>JABTXL010005037.1:9977394-10036211 GCA_025134845.1 Neodon shergylaensis | reverse complement strand
TATATATATATATATATATATATATATATATATATATATATATATATGAAACCAGGTAAGAGTATCAAGCTCCTTCTGCTAACTTTGCAAACAGAAATTGAAAAGGTTTTGGTGAAAACAATAGTTTTGAGAATTAGTTAAAAATCTATGCATCTCTCAATTCTTAAAGTGTCAAATTGTTTTGAAAATCCCACTGGGTAATGTGGGGTTTTCCTCTGTACCACTGATTAATAAACTGCTTTGGACCTATAGCAAGGCAGAACTTAGGTAGGCAGGGAAAGCTAGGCTGAATGCTGGGAGAAAGAAGGGCAGAGTCAGGGAGAAGTCATAGAGCCCCTGGAGACAGACATGCTGAAACTTTGCTGGTAGGCCAGGATCTTGTGGTGATGCACAGATTTAATAGAGATGGGTTCTTACATTTTAATTTAACCCATTCTATTCCTTTTCTCGCTGCCACATGGCTCATGGCTTGTTACCTCGTTTTGTACATGTCCTGTTTTCCCTGCATCTGGTTGGCAGTTCTCAAAGAGTTTGCCCTTCTTCCTGCGTCCTCCTAGTCTGGCTCTTCTGCTCAATCTCTTCCTGTCCAGCTATAAGCCAATTGGCTCTTTATTAACCAATGAGAGTAATATATATTTACAGTGTACAAAGATTGTTCCAAAGCATATATGTTTGCCTGTATCTGTGTATGTGCACACATCCATGCATGCCCACAGAGACCAGAAGAGGGCAGTGGATCCCCTGCAACTGGAGCTACAGATGATTGTGAGCTACCACAGTACTGGGAACCCAGTCATCATTGATAGCAGTCCCTAGTCTTAACCACTGAGCCATCTTTCCATCCCCCAATACTATGTTCTTCAGAAGCATGTCTCTTGTAGAAATTACTTTTTTAGGTCCAAACAGTCACAGCATCCTTATGACCACGAAGACCCATGCATGATAAGGGCAGCTCCTGTGTTTTCCTCGCAGTCGTATTAATGACAAAGGGGGAGACAGAGAGGAAGTACTCTTTAGCTTCCATTCCTTCTTCTGTACTTTATCTGGGGAACCCTCTGACAGAGCTACCAGATCAAGTGCCTGAATTACTCTGCTGTTGTGTTTTACCTGGAGATCCTGAGGCAAAGATAAGACTTCCACATTCCCCTAAAAGTCCAGAACCAGTTGATTGGCTTTTCTATCTTCCTGAAACTCTGAGGGCTAACAAATGTTGGAAATCATTATACTCAAGGTCAGGTAGAAAAATAAATAATTTGAAGTATATTTTAAACTGAATTCTGTTTTCCTCATAAAAGCAACATCCATTGTCTGCCTGCTAATTTTACATGGTGCATATCTGGAATCCCAATATCATGAGGATGAGAGATTTTGGCTAAGATTTCAAAACATTGTACTTGCTCAGTCATTTGTGGTAGAAATGGGTTCCTTTAAAGAAAAGCATGAAAGGTTTTGTTGGTGACTTGAATTTTTATGTTTCTAATTTATGGATTGGAAAGTCAAATTCTGTCTACATTTTAAAAAACCTATTTCACTTCACAAAACAATTTATTTATACGTGTATGGAAATGTATGTGTTGGTGGCCGTCTACTGCATGTGCTTGGAGAGAGGTTAGAGGACAACTTGTGGAAGACAGCTCTTCCTTCCACCACGTCAGTGCTTGGATGAAACTCAGATCCTTAGGCTTGGCCCCAAGCACCAGCGCCTGCTGAGTCCTCTCACCAAGATCCTACTGCAGTTTAACTAACCACTGCTTCTGACTCCCCAGGACTATTTCCTCTCACTAGGGAACGGTTAGCCTCAGGAAACAAAAGAAGCAGCTTTGGAGGACCTGAAAGTAAATTGGCTTTTCCACCCCATAGCACGGAACAAAAGCACAGTCACATATACTAAATGTGACTGTGTGTTGGAAACCAGCTTCGACAAGTATACCACTTACCAGGGTAGAGGGCATGGGGATTAAAAATAAAACTGAGAACAAAGGCACAAGTGAAAATGATAAAACCAAACAGAGGACAGTACCAGGAGGGAGTTCCAGTAAACACTGAAATTGCCTGTTTAATTTTCCATACAGTTTAATACCCCAATACAAAAAGGGGAAGAAGACAAAATGATACAAAGGACAGTTACTTGCTTCAATACTTTGAGACATCAAGCCATTAATTCATGAGAAAAGCATTGTCTTGTCAAGGCAGTGAACCCCACCCTAGACCAAGTATCCTGACAGCAGCTGCTCTCCCTACAGCAAATCTCCTAATTCAAAAGAAGGAGCAGAAGTATGCTTTTGAATTCTCCGACCTTTGGTCGAGGTGGAAATAGGCTTACATTTTTGTAAGGCTCCACAGGTATTGGCGCTCTCATTATAGGCTGGGCATTTTTTCTGAATCCTCTATCTATTCTATCAGCCTATATGGAAGCTCTGTGGAATTTGATGTTTCCTCTGTTATCAGAAGCTTAGATGAAGTTAGATAACAATAAGACATGAAGCACAGGGAGAATTCTAAGAATTCTGAAGCTGACACACTCTTAGAGGATATTCAGCCAGTCATATTGCTGCCTGCCTGAAATTGGAGTTGGAGTGAACGCACTTCCTATTGTTAGGAATATTTCCTAAGTGAGCTCTCTGACGATGCAAAAATTCCCAATCAAGCCAAATCAAAACAAGCCGAATTAAGAAATATCCAGGTTTAATGGGAGATCTGTGCTCTCGGGTGGCCCCGAGGGGGAAACCGGGAAGCCTCAGGATGCAACCCCCTGGGAGGAAGAAGGGGACCACGTGTTTTTCTTTTGAGGGATCACTTAAGTACCCTGGGCAGTGGTCCTGACCCCACCCCCAGGGAAGAGGGGTCAGGACCTGGCCTGCTGGGATTTGAAGTCCAGACCAGGCCTGGTGGCTGAGATAGTTTGGGAGCCTAGGCCCCGGTCCCGAGCATCTAACACCTACCATGCATGTGGAGTTGGGTTTTTATGATGTCAGTCTGACTCACAGTGATGGCAGTATGTCTTCCCACCATTTAAAACAGTGCAGAGGAAGGGGCTGGGACCTCTGTAGCATGTCCTTTAATGCAGCTCAACTGGCGGTAGCTGGGAACCCCCAGAGTTTAGGAATCCGGGGTGCTAAGCAGTTGAGACATCACGGGCACTGGTGTAGGCATAGTTTAGGGATTGACTCAGCTGTGGTGACAGGGATGAAGGACAGAGACACCTACAGGAAATCTGTTACAGCAGCAGCAGCCTCCAGAAATTCAGCAAGTGGAGGAGGTCTCTGTAGGGGAGCATCTTAGAATGCAGTTACTCAGGAGGAAGCTGTGTTCGATAGCTAGAAGTGGCATTTGTAGGAACTAATAGTCAACCCTTCCTATTTACTGGTATTCAGACCATGGGAAGGCTTTGCCATTCATGGGTATGAGGCATTGGGGTCCTTGGCATGGCTGCCTGTGCTCATGTCAATAATACCCATTCACTTGTGATTTTATCTGCTCACTACAGGTATATAAATGTGGTATGGAATGACTCATTAAAACCTCTCACCAATCTTAACAAGACCACTATTATTGTCTACATTTGGCAACCATGGCAGAAGAGGGTTAACCAAATTTCCCAGGGTTTCCCAGAGACTGGCTTTCCCACTCCAATGTTGTGTCCCAATAAGACAAACTTATTATAGAAGTATTTTTGTTTCATGTCTTTTAAAATTCTTTCACTGTTTCCCTAACACTGGATGTTTATTATGAAATAAGAATAGACTCCATTGATCTAATTCCATCAGTGCAAGGTCTTTTGTATCTAATCTCTCTTGATAGAAATGGTCTTTGATTTCCCTTTTGTAACTGAGAAATAAAGACAATAGTGAGATAAAAGAAAAGCCACACAGCTTCATTCTCTCTTGTCACCCAGCTTTATCTGCTCTGTTCGTGGGCTTTCCAGAACACCAGAGGCTTCTGGTAACCCTGTCCGAATCTTCATCCAAATCTCAATTGACAGACAGAGGTAGATAGGTGGGTAGATAGGCAGATAGATAGACAGACAGATAAAAAGCTCATAGATATATCCTGTTAAATCTGAAGACCTTTTCCTGTGGCCTGGTGTGGTGGTGAACTCTAGTAACCTCAGAAAGTAGAGCTGAGAAGACTGTCCTAAATTCAAGGCCAGTTGGTCTACATAAATTCTACACGATCCTGGATTTCAGAGTATAGGCTTGAGTAGACTTCACAAAGCCTCCACAGCAGAGGTGATGTTCTCAGGTGCCTGCTTTTGCCTTTCCCAGTGGTGTGAACAGGAGCGATGCACACGGCTTTATCTGCCTGAGCTGCAGGTGGCTCCACTGTGCAGGGGTTACCTGGCACCCCTTGTGGTGAGCTGTCTGAAAAAGGAGTACAGATTCACTGAGCTCATGATCTGCTCCATTAAGGAAAAGGTGGAAAAGTCAATCGGAAGTCCCTGTCATGTGTGAACTTGAGGGAAATGTCAGGGTGCTCCGTGGTTCCCAGAACCCATGTGGCTTTCCATCCTAGAAGGTAATTCCATTGATGTGAGGTCACGATTCAGGGTTAAGTGCATTGTAAATTGTAGTCAGACTTTGGATCATTTGGGTCATCAGCTCCCGAATAATGAAACAAATTTTTTATTAATTATGAGAGTTTGACCTTAGCTTAGGCTTGCTCCCAACTAGCCCTTATAAGTTAAATGAACCCATTTATATTAATCTACATTCTGCCACGTGCCTCTCCTCCATACTTTATGTCCGACTCCTTCCACCGCTCGCTGGCGAATCTCGTGCACCTCAGACTCTTCCCAGAGCTCCTGTCTCTGCCTGAAGTCCCACTTAATCTGCTCCTGCCCAGTTATTAGCCATTCAGCTCTTTACTAAACCAATCAAAATGCCTTAGCCAGAGACACATCTTCACAGTGTGCAAAAGGATTATCCCACAACAATAAACCAAACATCACAACAGTGGGCTCCAATCACATCTTGGCAATTGGGGGAAACACTATTACCTAGTTCATATAGGACCCAGCTCCATCTCCAAGGCTTTCGCAAGGGAGTTCACAGAAGAAACTGTACCTCTAATATGACTGAAGGCATTCTGTCTTTAACATCGGTGCTCATTCACCCCAGAAAGCAAATGAGAGTAAACACAAGAAGTCCATTCAGATGACAAACTGCCATTCACTTTTTAAAACAATCTCTAGAACCAAGGGTCATTGTAAAAACAATGCTGACTACGAGCTTTAGAACTAAAACTGGGCACAGGAACTGAGCAAGCCCTAGGAAGAACCGCTTATTTATGTATCGCTGCATAATTTAAACTCAAAACAAGTCACTGATTTGGACCCGGAAAGCAACAGTTCTTACCGCGCATCAAAAGGGAACTTGACAAATACTAGGACAGAAGATGTTATTTATGTTCTTTTGCAAACTTAAAAGTAAAATGACCGCTTCCTTAGGGAAGGGATTATTTTACCTTTTCCAATCTCTAATTCAAATTTCAAAATGATCCAGGGATTTGGAATTTATTTTAATAAAAACATTCAGTTATACTTTTAGAAATAATGTTAGTATTGTGCATGTAGTTAGGTTTGAGAGGCAGACCAAACCAAGTTCTCTGGATAGTTCTCAATGACAGATTCTCATTGTTGAAGGGTAAACGGCAGGTGGCCTAGTTTAAGCATCTGGTCTTAAAGGAGACTAATTCTGAAGGCTTCCACTGCCCATGGGATTCAACAGCTCGATGCCCTACTCCTATGTTTCCAGAATCAAATCTCAAAGCAACATTCTGCTAGGAAGTTCTGGAAAATAAATGCAAAGTTTGTGTTCTTACCTGTCATAAAGGGAATGAATCTTTAAGACTAAGAATGCTACACTTGTCTCTCTCAGTCCACTGGTCTTTTAATCCTTCAGGGTTTTTTGTGATGTGGTATATAAAGATATCAATAAACTTTTTTGGTAATGCTTTTCTCCAGAAGCAGCTGGATTTACTTCAAGTTTCCTAATAAATGTTAAATAACAGAGTATGCTAAGGAACCTAAATTATGGTGTCTCTAGGGGTAAGCAGTGTATATGTGTTTAGAATTTAAATACAAGGTTACATGTATTTAAAAATACACTCGGAACGTCTTGGCTTTCAGAGGATCTTGAAGGGAAAAGTGAAGTGCTTGACAATTTCCCAAAATCTAAGCATCTACAAGAGATTATAGTATGCCCTCTACTTTCGGGATAGAGATAAAAAGATTTTGTCATTCCAGAGGTACAAAAAGGATCGCTTAGAACTCCTGTCCTTTTTCTGATGTCTGACACTCGGGTGAGAACAGTGTTTGAAAGTCATCAGATGTCCACTTGAACAGTCTAATTTAACTCATCTTTGATCACGTGGTCTTAGATGTGGGGACAGGGATGTCGTCATGCCATTCTCGGGACTGAGAGACTCCCATTCTATCCCATTCCCACGTCCACCTGGGAGAATGTCCGAGTATGTTGGACTTTCTAGATGGAGTACTGTCCCAGTTTGTTGAACTAGTTCATTTTCACTTACTATCAAGTTCTTACTTTCTCCCTTGTTTAGCTAGGGGTTGAAGCATGTTTTCAAAGACCACCCAACAGAAAACCTCTTGGCGCCAACCAACAGGCACCTTCTCTAGAAAGGAAAACAAACTCTCAAGGATAAACAAATGGTTTCTTTTAAAAGGCAACATCTTTGCCACCTTAATAGCTTATTTGATGGCTGTAGGTTGGTGTGCAGGAGAAACTGTATCTACACCTTGTTCCAAGGTGATCAAAGGCATGAATTGGACTCTGCCCAGCTTGAACAGGCATCACAATGTAGCTATGTGCACTCCACTTTCCCCTGTAAAGCAAGATCATTTGGTTTGTTAAATCATTGATGAAAGAGAATGACATCCGTGAGGAACTCACCTCAAGTCTGACATGCAACAAACGGCGTTCTGTGTTAGCAAGCACCTCCTCCGGTGACAGAGGCAATCAAGCTACCAAGTGCTTGCTGCGGACGCTTTAAATACCACACACTGGACTGAGCAGAAACCTCTGGAAAATATAAAATAATGACTCCATGTGATCCTTGCCCTCTAGTTGGGAAGTCTATCCTAATTATCAGAATGCAGTGCAGCTTAAGTGTCTTTAAATGCCTGGCAGAGGCTTAAACATGGGGTTGAGGTGAGCTCTGAGAACCAGAAAGATGGGGTTGGTCAGAAGACAAGACAGGAAGATGAGGAACACAGTGGGTGATTCTAGGTAGATGCCAAACAAGAACTGACTGGGTTTTCAAGACAAGGTTTCTCTGTAGCGTTGGAGCCTGTCCTGGAATTATCCCTTGTAGACCAGGCTGGCCTCGAACTCACAAAGATCTGCCTGCCTCTGCCTCCCGAGTGCTGGGATTAAAGGCGTGCACCACCACCACCTGGCCCAAGAACGGACTCTTAACAGAGCTCATAGACCAGGAATGCTCAGCTACCCGCCCTGCCCACTCACACGCCAGTCTTCTCTTGGTCTAACCTTGTGCCAGTCACAGGCCTACCCTGCTTCAGCCTCCCTCTTTGTAGTGAGGAATGAGTAATTGCGTAAAAGTTTAAACATTTCATAAAATTATGGATACAAAGTCTGTGTTCCGTAAGCAGTATAATGGTGAGAGGGACTGCCTGTCAGAAATACTCATTTTCTATTACACAAAATCTTGACTTGGCACCTACTAGTGAAATAATTAGGAATACAACGGTGCCTATTTATGAGAGCCTACGAGAAGGTTCTGGGAGTAATTCCTTCTTCAGCACAGGCCCTGAAGGCCGTTGTGTTTGGGGGATGGCTAGCACTAACAGTACTGACTGCTGTCAAATACAGAGGAGGCAGAGATGCTCAGTGTTTCTTACCCAAGAAGTTTCCATCCCTGTCTCCTTCCTGGGAGGAATACAGAGATGGCAGGCTTAAAATCACCTGCAGGTGAAGAGCATTAGCTTCAGGGCCCCTCCGAATCATTAAGTCACCTGGCAGCAGACTCCAGGCTCAAACCTGAGACTTAAGATTGGGATTCCAAATTTCTTTCAATCTTAAAGTAATAATGTAACCAAATAAAACCTGGGTTTTTTTTTCCACTTCCAGAATGTAGTTTTCCTATTTTTTGGGAACACAACCATCCTTCTACTGTGCAAATTTACACATGCAAGCAGGAAAGTCACCTGATCATGCTTAGCTTGTACTATGAGACCATTTCAAGCACTGTATCCAACTGCATTGCTTTACCAAGAATTATATTCATTAGCACAAATACCAAATTAAACGGTAACCTGGAAAGATGGCTCAGTGGTTAAGAGCAGCACCACCTGCTCTTCCAAAGGTCCTGAGTTCAATTCCCAGCAACCACATGGTGACTCACAACCATTTGTAATGTGATCTGGTGCCCTCTTGAGGAAGAGAATTGGTCAGTCATCAACTTAGATAATGAAACCCAATATGGACAAGTTCAACAGAACTGCAGGACATAAATTCCATTCAAATTTCTTTATGCAACCTAGGTGAAATTCCACTCTCAAAACAAAACAGACCCAAAGAAAAGAAAAACCACTTTCTTGTACTAAGAAACTGCTTGACATTCATATTAAATGATTTTCCAGTCTTCTTAAGTATCTTTTCCTAGTGTTGGGGCCGAGAAACACTTTTCTTATACAATATGGAAACAAGTATGAACAGCGTATAGCCGCGTTCTTGTTACAGTCCTAATGGAGAACATCAGAGTATGTATTCACTTTTCAAGGCTTTCATTCTTAACGATGAGCTGGGACTTGCGCATTCCCCCGCCCCCCAGCTCTGAGGAAAGAGGATGCTGGGAGGAGCAGAAGATATCCAGTCCATATCCTGCTCAGAAACCTCACAGGCAGCGCACATGGGCTCTTACCCTCTCCTGCCACACAACCAACTGCTGCCCCAGTTCCTTTCTTAAGGGAAACAAATGCGTTGGATCACATAACTCACTTAGCTGCCACAATCAATCCTAAAGGGAAAATCATGTGGAATGGGTTGATGGGAGGCTCCAAGGCGGCCAGGAGCTACACCAGAAATCAGACCATTGTTTTACAGCTATGGAGAAGTGAGCACTTGACTGACCCCAGCTTCATTATCCCTTAAAGGTTCCTGTCATTGTCTTTCTTGAGTTTTCCACCAAGACAACAATATGGCCAGATAAGTGCAATATATTATTATTATTATTATTACAATTCTTTGAGATCTAGTCTCGCCATGTGGCCCAAGTGACTGGAAACTTGCTACATAGTCCAAGCTGGCATCAAACTCGGGATCCTCCAGCCTCACCTCCCAAGGTCTAAAATCATTCCTCGTTTGCATTATTCCTAAGAATTTAATCTGCTAATTCACCCACACCAGAGTGTTTTAAAAACTACAGCATTAGTAAATTCCTTTTTCATTGGCATTCAAGAAATTCAGCTTTCCAATGGCTTATGTTCTCAGCACAAATTTTCATAATTGCTCATCTCTGAATACTGCAGCTCTTAATTGCCCAAGTCGGTCTGTCCAACTCGCACAAACTAGCTTACCCCGTCTGCAATCTCCTGTCTGATCAGAGTGTTAGTAGATGCCAAAAAGAAAACCAACAAAGTAGCAACAACACAAACATGTGAGAAATCTTCAGTTACAATTCAAATCGGTGTTTATACTTGTTTCATGATGGCCCAAATAACAGCAGCACCACCGGCTTTACCATGAGTCAAACTGAGGGACCTAAAATAAGTGGTAAACATTCTTACAGGTTAGGCATCCAGGTGTTTGTTCATTCAAACTCTAACACTCATCTATGATAAGAAGAAAAAAAAACCTACGTGCCCTAAATGCTCTCCACAACTTGAGAGTTTGAGCCAGGAGAGTGAGAGTCCTAAGTCTAGAGAATAACGACGCCTCTTAGTGAATGTATACTGCTATCCAGACAGTCTTTAAAGCTCCGGTCTGGTTCAGTCTACGAGGCATGATACGAAGTACCAGTAGGAAAGCCACGCCCACTACTGTGTCCAGTGCATCCACCATCCCCCTCTGCAGATGTCCCCAGTGATACCAGGGTTGTACATGACCTGTAAATCGAGTGTTTTATAGTTCTACCTCCAACACAATGGGCATGTTGGATACAAGGTTTCATTTCTTTTAATACAAGAAATAAATGTATATGCTTTAGTAACAGTTTTAAAATTCTTATTCTCCAAGTATATTCTATATTCAAGTATATTCTCCAAGTATATCTTAGGTATATTTAAAATGTTCTAACTTGGAAGTAGAGAACTCCAAGGGGAAAACAAATCCTTTCTTTAGACAATTTATTTTCCATTTACCAGCTAGCACTTTCTCATGAGAGTTGGAACAGGGAGGTAATGTTGTCTTGACTTCATTTTCTGAAGAATGGTGTTCGTCAGAAAATGACGGTCCGGACTGGAATTGCGCATGCGTGTTGACACCGCAGTGGCTTCCCAGCGTCTGGGAGGATTTACAACGTCACTAGAATTATCCAGAGAAGCAACTTGAACTGATACATTTATCATGTGTTTCCTCCTGATACTTCGTTTTCATGCGCCCCTCTTCACTCATGACTCCTAGACTACATCTTTATCAGGAAGGAATATGCTACTAAATTCATTCAAGAGAGTAGGTCTTAGGGTCAGACTATACCAATGAAAGTCTACACATGTCAATTGTAGACATGCTACCTTTTGTAAATCACAGCGCGGAAATGACAAATTTGTCAAATTTGGTTGCTGGACAGCCAAAGTCTTAGTGGGTTTATTTATAATTAAATTGAAGTAAAGGATAGTGACGGTGTCTGAGGAAAACGCATGCGTGGTTAACCACCTGGAACAGGAGCGCAGAAAGGCCATTGTGCAAGGGCCAGGCACTGTAACGGTGGAGACCCAGTCGCTACGGGAGTGCCAGTCAGTCCTGGGAAAACCAAAGAAACACTAAGGGGACAGTGACTTGTGAGGGGAAGCAAGGGAGTGGAGGGAAAAGGACAGGTGAGAACAAAGTATGAGAACATGTTTGGACGGAGCTTTAAAAATTCAACAGAAAACTGAGTGAGGGGAGTATAGGCGAAGTGGAAAATACACATCCAGTGAGCTTCTAGAGACGGCATCTGGTTGGAGCTAAAGTTATTACATCCAAAGAGAGGCTAAAGCAATTTTTGCAAGGTAAGATTTATGAGGGAATTTACGGCTGTATAAATTGGCTTTAGGAAGGAAGTGTGATGCTTACTCCTCATGGAGCTTTGGCAATAAATTAGATGAGGTAACTTTCGTGATTACTTTGGCCCAGAAATCACACATTTACACAAGTAGGTTTTCTCTGTGAATATCATTAAGGAGAAAGTTAGCAGAAAAGTACAGAGAAGATAAAAATAGCTCAAGGACTGGTCACATGGAAATATAAATTCTATACAGGACAGAAAATAATGTTTAATACATGATAGATCACATGCTTTAAATGTGCATATTAAATTCCTGAGTTTAACGAACATTTGAATTAAATTGGGAAATAAATAAATCATTTCAGGACAGTAAGATACAGTAACAAAAACAATTGGGTACTGGATCTTCACAAAAGTATCTTTAAATGTCTAGGTTGTTATTAATTGTATACACACAGTGAAAGAAAGGATCAAATATATTTTTTAATATTTCTTTTTGGCTTTGTTAATTCTTCACAAACTTAGTCTGAATGATAAGAGAACTTCTCAACCAATTATGACACTAATGAATTCTTGATCGGGAACTTAATCAGTATCTTAAGTTAGACAACATTAAAACATGGCCACTCTCTGTATTGAAGTGCAAACTCCTAATATTTGGTGAATTTGTTAAACAAAAACAAAACAAAACAAAACACAGCTAACAGCATGTTCTCTTTTAAAGCAAGCCAAACAATCATAGTCATAGGATAGCATTGCTGGAAAGAAACGGTCTTTAATATCATCTTTGACATATTAAACCCACGTGGCAAGGGTCCTTCCACTTTACACAGACCTAAACACTGTCTCGTAATATGCCAGTTGTAAGCAGGAACTTTCTAATCACTGGGATTAGAAGTTACAGTATTGACTGAGCCAAACCTTCAGAAAATAAGGCACAACTACATGATCACAAGTATAAACAATAATATAATGAACCCCAAAACTTAAAGGAGAAAATACTCATGCAAAAGTCTGTACAAAGGCTATGGATATATGACCCCACCCAGTTCAGAAAAGCACAGAATGTCAGACTTGTGGCTGGACCATGTTACAGTAAGTTCATTACTTCTCACAGACACAGTGGTTTTTCAATTCTATTTTATACAATTTTACATAAATTCAGAAAGTTTATACACAGTATTCACATGTGCAACGAGAACAATTTGATCATTAAAATTCAGGCAAAGGGCAATTAAGACACAGCAACATGTGGCACATTGTAAATGATAGATCATTCATCAAGCTTATGTATAGGAATACTAAATTGATGGCACATTTAAATCAGATAAGTTACCTGTGATTTTCATAGCCCAAGTGCATTAAAAACTGCTAGAGTTAAGCAGGTCACAAATATCAAAATATACAGCTGTCATCTGCCTTCCACTGCAGGCTAGACATCTTATGCAAATGCAAGAGTAAAAAAGTAGCCGGAAAGACCTCGAAACTATATAAAATAATCGTAAAGACTTTTAAGTGGGGTGGGAACGTAAGTTTGGCAGTTGCTATCTCATGTCACCGTAAGGAAACTATTAAACCAGCTAATTCCACTTTCAGAGGTAGTTGAACAAAATGTTGATTTGCACACTGCACTGAGGTTTTTGTGTTTCCTCCTTTTCTTTCTTCAGAAGGACTACGTCCTGTATCAGCAGCCTTGTCTGCTTTGTTAGAACAGCTCTGTACATACAGTTGACTGGACACAAACCAGTGCATCTTGATTTCCGTGCCGGGGTTTGCAGCTTGCAAGCCTGATGCCAATACATTTTGCCTTGTAGCCAAGAACTGGGACTCTGTATGTGCCAGCTTTGACCGACAGACAATAGAACGCTACTAGCAAACATCTAAAGTATGCAGCCAAAAGGAACTCAGAAGAGGACTTTTTATTTAAACAAGAAAAATGTTAAATGTTTCCAATACATACTAAATTGGTAATAGTTAAGAAAAAACAATGGTCTGGTATAGTAGCATGTGGGAGGGAAGCTATTTGGGACCTATGACATGAGATTACTTAGGGCAAAACAAGACTACCTAAAAACACATGGTTTTATTTGCTGCCACCTGCCCCGTTTTTTTGTGAAGTGGAGAGAAACAAAGGGAAGGCTTCAGTGGCTTCAACTAAAGGATGAATTTTAACACAGAATTTTCGTGAAGCAGTGCTGTTGAATGTCTGCATTTTAAAAACATACTTCAAAAGTACTCATAAGCAAAAAACCAAAAGCATGGGACTACTTGAAAGGATTTACAATGATATAAATGCACGAATAGCTCAGTTTATATTATCCAACTATTTTTAATGAGGAGCCTTGCATCACTATATAAGCTCAAGGATATATATTATCCAAGTCCTGGGACTTAGTCTCCTTATCAATTACTGACGGCAGGGTTTAACTTTGCTTAATAAAGATGCATGTTAGTCTCTTCTTGTTTGTATATGTTGTAAGTATGCATAACCCTGACAGCAAGTGTGTATTGTAAATTCTTTCTTGTAGATGAAATATTAGCTCTTCTCTTTCTCTGCTATTGTTATGAAATGACTGTACTGACTGAATGTGGAACTTCATATTTCTTCAGAAGGATAAGTTAAAAACCATATGTGGTAGGTTCAGTCTTCGGATGCTCCCTATCTCCAGGTTACAGGATGATGAAGCTCAAACTCAGTCCAACAGTGACAGACAGATGACCCTGACGGGGTCTAACAACCTTGTTTCTATTTTAATCATTGTTTAGGATTTCGGGGCTATATCCACTCTCTTGTTTAGCTGTAATGTAATTCCATTAACTCTGGTTATACAAAGTTAAAAGATTTCCCAGTTAACACGGAGCCCTCATCAGAAACATGAAGTTCACCTTCCACCTCTCCAAGTAGTCTGTCTTTTCCTATTTGCCAGAGAAAGTGTAAAGAATTCTAATCTGTTCTCAGCACTTTATAGGGTCTTCACAGACAGGACAATAGCAGTATCGGCCCCATCTTTAAAAAGGCTAAACTTGCATACACAGTCACAGTGAAGCTGAGCTACACTAACCAAGACCGAGCCAGGTAAGGGGCAGAAGATTCATTTAGAAAGCAAACTTCATGAAGAGGCTAGAAGTACAAAGTAAGGCTGTAGTGTGAGCTAATTCCAGAAGACTTTCTGCCAGCAGAAACAAGACCAGGCCACCACACAGTGCTATTACCTTCCAGCTCAGGGCGAAGAGTTTTATACAATATTTTAGGGGACAGTGTGTGGGTGTCTAAAATAAGATAAAGAAATGGAAAATATTCTAGTTTTAGAAATACAACCCTAGAAGTACCATAAAGTAAACCATTTAATTTTACATAAGGTGTTCATCAAATCCACTTGAGAATTTAATCAATACTGCCAAAACAAAAATGATGCTTGACTCCATGGTTAGCACGTCATTTTAGCATAAACTGCATTTAGGACACTCAAGTAATCAGTGTATAAAGTAACACCATCATTGAGCCACAGACCTACCAAGGAGAAAACAAAGTCTTACACTCCTGTAAGAGTGAACACCAAGAGGACACATAATAAAGTCACTGTGTTATTGTGCAACAGAAAGCACAACAAATGATACCAACCATCCATACACTTTGTACATATAATCTGAGAGGAAGAAACTAAGGAATTGTGTTCATCATTTGTGAATAATTAAATTATATTTAAAAAAATACTTTTCTATTTTCCATCCAAAGATTATTTACATTTCATTGGCTAATTCTGACCTTGGCATGAAAGCTGTCTGGGGGATTAAATGGAGAAAAGTAATCAAAACCAAAGTCTCACAAAAATAGAGTTTTACTTGATACTGGTAACATTCCAAAATATACGCATTCCCATTTGGCCTGCTGTGCACCCAGAGTCCGAATCAACTGTACTGCAAGTCCAGCATTAGTGTGCACTCCTGCAGCCGGGACGCTCGTCAGCCTTGCAGATCATTGAAACATGAATCACACACGCGGACAGGCTTCTTCGAAGAAGGGGTTAAGGCATTTTTGGCTGAGCACTCGGCGCAGAAGATATTTCCACACTGTCGGCAGTGATGCTGTTAAGACAAAAATTAAACCATTTCAAGCACAAGTTATAGCAAGAGCATTATAAAATACGTTTCTTACAAACCACACCATCAAAGTGTGCTAACAGATTTCAGTACATTAATTTATTTCCTATGTAATTTAAACCTTAAACTGATCAAACACTGTGGTAACATTCTAGGTAGCCTTAGAATGCTTATATCCTAGAATCCCCCGAGGAACTCTAGGATACCTTCTTTAAAGCACTAGAGCATCCCTATCAAATGGAATACTAGTCCTAGTCCCCGACAGTCTCGGGACTTCAGCTTCACTCGGAATTAAACGTAAGAGAATTGTTTATACACATTTCATTAGGTCTCTGCTTTTGCTTCTTTTAAAAGAACTTCTATGCTGGGTGGTGGTGGCGCACACCTTTAATCCCAGCTCCCAGGAGGCAGAGGCAGGCGGATCTCTGAGTTTGAGGCCAGCCTGGTCTACAGAGTGAGTTCTAGGAGTCAGGCCTATGCAGAGAAACCCTGACTCAAACAAAAAAACAAAAATCTCAAAAATAACTGAAACACATGAGTGTGCTCTCTGCCCTCTCCCTCAGAAAACAACTGTTCAGAGGGTAACAGGAAAACATGTGATGGAAACGAAAACTAAAGTCAAACACGTATGATAACCCGAAACTAGCAAGCACTGACTGATGTTTAGAAAATCTGTTGCTAAGAAAAGGAATTGTAAAGTTATCTAAATTATTCAATTAGTGATAAAATCTTGGGAGTCAGACAGTAGGGCATGAACCTGGTAGATCCAAAAGGCGAGGAGAAAAGCCCAGCTGACCCTCCTTTGTTTTTCCAAGATCCAAATGGGCCAGTGAAAGTCCTAAGCCCCTCCTCCTTTTCTCCGTGTCCCTCTCCTCACCTGAGTCCAACAATAAAAAGACCTCTTTGGTTTACTGGGGTCAGCGGAGCAAGGACTCGGTCCTCTGAACCAAGATTGAGTTAATGACAGTTTTGGGAGACAGTGAGCAGGGATCTGCTCTGTAGAGGTCACTTACCCGTCTCACTGTGACGGAAAAGCACTTCCCACAGGCCATACAGTTTTGTACTTCGTTGTCTTCTGCCCATTTTCTGTTCAATGCTTGCGTGTGTTTGATCTGTTTTTAAAAAGTTTTGATACATTAAAATACTAATATTTCGCAGAATGATGAATTATTTCTAATTTGTTGAAACAAAAACTTAAAAGTCAGATGCTTTAACTTCCAGTTGTCAAAATAGCTAATTTCTAAATCTGAATGACAAAATCAAATAGTTTTATTCCTCAGAGACGCTGACAATTACAAAGCTCTGGCAATTTCACATTCATTGTGTTACAGCAATCAATGTCTCCTCATGATTGTGAGAGAAACCTAAACCACTTCGTTTTGTGTTCTTTTCCTTGACATGAGGTCTTGACCCGGTCCAGGCTGACTTCCACCTCGAAGTAATCTCCCTACCTCTTCCTTCTTAGTGCTGGAATTAAAGTCTGCACCAGCGAGTCTGCTTGAGATCACCTCTTCAGATACTTACCAACCGGCTTGTTATTCTGCATTCCTGAATGTTTCAATTCCCTTCTGTGACAATCCATGAATGATGTCACTGTCAGGTGGGAGACATCTGGAATGTCTTATATTTCATATAATCACCCAAAAAATCCATAGGCTATCTCTACATGGATAGTATTTATCTGAAAATATTTCTTCTTCAACATGGGTTTTACTGTCATCATGGTTTCTGTGTGGTATTCAGTACTGGAGACTGAAGTCGGGTCCTTGCATATGACAGGCAAATTCTCCACCCCTGAGCTACATTCTCAGCCCTGAAGGCAGGAATATTTTTCCCTGAGAGAAACGGGAGGATGGGTGCAGTGCCCAGCAGCGGCACCTTACCTGGAGGGACTGGTTCTCCCGGCCCAGCTCCTGCACGGCTGCGGTCGTGTTGTCCAGCTTCCTCTGCAGCTCCAGAACTCTGCTCTGCAGCTTTTCTATGTCACCTTCTCCTTTAAGGCATCTTACGGGACAGATTGCAAAGAGATCATCAACATTTAAGAAACCATCAAGGACCTTTCTGGAATAGAGCTAATGGAATACTTTGGTAATTTTAAATATAATACATTAATTTCAGCTATTTTTTTTAAAGTCTGATTTTTTTTAATGGCTGCTTATTATATATACCTGAAGAGGTTATACACTTTCCTCCATTCCGTGTTTAGTGGGGAAATGTGGCATAAGACAATCTATTACTTACAATAGGGTCAAACTAATTTTTAAATTTTTGATTTTGTTTTCAAGACAGGGTTTCTCTGTGTAGCCCTGGCTGTCCTGGAATTCACTTTGTAGACCAGTTTGGCCTTCAACTCAGAGATCCACTTGCCTCTGCCTCCTGACAGCTGGGAATTAAAAGCCTGCACCAGCCACCACCGCCAGCAGGGGCAAACTAATTTTATCAGGCGTCAATCACCTTTCTAGTAGTGCTCTTCTTTCATCCTGATTATTCTGAACTGTCGCTTCTAAGACAGCAATTTCACCCCGCAAGTCATCCGTCTGCTTCTCAAGCTCACTGACTCTCCGTTGACTGGATTGCCACTCCTTCTTCACGGTGCCCAAGTTCTCATTTAATGTTGTGACCTGCATGGTAAGCTTGGCCTCGTTCTCCTCGTGTTTCTTCATTCCTGCTTCCTTTGCTTTTATTTCAGAATGCTTAGGGAAAGGGGGGAAGAGAGAGAGCTATAGTGAGAAATAAAATTTCTACATATTGAAATTAAAATACCAAAGATGCTAATCATACTGCTTGGAAAGGAGACAGGAGAATGTATTACATCACACACTAAAATCCTGATTCTGCACATGTGTGTGACCTAAGCAGGTTTGCTCAGCTGTCATAATGCAGCAATGACAATCAGCCAGGCTACAACTGGAGACCCTGGAGTCAGGCAGAACAAAGCAATAGGCATGTGCTAGGAGAAAGCAGAGGCCCTGTTGACAAGGCTACAGTCTCCTGCCTCAATGCATGCTCTGTCTCTCATCAACCCACCAAAGGTGTAACACAAACCCTCCAGATCGACTAAAAAACTGGCAAAGTTATCTGGTGAGATGTGGAGTCAGTTCAGTCAAGGAAAGCCAGATGCTTCCTAGGAGGTAGTAAATGCAATGCAGGGAAGGAAAAACAGACTCCAGGCATCGTAATTCCAACCCTGTGTCTGCTCCCAGTCTGCAACATTACTCTGTGTCCAGTTTCGCTCACACACCTCCATGTCTATGGCTGTGTGCTTGCTTGTTTCTATACTAAAGATGCTTTGGTATTTATATCTAATTGGATTTTCACCTATCTAAAATGTGACTACAGAATAAAACCTTTCCTAAAACAGCAGCTATTTGAATGAAATTGATGTCTTCTAATTTTAGTATAAAAATCATAGTCTCTAGGTAGCAAATCTTCTGGACTGATTCAAAGCTCCACTTTAAAGCACGTATCCCACCATTAAGTTGGTTCACCTACCAGCTTCGCTTCCTTCTCGGAAAACTCCGCCTTCTGCTTCTCTTCCTCCTTCTTCGCCTGCTCTCGCAGCAGCCGCTGACTTTCCCCCTCCTGCTCCAGGGCCGCCTTCAGCGAGTCCACTCTGCCTTGAAGTTCTAGCTTCTGCTGAATCAAAAGCTGTTTGGCATCCTTGAGGTTTGATACTTCCTGTTGAAAAGAGCCAGAAACAATTCATCCCTGTGCCCGGGCTCATTTTCTGTTAAGTCTACACAAGCCAAAAATCACTCGGGAAGAAGGAATTTCAATTGAGAAAATGCCACCCCCACGTGGCCTGTGGGAAACCTGGGAGGTATTTTCTTGACTGGTGGTTTCACCACTGGGTGCTATAAGAAAGCAGGCTGAGCAAGCCACTGACCAGCGTTCCTCCATGGCTCTGCTTCAGTTCCTGCCCTAACTTCCCTCGGTGATGGAGTGTGAACCAAGAGTCATAGAATGAAACAGCCCCTTCCTCCCCAGGCTGCTTTGGTCATGGTGTCCATCACAGTGACAGAAAGCCCACTAAGACAACTTTTAATCACCATGTCAAATGGCAGCTAAAGCCTATGCAACTTTTCACAACATCACATACAAGTCTTGCAGTTCAGTATTTCCAACCACTGATGCGAAGGGCAAGATTATTTACTTCCTGCTCACTAGTCTTTCATGCGGGTCATACTTTTCATGCACGTGTGTAAATTACGTTATCTGAAACAGATCTCTCCGCCTTTCTCTGTTTGCTCACTTAACGTGTTTGTCGGATCATTTAGTCAGCAAACATAGCATTACACTCCGAGTATATACTGAATAAGATCCACTCTGTGAGTTACAAAATCACACTCGCTGGAAGACGAGGAGAAGCTGAGGGGAGCCCGAGAGAACATAGAGCTTTCCCACGAAACTGCGTCACACTTCACAAGGCAAATGGTACAAAGTTTCTCCAACTGGAATCCTAGCTAAGTTTCTAAGGGATAAAATGTTAAAACCATAATATTATTGAGGAATTTAAAGAAGAAAAATAATTTAAAAACCAGACTGTCTTAAATCTAAAGTCTTATAAGTTTATAAATTACTAGTAAACATTTTCTAAAACAGTGTTCGACTTCATCATTTCAGATCTAAACTTATTCTGTGTCTGCTTTGCTCTATTCAGTAATCAGAGAACAAAAGGAGTTTCAATATGGACAATGCATATCATGCAATAAAGAAAACTCTGGCCATAGTATTTGCCAAAAACAATAAAATAACGTGTTTATCCCATAGTGAGTTCTTTCTCAGTCTAATTTAATACACTTGCAGATGAATGTAAATAGTGTGTCTATCATATGGTGAGTCCTTTCTTTCTCAATCTCTAATACACTTGTAGATGAATGTAAAGGAAAACACACAACCTAGACAAGGAAAAGATACTGTGACTTACCTTCATACTTTCTTGTTTGTGGGACTTGAGTTCTTCATTGAGTTTAGTGATTTCTTTTTCTTGTCTACATTTAATTTCCTCCATCTCTGTCAACTTAGACTTTTCACTTACTAGTTCTTTTTCCTTTACCGACTGTAGAGAAATTATAAATAAATTTAAAGCATCTACTTTCTTAAAAATTAGTATGCTAAAATGTTTATGAGCCCAGCTTGTGCCTCTCTAATGAGGTTAACTAGGGCAGAATATGCATCTTCCCCCCCACCTAATCTGGCAATGTCACCCCTGAGGTTAAAGACTTACAGTAAATCCTGTGATGTGAACGGCGCCTAGGCAGAGTAAGGCTGTGACATACAGTGATACCACTCACTTCCCCAACTGCTATTGCTATCACTGTTTTTACATACGGTTCTCCAATTTGGGTAGACTTTCAATCTTCAGGTTTTAAATAAATATAATTTTTAAAAAAATCTAGGGATAGAGTTAACACTAAAACAAGATGTTTGAGCTAAAATTGTTGCAGTTAAGCACCAATTAAATATTGCCTGTCAGAACCTGAGACATAAATCCTGAATGCTGTTCCTGCTTCACAATCCCTACTCCTAAAAACACTCATAATTTCTATAATTAAAGGAAAAATTTCAATTTGGGGAATATAACAAAAATTCTATTGTGTGAAAAACATGTTTATAGACCCTCAAAAAGCAGTAAGAAGACTGGATAGACACCGCAAGAAGAGGCGATGAAGCACAGAAGCTCCGATGTACACGCTCACAGTCTCAGACTCCCTGGGAACCACCACGCTGCAGCCGGGGTTGACAAGCTGGTCTTTAAGACTTGTGCAGTCCAGCTCCGAAGGAGCTTACCTTTTCCCTCTGGGCGTCCTGCAGCGCTTTACTCTGCTCCTTCAGTAGCTGCTCTTTCTTTGCTGAGTCCTGCTCCAAAGCAGCTTTGGCAGCCTGCAGTTCTTGAATTGATTTATTTTGGTTTCCAATTTGATTTCTGTTTGAAATCAAGTCTTCTTGTGCCAGAGAGAGCTTCTCTTCTACAGACTTATAAAAAGTTATATCCTCAAATTAATGATTAGTAAATTTAAACAAGCATAATAGTTAATAAAAGTACAATAGCAAATAGTACATAATCACATGTCAGTGAGACATGAAAGAAAACAGTTTAAAAGGAAATACAGTTGAATGCTATATATTACACACATACATTTTTCTAGGATCTATTATGACCTTGATAAACACCTTGATAAACAAGACAGAGTTTTGTCATAGGGAATATTTCAAAACTGTCAATCTGATAACAAACTTAAGGAAATGAACTTAGTCTTATATTTAAAGCTGTTTTCTGACCAGCCAACAGCCCATCCTCTGAGTTGCCTTTCTTGGGGGCTGTAACAGGATGTAGTTAATGTCATAGCCACTGACTGCTCTAAGTCCCTCATGTGGTAGTTAATATTGTCGTGTTAATAGATTCTGAGTCACTATGGAAACCAACCTGTGAGTATGTTGTGAAGGAGTTTCTAGGTTAGGTTAATTCAGGCAGGTAGACCCATCTAAATGGGGGTAGTACCACTCCATGGGTAGGACTCCTGGACTGAATGGCAAGGACAAAAGCAAGGGGGCCAGGCAGCAGCACGCATCTGTCTCTAGACAATGAAGCTTGATCCTGAGCTCCTGGGTCCAGGACTTCCCATCATGGTGTTCTACTGTGGGTCAAAATAAACCCTCCGTTCCTGAGCTGCTTTTATGAGAACAATGAGGACAATAGCCAATAAGGAGTGAGGTCTGTTTCTATCACAGTTACTAGGGCTCGTCTTTGAGAAGCAGAGGTGGAAGAAAGCCTAAGTGCCTGCTAGTTACATTCGGGAGAAGAATGTAGGAAAAGTGAAATCCTATCCCAGCTGCTTCTGCTAAGAATTTACAGGAGGTGAAGACTAAGTAACATACTTCACCAGACCTGACTGATGGAAGCACCCAGTTCTCACTAGAGAAACACTTCCCTTGAAAACAAGGCAGATGGTGCAACTCAAAGAATCTCTGCCAGCTAGGACTGCACCTAACGCATATTTAATAAAAAAGTAAGTGAAGCTGGGCATGGATGTCTATAATCTCAGTACTGGGAGGTTGAGGCAAGAGGACTGAACATGAGTTTGAGTGCAGCCTAGAAAACACGGTGAAACACTGACTCAAACATAAATAACTAAACAAATGAGTAGATAAGTAAATAATATCTAATTTGAAGATTATGCTTCTGAAAAAGGAAGGTTACTTCTTACCAGTAAATCAGTTCAGAATTCTTTTAGTATAAAGCTCAATCTTTAATAACAGCCAGCAGAAGTCTAAACCCTTTCAGATTTTGTCAGGTAATACCCAGAGTCACCTTGGGATTTTTAAAATAATTAATCAATTATTAACTGAATACCCTGCATAACATGGTCCTTAGCATAGAAGAGCGTCATGTAAAGCAGAAACTGAACAGAGAAGCTGAGCAAATGCTCACCACCAGATACACAGGAAAACGGTGTAAGACTCTGTGCAAAGTGAGGCATGTGGCAACCAGCCTGTGCCGGAGGAGGGCAACTGCCCTGTGCTGTAGGAGGCCGCTTGTCTGTTTTTCCAGCTACCCAGACACCCAAGATAATCATACAGAAACTATATTATTTAAATCACTGCCTGGCCAATTACTTAAGTGTATTGCTAGCTAGCTCTTACATCTAGTATTAACCCATTTCCATTATTTTATATTTTACCACCAGGCTCATGGCCTACAGCCGGCAAGGTTTCAGCATGTCTGTCTCTGGCAGGGGATCCATGGTTTTTCCTCCGACTCTGCCTTCCTTCTGCCAGCCTTCAGTTTAGTTTTCCCTGCCTAGCTCTGTTCTACCCTATCAGGCCAAGCCAGTTTCTTTATTGACCAATGGTATTCACAGCATACATAGAGGAATCCCACATCAGGCTTAGATGTTGTCAAGGAAAGAAAGGTTTTTAAAAGAATAAAATTTACTGGGTTGGGGGGGTATAGTTTAGTGTAGAATATTTGTCTGACATATAAAAGACCATGAGTTTGATCTCAGCACTGAAATAAACGAGTGCATTCAAAGCCTACTGTATAAATCTACTACAACTATAATCGGGTAATAGAGATTCTGGCCCAACAGGCTTGCTAAATCCTAAAAAGCAGTAGAACCCCTAAGAAATTCTGTAATGATGTCAAATGCCCACAAAGCACTCCAACTGTCATTAGTTTATGAGATTTCAAATGCATGGCCTCTAAACATTTAAATTTATGAAACCCATTAATCAGTTCTTTGAAGTCAAGGTGAAAGACTGTCATGAAGTCTTTTTGGAGATGCCAAGGGCTACTGGTCTACCCTCTGTCTGAACATCTACTAAAACACTCCCACTTGCTCAGCATTGCTTCCCTTGGAACGCTCCTCCTGGTTCACATCTTTGTTCTTTTACTGTCTGTAACCTAGCCACACCCACGGCAATAGGTAAATCACTGAGTGCATCAACTACCAACTTCAGAGTGATTGCACCAAACATAGCATCCCACTGGGAATAAATTGTTCATTAAGTCAGCTTTCCCATATTTCTTCACCTTTACAGTGTTAATTCTTTTTCTGATGTCTGGTAAAGTGACATAAAAGAAAGTACTGGGATGAGAAGATTTAGGTTTAATTCTGGATAGTATTACAATTTTCACTTTACCTGGGCACAAATTTATAAGTGAATTCCATTTCTGTTCTTTCTGGACAAATAGCACAGAGTGTAGCCAACAGAAATACCCAATGAGCAAAGGATTTCATAAACGATCTAGCAGATGGGGCTCACGATGCAGATCAGGCCAGACTTCTTCAACCCTACTGGTGTCCAAGTCCACACTGTCACCCTGAGGTATACACTGACAGCAGCCACAACAGGACTCCCTCCTGTGGTTAAGTGTCACGCTATAGAATGTTCTCACCCTTCTTCTCACACAGGAGACCAGCTCAGGGAAGCAAGGGACAGTAACAGTCAATAGCATCTCTCTTCCTGGTCTGCAAACACCTGTGCTTCCTCAGGAACTTGTGCAATGGGCATCTACAAGCAGCTTGCTGGGATTTGTTCTAACACACCAGTTTTCCATACCTTAAGGTCTTGCCTTGTGGCTAGAAGTTCAGACTCCTTGCCGTAGAAATCAGACTGAAGCTGTTTCAGGTTTGCCTGGCATTTGTCATAGGTGCTTTGTAACGCCAACAGCTTTTCTCTCTCTGCTGCACGCTCCTGGGCTGCCTGCGAGGACTGCTGCTGCAGCTTGTTCTCCAGCTCTGTCTAAAACATGCAGCCACTGTTTAAAGGAGAATGCAAGCGCAAAGCCAGCCACATAGAAAACAAAACCTGTACAGTTAAAATGCCAGAAAACCAGTTAAACTGCATCCATGTCCTAAAATTAGATTTTAATAAAGAGTAGAGCACTTTAAATTTATAAAGTCAAAGAATTACAAAACCAACAACTTCCAGTTCAAAACGTAAAAGCAGTCACAGTAAGTGAGAGAGATTCCACCAATAAAGAGTGGGAGCTGGTCTGGGGGTCAGAAACAATGCTGAGACAGAGGACACAGTGCTGGATTTCTTGGATGACATTTTAAGGCTCAACTAAGAAATTTCTGCATGAAAGAAATTAAGAAGTCATTACTGTGCTGTAATGAGTATATAGTTTCTACTCTTAAACTCAAGTAATTCTGGAAACTTCTATAAGGCATCATTATTAATAACAAGACAGAGAATGAAAACTTCAAGTTCAAACTACTCTAAAACCAATTGTGGTGTCTTGAAAGAAAATGGCCCAATTAGGAGGTATGTCCTCGCTGGAGAAAGTGTGTCACTATGGGGATGGGTTTTAAGATCTCCTTTGCTCAAGCTACATCCAGTGAAACAGTTCACATCTTGTTCCCTGTGGGTCAAGATGCAGGACTCTCGGCTCCTCCTCCACGTCATGTCTGCCTGCATGCTGCCGTGTTTCCTGCCACTAAGATAACTGTAAGGCAGCTTATTCAGTGCTGTCCTTTATGAGAGCTGCTGTAGCCACGGTGTTTCTTCACAGCGATACAAACTCTAAGATACCAACTTTAAGAATATCTAGGAGATATATAAAAATATGATGCATTTAAAATGTCTGCATTTCTATTAGAAAAATATGCCTGGCTTTTAAATACATATCTTTGATAGAATGAGGCAGTTCTGACAGAGGCTTACAAGGATGGGGCATTGGGAGAATAAAGAGACCCACGGGTGGGTACCAAGTAGGATTCCTAGGAAAAACAAACACCAGGACTGTGATTTATAGTAATTTACTGTATTTTACAAAGAGTTAGAAGGTAAGAGTTTGGGGGTTGAATAAATGATGTTTAAAGGAAACAGAAATGCTAATCTATCTAATTTGAACATTATTTTGTACATAATTATTTGTACATGAGTTTTTATCTTAATATATTTTATTATTCTCCTATAGAAGCCTGTTCGTTTTCTAATGAGACACAGAAAGGGGGTGGATCCAGATGGGAGGGGAGGTGAGAAAGAAGTGGGATGAGTGAAAGAAGGGGAAATTGCAATCAGGATATGTGAGGGGAAAAAAAAAGCTATTTTCAATGAAAGAAAAAATATACACAAGAATAGAATTATCCCTGCATCCATTAATTAAACTTCTATAAAAATAAAATGATGCGTTAGTTTGGTAAATATGTAGCTGATGGCATCAGTATCCTCCACGTTTCAAAACCCTGCCATTATCCACCTCCTACTGGTCACTCAGTGGTGTTTGATAGTTAACTGCGTCCCTTTCTAAAGGATTTTCTTCCGCCTAGTTTCCAGGACATATGGTACAGGTTCACTTCCTATTTTGCTGGTCATTTCTCCTCAAATTATTTTACTGTTGCTTTTAGTTAACTGTCTCTCTCAATACTGTAGAACTTCAAACTTCTGGCATTGGCTTATTCTAGTATGTATTAAAAAGATCTCTTCTAGAACTATAACTTTAAACACCTTTTATTTAACAAGTAATTTTAACCTCTCTCCCCGAACTTCAAACTCTTATTATCCAGGAACTTCCATGACCTCTCCTCTTGAACAATCTGCAGGTACCTATCTCAACCTGAACTCTTGATTCTTGAGAGCAGCCCTGACCAAAAAAAACAAAACAGCAGTCACCAAAAAACCCCACTATTTCATTCCAATAAATGGTACTGAACTATCCATGTACGCCAATTCAAACCTAGAGCCACCCTTGACTCTTCTATCTACCAGGAAGGCTCCACGCTGTGGCCCATTCTCCTCCACACGTATGCCAGCATAGCACTGTCTGGTCATTGCAGCACATGCCCAGTGCCCTCTCTCCTCATTCCTGCATTTCCTGTTAGTTATATACCTGATTCTGGCATCATCTAGTGAAGCTGATAGAGCATATACAATATATATTAACCCTAAATCTGAAAGAAATCTTGTAATCATTTAATAAAAAGAAAACATGCAAAATAGTTGTATTTTTAATCCATTAAATTCTGACATAAAGATGAAGTTTCAGAAATACTTGGCTATGACACTAAATTCTAAGGAAAAAAAAAGACTTCAAACATCAACGTGTATGATCAAAACAAAATAAAAAAGACATTAACAGGTGTAGCTAACAACACCTGTACAAAATAGTCCTTCAACATTCCATCATAGACAGGGACAGCTCCTAAGGCCCTGGCCCTAGCTGAAGAGCCACTGGCAGGTAATGGCTGCTTGGGAATCGTTTTCTTAGGGGAATAGCCACTGGTGAGTGGCCCATGCTTCAGTAAGTAATCCACACTCGTGTTTATGCCAGGAACCTAATTAAACTCAGTTGGCATTTTTTAAAAAGACATGTCTTTTATTCACTGTTATTACACATCTATATATGTAACAACAATTAATGAAAAAAGAGGGAATAAATTTGAAAAAGAACATGGAGGGTTATATGAGAGGATTTGGGGGAAGGAGACAGAAAGGAAAGATCATGTTACTATAAGCTCAAAAAATAAAAAATAATTTAAAAAAGGAAAAAAATCAGCATAGGAACCTATTAGGAAGAGGTGGCAAAGTAAGATGGAGAAAGATGAGACTAAGGTATACAAGCATGACCTAATAGATTAGATACATGTGTGAAATTGTTTAAGACTAAAAAGATTCAGAAAAATGTTCAAAACAATGGGCTGCAACTACATGACTGCCCCAGTCTTCTAGGCCCTAGGGCCCTGGACAAAACCCCAGCCTCAGCTACACTGGCCAGGCAGCAGGCAAGCCTTCTGCAGACAGGCTGCTCCAACACCACCTCATCCCTAATCGATCAGACGCTGTAATCTATAGGTCCCACTCTACCCCCGAACCCCAGAGACCTCAGTGGCTCCATGAGGCACAGACAAGCAACTGCAATGATCAGTCCAAGAGAGACAGACACTGACTATAAAGACTGAACCAAGGGGCAAAGACGCTGCTTGCATCAATTGTAGGAAAAGATGGGTAGGCGCCAATGCAAGAATGCATTCAACAACCCAAAAAGCAACATGGCAACACCAGAACCCAGTGGTCACACAACAGGAAAACCTGAACATCCTAACCCAGAAGAAGCAGAAGAAAACAACCTTAAATATAACTTTATGAAGATGACAGAGACTCTTAAAGAGGAAATGAAAAATTCCCTTAAAGAAATGGAGGAAAAGACAAAAAAAAATGGAAATCAATAAATCTCTTAAAGCCAAGAAAACCAAGAAAAATCAAACAAGTGAAGCAAACATTTGAATCAGTTCAAGACTTGAAAACTGAAATAGAGGCAATAAAGGAAATACAAATTGAGGGAATTCTGGAAATGAAAATTCTGGGTAAATGAACAACAGGAACTACAGATGCAAGCATAACCAACAGAAAAGAGATGGAAGAGAGAATCTCAGGCATTGAAGATATGATAGAGCAAATAGATTTATCGGTCAAAGAAAATATTAAATCCAACAAATTCTTAACACAAAACATCCGGGAAATCCAGCACCATGAAAATACCAAACCTAAGAAAAACAGGGACAGAAGGAGAACTCCAACTCAAAGGCACAGAAAATAAATTAAAAAAAAAATCACATAAGAAAACTTTCCCAACCTAAAAAAGGATATGCCTATGAAGGCACAAGAAGCTTACGGAACACCAAATAGCCTGAACCAAATAAAGTCTCCTCAAAACACCAAACATACAGAATAAAGAAAGAATATTAAGCGCTGAAAAGGAAAAAGGTCAAGTAACATATAAACACAGACATATCATAATTACACCTGACTTCTCAATGGAAAACCTGAAAGCAAGAAGGTCCTGGACAGATGCATTAGAAGGAAAATTCCAACCCAAGAAAGTTAGCTGCAACCATAAAAACAGAGGCAACAGATAAGCTCACACCAGCAAACCCCAAAGAAGGATAACAAACACTACCACTGAAAAATAACATGAATTAACAATCACTGGCCATTAATATCTCTTAATATCAATGAACTCAATTCACCTAAAAGACACAGGCTAACAGAATGGATGTGAAAACCTGTACAGCTGCTTTGGAAATCAGTATGGCAGATTCTCAGAAAACTGGGAATCAACATACCTCAAGACCCAGCAATGCTACTCTTGGGCATATACCCAAAGGATGCTCAATCATACATAAAGGACATTTACTCTGCTCTGTTCATAGCAGCATTATGTGTAACAGCCAGAACCTGGAAACAACCTAGATGCTTCTCAACTGAAGGATGGATAAAGAAAATGTGGCACATTTACACATGGAGCACTACTCAGCTGCAAAACAAAAACAAACAAACAAAAAAACAATGACATCTTGAAATCTGCATGCAAATGGCTGAGGCTATAAAAAAAAAACCCATCCTGATTGAGGTAATCTGGACCCAAAAAGACAAAAAGTACTCACTCATAAGTGGGTATTAGACGTAAAGCAAAGGATAACCAGCCTGTAGTCCACGACCCCAGAGAAGCTAGGTATAGAGAGACAAACATGGATCCCCCTGGGAAGGGGAAATAGACAAGATCTCCTGAGAAAATTGGGAGCATGGGTGTTTGGGAAGAAGGGAGGGAAGAGGAAGAGAAGGAGGAAAAAGGAGGGGGGGGGAAGGAGAACATGAGGGAATGGGATGGTCAAGATGAGGGAAGGGCAGAGAGGGGAGAGCAAGGAAAGAGATACCTTGATTGAGGGAGCTACTCTGGGGCTAGCAAGAAACCTGGCACTAGGGAAATTCCCAGGAATCTACAGAATGATCCCAGCTAAGACCGTAAGCAATAGTGGAGAGGGTGCCCGAACTGGTCTTCCCCTGTAATCAGACTGATGACTATCTTAATTGTCATCATAGAACCTTCAACTAGCAACTGATAGAGATCCACAGCAAATCACTGAGCTGAGCTCCCAGAGTCCAGTCTGAGAGGGAGGAGTGATAAAATGAGCAAAGGGGTCATGACCATGATGGGGATACCCAGAGTCCAGTCTAAGAGAGGGAGGAGTGATAAAATGAGCAAAGGGGTCAAGACCATGATGGGGATACCCACCTAAACAGCTTACCTGAGCTAACTAAGGGGAGCTCACTAATTCAGGACTGAGAGAGGAAAAACAAGCCTAGGACCAAACCAGGCCTTCTGAATGTGGGTGACAGTTGTGTGGCTGGGGCAGTCTGTGGGGCCACTGGCAGTAGGACCAGGACTTATCCCTACTGCTTGAAATGGCTTTTTGGAGCCCATTCTCTTTGGAGGGATACTTTGCTCAGCCTAGATATAGGGGGAGGGCCTTGGTCCTGCCTGAAAGTGATGTGCTAGACTTTGTTGACTCCCCATGGGAAGACTGAATGAATGTGGGGTGGGAGGAAGGAGGAGGGTGCGGGAGGAGGGGAAGGAGTAGGAACTAGGATTGGTATATAAAATAAGGAAAGATTTTAAAAAAAAATAAAAAAAGAAACAGTTCAAAAATACAATTATATCCTAATTTCTGATTACATGTGAAAGCACAAAAAACAAATGTTTCCATACTTGCCTATATTTTTAGAAAATTAATTTTATGTAATATAGCATAACAGAAAAACTAGTAAACATAAAGCTAAATACGTACTGTTTTTAATTTGTATTCTTTTTCCTCTAGGACATATTTAGGTTATTCTATAGACTAAGGATTGTACCCTCTTTCTCAATTAATATGCAAAACCTAACACTGAGGAGAGAGCTTGTGTGGCTCCAGTATTTTACACTAAACACAGTCTGTTTTACAACTCATTCTGGACAAGATGAGAATGTGTTTAAGAGTGTAAACCAGATGATTAGCAATAGACTGTCCCCTTATTCTAGGAAATAACATTCTGGTATAATATAAAATGTCAGCTATACTATACAAAATCTGACATTGCTGAATTTCTAAAATACATTTCACATCATGATTTCTGTCATTATTTTCCTATAGGTAAAGATGATTTATTGTGAATTCCTTTGATTTTTTTTTCCCTAAGACAGTAGAAGTGTTGCATAAATAACTGACCCATGTCAGATATTATATCTATGTATTTTTATACAAAACATCAACTATTAGACAAATGATTAGCATCAAAATTTTAAACAATAAATTAGCTGACATTTTCAATGAATGAACAGGCAGACTTAAATCATATATCAAACATAAGCCATATATTTAACAATTTAAATATATACTAACTTATAATCTCTCAATTTTTACCTTCACTTCCAATTTTTTCTTCCTACTTAAAATGATAAATTTTCATCAATACCTTTTGTGAAACAGCATTTTTAACTTCTCCTTGAAGTGCTTCAATTTGCGTTTTCTTCTGCTCGGCCGACTGCTCGAGCTGGTTTATGCTGCCCTGAAGCCGCTGTTCTTCCTCCTCCTTTAGTTTTAAACTATTTTGAGCCCGAGTGACTTCTTCCCTGAGTGACTTGAGCTCCACCTTCAACTGCTGAGAAGTCTGAAGGAAATGAAACCTGTCTGACTCATGCACTCACTCAAGCATCTTCTGAGCATCTGCTTAAGGAACACACTTCTCCGGGCAGGTGTAGCTGAACCTGTTGGTCACCTTCCAAACATGACTTATTTTACAAACAACAATAGGAAATAGCAACAAAAAGATATTTCTCTACACTGAATACAGTTTCTAGCTATCTAGTCATCAAATATTATCGTTGTCTCCATGGCTTTTTGTCAATTTGACCTAAACTGGAGTAATCTGTAAAGAAGAGCTTCATCTGAGGGCCTGCGTCCAGTCTGGGCTGTGGGCAAATCTGTGGGCGTTTTGATACAGGATTGATGTGTGTGGGCCCAGCCCACTGTGGGTGCTGCCACCCTGGACAAGTGGTCCTTGGCGTATAAGAAACTGAGCAAACTTTGTGGAATGAACTAGTGGCCAGCATTTCTGCATAGTCTTGGCTTTCTCAGGGGTGGGCTGTGAGCAGGATGTGTAGGCCACAATCTTTTCCTTCCCACCCTGTTTTTGGTCAGTGTTATCACAGCATTAAAAATGAAAACTATGGAAAGCTATAAAATAAGTCATGTTTAAGAAGCTATTAATTTTTTCAACTATAATGTTCTTTAACCCTATCTAATTAAAATTCTCATGGTGAGTTGATTCAATTTCCTCCTATTCTTATATTCCTTAATTTGGCTTACATTTTAAACAGGTTCAAATTTTGTTAGTGGTAAACAGATCACAAATAACAATCGCACGCCTTTAATCCCAGCACTCGGGAGGCAGAGGCAGGCGGATCTCTGTGAGTTCGAGACCAGCCTGGTCTACAAGAGCTAGTTCCAGGACAGGCTCCAAAACCACAGAGAAACCCTGTCTCGAAAAACCAAAAAAAAAAAAAAATTAAACATGTGAGCCATTACATTTTAGAGAAATAAACATTCCCTTGATGTCCATATCAGGATGACAGCAATTAGAAAGTAAAGTATTACACTTTACATATTCATAGTAAAGAAAAGAAAACTACCTCTTTCTCTTTTTCAAATGACTTTTTCAGCTCATTCTGCTCCTTGAGTGTACTTTCTGTCTGGACTTGAAGTTGATGCTTTAATTCTTTACAAACCTTTTCCTAATAAAGGAACATTACACAGAAAATGTCAGTAAGAACTTACAAGTGGTTTATCGGCTTAGAAAGAGAAATAGAAGGAAATAAGCCCCCCACCATAGCGCACACGCTAGCTGGCATTTTAATAATTTCTGCATAAGGAAGTAATCGCAAACCACTAACCAAATCCAAGATAGCAGCTTTTCCTTTCTGATTCTCTTTCTCAAATTCACTTTTGGAGTTCTTCAAAGAGTCAGAAGCCTGTGCGAGTTTTTCTTTCGCCGTGGAAAGCTCTGCCATCAGAGCTGCTTTCTGGGCCTCCACCGCTTTCAGTTCTGAGCCTGCCGCCTGGAGTCTGTCACTCAGCTCCTTGTGCTGCTTCTTAGCATCTTGACTTAACTTTTCAAATTCTTGTTTCAAGATCACCTTTTCTTCCTCTTTCTTGGTAAGAGTTTGTGTAATATTTTCAAGGGCTTCATATTTATTCTGCAGATCCAATTTTGTACTGGACACTCTGGACATTAAAGAATTTTTTAAATTAATGTAAAATTTACCAATCAAATATGTCCCAGAAGAAATAATTTAAAGAACCAGGAAATCAATGAAATGTTTATTTCTCTAAAATGTTAATGGCTCATATGTCTACTTTAAAATTGTTATTTGTGTACCACTAACAAAATTTAAACCACTGACAATTGCCTTGAAACATCACATTAGATACACGATTTCCTTAGAAAGGGAAAAGTTATTTATACTTTCTAATTTAATCCAGTCCTGTTATTAATAGTAAGTCATCAGAGAAATTCAGCTAACAAATCCTACAAAGTTGACAACAACCAGCAAAGGCTTTCTAGCCCCCTAAAGTACCTAGTCAGTGTGCTATTACCTAAGCAGACACAGAACTCTGCCTGTTCCCTCAAAAATATAAAACATTTATGTTGATGAATCTGAATATCAAGCATTTACCATAATACAGTAAGATTTTTAAAGGAATCATTTTACTTAAAAAAAAGACAAATTGTTTATTTAACTCAAATATATGAGATTATAGAGTGATCTGCTAGCACTGATCCTTAAGTACAGGTTGTTAATGCAAGAATGAAGGACCTCCACGAATGAGAAGTGAAATCCAACTTTAAGAATGAACACTGATTCTGAAGTTCTCCTTAACACTCAAAGTACTGGCTATTACTTACTGTCAACGTGACACAAGCTGACTAGTTAGTGGGTAAGTCTATGGTGCAAGCCTTTGAAGTATGAAGGCCTAGCCCATGGTGAGCAGTGCTAGCCCTGGGCAGGTGGTTCTTAGTGGTATTAGAAGGTAGGCTGAGCAAGTTATGGGGGCAAGCCAGAAAGCAGCACTCCTCCATGGCCTCTGCTTCAGCTCCTGCCTCTCCTGGTTCCTACCCTGACCTCCAGTTCTGGCTTCCACTAATGATGACTCTAACCTGTAAGAGGTAATAAACCTTTTCCTCTCCAAATTCTTCAGTGTTTGAGCACAGCAAGAGAAACCAAATTAAGTACTAAATTAACATCAAAGCTGTAAAAATTTACTACAGAGTTGAAAAACAAATCATTCCTAATGAGAACCCATTCTGTACTTAGTATCTCAGAGCAGAAACTTGACTGTTCTTAAGTGAAACATATACACATTCCAGTATTTCAAAATTTTATATCAACTATTTCAAACTGGCCAACAACTTGAAATGAATGCTCATTAAAAACAGGTACCATATTACTGCTGAAAAATGACTAAATCAAATTTTACAGAATTAAGTGAATAACGAAAAATGAAATTAAGTAACAATGACTTTGTTTCAATTACACTAACATCAGTAGTATATAAAACCAGCGGATGCACATGCGCACGCACACACACATCCCAAAGTAGCACTGTCTCTGTGTGTTCTCACTGTTATGAGAATCGTAAGAGATAAAGTGGTGCAGGAGAATTGTCTGTATTCTGTCAATCATGTTTTAAATAAATGCTGATTGACCAGGCAGGAAGTATAGGCGGGTCAACCAGACTGAGTAGAGGCGGGGCAATGAGAACAGGAGTATTCTGGGAAAAAGGAAGCTCCCTTCGCAGTCCTGCCCAGACCACCGAAGAAGCAGGATGTGAGTTGCCCTGCTGAAAAAGGTATGTTAGCCATATGGTTAACAGATAAGAACAATGATTAATATAAGTTACAAGAGTTAACAAGAAGCCTGAGCTAAGGGCCAATCAGTTTATATCTAATGTAGACTTCGGTGTGATTTTCTTTGGGGGCTTACTGGCTGTGGGAACTGGGCAGGACAGAAACCCCAACAAACAGGTCCCCATGTTACAATAAAGTGGACAGTCAGCTTACGTTTCCTTCTCCTCTTCGAGCTGTTTACCCAGCTCTGCAGTTCTGAGCTCCAGGTCGGTGTTCAGCTGCCTCTGCTGCTGTAGACTCTGCAAAGCTTGCTCCTTGCTTGCTTTAAGTTCAAGAGCAACAGCTTCTAGCTTCTGTGGGTGAAGTACAGCATCTACTTGAATTTGACAATAATCTATTATCAAATATTATAACATTTAGTCTGCATTCAAATTAGTATTGATAAAATAACTATATTTACAGAAACACTTTCTAAACCCACTACTGAACGAGGAAATTATCCTGCTTAGAATCTGTCAGAGAATCTAGTTTAGGCTTTTTGCATAAGTCAGTGGTTATTTTTAAAATTAATGATAAAGAATTGACTTAAACCAATATTTATTAAAAGAACAAAAGTCTGTTAATTCAAGCTTGAAAAACTTAACAGGCCATTCCTATACCCACTTAAAATATATTATCTATGCATATGCAGCTATCAACCATGGAATAGCGAGATGCTTAACATAAAAATAAACAGATTTGCCATGCAGTCCTCGAACTGACATCCACTTACCCTAATTAGACAGCATTCAAAATTCCTGACTTTGCTTAATTAGTCTTAGTTTAGATTTTATCTTCATAGTGTACTACTAGGAAGTTCATACACATTACCATGTGTCTTCATTTTTCAAATTTATAAAATCAAACAGGTTTAAATAAAAGCAATGTGCTTTTTATCATTGTGTGTGTGTGTATGTGTGTCTGCGTGCCTTCGGGGGGGGGTGGAAGACACAAATGTCAAAACTGGGTGTCTTTCTCAATAACTCTGCACCTTATTTCTGAGACAGGATCTCTCATTAAACCTGAAGCTTGCAGACACTGCTAGCCTGGCCGAGCACTAAGTCCAGGGACCCTTCCTTTTCTGTCTGCCCTTACCACCATGCCTGGCATGTTACATGGATGTCAAGTCTCCAAACTCAGGTCCTTATGCTTGCGTGGCAGGCCTTAACTGAGCAATCCTAGCCCTCATTTAATTATTTTCCTAAATGAAACACAAAACATAGACATTATACATGCCACCTGGGCACCTACTAATGTTACACTTAAATCGAGTTAGACATATATCTTTGTTTGCCTTTTCTCTCTGCTGAAACTTTCAAAATTCATTTTTCTAGGTTTTTGAAATGTGCAGTATAAGATTTTATCTATAACCACTCATCATGTGACAGCACCCCAGAGATTCTTGCCCCAATTACAGCTATTTGAGAAAGGTTTCCAAATAAGAGTTCTCTCTGCTCACTTTTATATAACATATCATTACCTATTCTTTTCAACCATGTCTAATTTGTCATTATGATTACTGTTGGCATTAAATCCCATAAACAGAATTCTCTCATATTATACTGGTATAGCTATCCATGTAATAATTCTGTAATCCTTATAATTCTGTAGTCATACATCATGCTTCAATGGATTATGGAAGGGCAGGTGAACAGGAAACCTAAGAATATTTTAACTGTTGGTAATTCTAAACTCAGATTTCTCTCTGATATGCCTAATTATCTCATCTTTTTAGTAAATCAACACCTCATTTAGAATTATCTGAAGGTAAGGTTCAGCTTATAATAGTTTAAATACATTACTAAATTAGAAGCAAAATCCAAAAAGTAACTACGTTTTGAAAGGGAAAAAAGTTGACTATACACAGTATTATTTTGGAATAAGATGTAGGGAAATGAAAAATATCAAAAAGAAGGAGAGTCTGGGCCAACAGAATTATACTATCTGGTGTCTCCTGGACATAGCTCACCCTTTACAATGAAAAGAGCACTCTGTTAATGGTTATTTAGATAAGTTGCCCATTAATGAAGGAATGGAAAATGAAGATGAAATTCAAGATTATTGATACAGCAATTTGGAAGTTTGACACCACTTCACCTTTCTCTGTTACGTAAGTCTCTGATTCTGTGGAGCTCATCAGACTCCACAGCGGCCGAGTAGGAACCACGACAAATTCAGCTGTTTGTATACAAACCCTAATTTGGCCTTCTAAGTCTTCTGCCTTCTGTTCTAAAGAGAGATTCTTCTCTTTGTACTCCTTTAGACGGCTCTCCAGCTGACTGCAGTGCTCCTGCTTCTCCTCTAACTTCGCTGTGACCTGATCCAGCTGCACAGTAGCCTTATTCAACTCCTGCAGAAAAACACATGGAAGAAAAGCCTGAGCACCCCGATGTGCAAAGTGAAACTGAAAAATGTAATTTTATATAGGCAAATATCTGGAGTAAGACTTCAGATACATCCAATGACTTATCAGAGGTTATCCATGCCCACTAACAAAAAACATTAAGTTGTACATATGTAAGGTCCCAAGCTTATTTGTGTAATAGTTAAATAACTTAAACATTTTTTAGATTATTTTATGTCCATGAGATTTTTTGCCTGAAAGCATTACATGCACACCTGGTGCCAGAAGAGGGTATCGAATGTACTGAAACTGGAGTTGCAGACAGTTGTGAGCTGTCATGTGGGTACTGAGAACTGAACCTGGGTCCTCTACAAGAGCAACAAAGGCTCAACTATATCAAACCCAGGGCCTCATACATGCTATGTAGGTGCAATGCCACTGGGCTACTTCTCTAGTCAGTTAACAATGTTTTAATAATTTTCTAGAATTATTATCTAAAAGCTAAAACATATGACAGATCATTAAATAAGTTAATAATGGTGACTACTATACTGTAGTTGAATATTTTCAATTTCCAAAACACTATTTAGAAATTCTAAAAATATTGTAGTTGTTACATCTGTAACACTTACCAGAATCACTATAATATACAGTTTGACAGAAATAATACAATAGAAATTATATTAAGTCCACCCATGGGTAATCACTGTTAATACTCTGATAACTCGTCTTGTCTGCATATTAATTTGTCTTCTACTTATTTTATGAGCTTATAAGAACAGGCTGAGGAGGTAGTTCAGTAGTAGATAGCTTTCCTAGCAAGTGTGAGGCCCTCAGTTCAATCTCCAACACTACAATAAATGAACAAATAACTATATACATTAAGTAAAAATAGAATCCTACCTTGAATGCTTTTAAAAGTCCTTACTTTTATCACAATAATTTACCATCTAACTTTCCGATATTGTTTTCTACATTATAAGTGCATAAATTTCCATCTTATTGGTATGACTCATTTTTTAGCCAATCTACTTCTTACTAATCTAGTTTAAATTCTTAGGTTACTACTACACTTTCTGCATTTACTGCCAAAGATGCAAATGCAATCTTTATAACTATTACTCCCTTAGGATGAAAGGCTACAATATATGGAAATTCTGAAGTTTTTTTAGTTATTTTATTTTACTTTTAATTAGCAAAGTAATAGTTTCATTATGGAATTTTCTTAAATACTTTGCTTTGATCATCCTTCCAGACTTGCTCCCCATTCTCCACCCAATTCTCAAGTTCTCGAAACACACACAAAGAGACATACATACATACATACAGAACACACACACAATATATACACACACACACTTTCATGCAAAGATATACTGCATTGCCTGTGTGTCTGTATATCTCTGTGCAGACAGACACACATATACAGAGTTTCTCTCTATAGTGACAAATGTATCTATCTCATTATTGCCTCAAATTGTAACTCATTCTTAAGAAACCTGAATATTTTATAATACAGACTTATATTTGTACACAAGTAGAGTATTCCTTGCAGATGAAATGCTCAGAACAAGAACTTTTGAGACTTCAGGTCTTGGAATATAGATTTTACAGATTAATAATCCTTAGTAAGAAACTTAAAATTCTACTTGCTCCAAATCCATCACTGTTGCTCCAAAATTTTTGTATTGGGGGTATTTTTAGATAAGCAATGGTCAGCCTGAATTTCCCTAGAGGCTCATTTCCTTCTTACAATGTTTTAAATAACAAGGATATTAACACCTCATCAAGCATGTGCCAGAAACTGCTATTGTTTTATCTTTTTCTTCTTGCTCACAAATGGCTCTGGTAATATTCAGATAAAGACTACACTGTTACATGGTCACTCATAAATATTTCCACATTATCATTTCCAACTCTGGTCACATACCTGACAAAACAGTTTTCCAGATGTAAGTACATTCAAGCACCATAACCACTTGCATGTGATTTCATGTGTATGAAGGAAAATAGTGTGTGTGCAACAACCAAAACCCATAATTATGTTTTCAGTGCTTACAGAGGTCTGGAATGATACATACCAATTCTAACGAAAACATTTCTACCTAAGGAGAAAGTTTGAATTAGAGTAGAGGGTCAATATAGGAAACTGATTTGCTTTTAGAATTTGATACACTTCTGAATTTCTCTTTAAAATGGGCCTAAAACTTCAGTATTATCTCTTAGTAAGCAGAGTCTAAAAACTCCTCCCTCGCAAAAGCTGAGGAAGGTCACTAGCACTTTGACACTGACCCGAGAAGTTGTCATCTAACTGTCCTCAAGAAAATGAGGGCTCTTAGAACAGGGATAGAAACAGTAACATTTTCCTCTATTTCAGAGGCAAGCACATCTGGACCCCAGGCAGTCTGTATGCTAAAAGTAAGTATGGGTGGCCTACCTCACATCCCCAACCACTGGTTCTTGAGGTGAAAAGGCAACAATCCCACACTTGGAAGTAATATTTCATCTCTTACTATGGCCTAGGTTAGCTAGGATACACAAAACAATCTTAGGAAGCCCAACCACACCTACACACTAGTTTTATAAAAAACAGATAATATTTTTATATCCATTCCTCTGGCTCCTGTAGTGCCTGCCCAACTGGTTCTAACAACTCTAAAAAAAGAGGGTATGAAAGACTGTTACAGGATTATAAAGTGGGTCATTGTTTTAACAAATCAGCAATTAATCTAACCAGGAAACACAAGGCTATACTGCGCCATTACCAGACCCCCACCTGCTGTTTGTCTTGCAATGCATTTTGAGCTGTATCCAGATGATTCTGCAGATCAGCTCTCTGTGCAGTTTTTGCTGCTTCTGCTGACAGTAATAATTCAGTTTTGGCTTTAATCTGAAACAAAATTTACAGATTACTGAACCCCAAATTTGACTGTTGTCCTTCTCTCTCTTAAGACACATTAGTTTTGTCACAAAACTATTCAAAAATTACGTAACTGCAACACTGAAAAACTTCTATGTGAAAGTCTCCCCAAGAGAAACAGGTACAGGAGGAGACTCCTGGTGCTCGTCAGGTGACAAGGAGAAGCTGTCCCTCTGTGACACCAGCACACCATCGTGGGGGCCCCTTTGTGGAAAAATGGTTCCAGGACTGCGGACACAGATCTGTGACCTGACATGTAAGAGGCGAAGGTGAAAGGACTGTGAGTTCTAGTTCATGCTACATGCTTAGCCCCGTCTTAGAAAGACAAATAAATTGCACACTCTTTTTCAGGGTTAGGCCACTGTATTCAGGAAGAAATGTCAGAGTTCCCCGGGATCACAACAATCTGAACTATGCCACAGAAAATAATGGCGCCACAGATCTGGATATCAGTGTGGAGTTCAAACTATAAAACAAACTAGAGGCATGTTTAAAATTCACTCTTTCCAGGTAATTTCTCATATAAAAAGTTTTATTTTTGATGCTCATAAAAAGCCCAGAAATTGTGCATTTAAAACCTCAGGTTTTTCCACAATAAGTTCTGAAAGAATCAAATGAGCTAAAAGTTGTGCCTTCTTTATCAAGTGACATGTATAAGTATTAAAATAACTTTAGCACAATCCACTACTACTAAGAAAAGCAAAGAATAGAAAAAATACATTTGAAATAAAAAATCAAAATATCAGCAAACACAAAAATCTAAAATGTACATAATAATCGTAATTTTTAGCAGGAAAAAACTCCAAATAATTTCTCAATAACTCAATACTTGATCTTCACAGAAATAATGTTTGATTAAGGTATCCAATGCATGAAGATCAGAGATCCTGCCATTGCTGCAACTTACACTGTTGTAACTTACGCACTGAAGCCCTTACTTAGTAAGGCACTAAGAGCAGGCTCACCGAATGTACTAATTTACCTTCACACTGCAGACTATCCTACTAGGAAGTACCTTGGAAGTAGGAATCAAAAGTTACATTACAGAAATTACCTTTGTATAGGGAGAAAAAACAAAAATATCTGGACATAGGAAACCTCAAGGGACTAAATTTGTAGTCTCATTTTCCACTAACAGGTAAAGTAGAAAGAACGTGCAACGTGTAAAATCTAAAACTGATGCTTACTGCACGCACACTCATTGGACAGCATGCGTACCTGGATGTCAAGCTGAGAGACCTTCTCCTTGCTTTCATTTAGCTGACTGCTTAGTTCATTGATGCTGGCTTCCAGGGAAAGAACGCGGTCTTGTGCAGCCCGGAGATGTGCCTTCTGCTCCTGGACCTGGTCATGCAAGTTCTCCTCGGCCTGTTTATGGCTCTCCGACTGATTCTTCAGCTTCTCCACGAGCTGAGCCAGCTATTGCACATGCGAGACTCTAATTACAGAGTGTGCACACCACAGCGAAAAGAAGGCTCCCACTGAAGTAGCCACAGAAGATGGAACTGCTCTATACTAGGTAATATCAAGTTTTTTCCACTAAAATATTCCTATCTTCAATAACAAGTCAATCTAGTATTCTAAATCCTTAGACTCAAATTCAGTTATTTTTAAATCATCTCTATTCAACTAAAACTTATATACAATAAAATTAACCTACCTTATGAATAAAATCTGAGATGTGATAAAGGTGTACACCCAATATTGACACAATCAAGGTAAAGAATATCTTCATTACGCAAAACTATTTTCACAAGCACCTTGTTATTCTCGCTCCCCAGTTCTCCTACTGCCTCCCGAGTGCTAGGATTAATGGCGTGCACTACTGCACCCAGCCTCAGTTAAAATGTTTGTACATTTCTCTTAAATTGCATATGAATTTTGGAGTAATAATTTATTAAAGCTACTATGAAGCTATATATTATCTAAAGACAAATACATTATCAAAATATAAACAACTGTTGAGTTTGAAATATTATGCAATACTCAGTAGTAGCTAACACTTGATTACTACATTTAACTTAATGATTTGTTGCTCATTTCTTTTTGAAACGTCACAAAGGCCGAGGACACATCTGTCCCATCAGTCACATCTCCACTCTTCCAGAGACCTAGTGAGTTATCTGCTGTCACACAGGTAATAGATCACCTCCTGGGACATCTGTTGTCAGAGCATGGTAGCAGCCTTCAGTATACAGTGACCTACCCTGATGTCAAATATGATAGTACAAAAATAACACTTTAAAACAAGAAAAGCCAGGATCATGAACTGTTTTTAAAAAAACATTCAATATAATTCACAGGGATTTGAGCAAAGCTCAGAACCACATTGGCAGTTTGCACACGCACCTGCTCTTGCAGCGTGTGGTTTTTCTCTTGCAACTGCTTAAGAACGGCAGTCTCTCCTTCGCCAGCTTGGATTTTTGCATAAAGATCCTCTCTTTCCTTTTCCAGCAGGGAAATATTTTCTTTACTCTTCTGCAGTAAAGCTTCAAGGTTCTGGATCTTTTGGTCCTTATCACCAATCTGACGTAACACTTGTTCCAAATCATTCTGTAAAGAATTAAACTACTATTTTAAGGATGAAAAATTTAAAAAGTTATTCCTGAAATGTAAAAAGATTAATAATTTTAATCATCCAAAGTGTTGGTCCTACATCTTAAAAACTAGTACACTTTATTGTGGTAAATAATCAAAATCACATATTTAATAACATAACTCTACATTATTTACAAGCATGAATTTAACAGAAAAGCTTACATCTCACTTTCCCTAGTCCTCTGACCTTACTTCCTAGGCATCAGATCCTCTCCAGATGTAGAACTTACTCAGTGCCTGCACCAAGCACACTCCTACCTCAGAGCCATTAAACTAACGACCTTATTGCCTGCAATACTTCCCTAACAACCAAATGATTTTCTCCCTCCTTCTCAATGTCTACTCAAATGTCTAGCTCAAGCTGCCCTGATCATTACATTTCCAATACTCTATATACTGGTTTTTCACTGCTTTGCACTTAACCTCTAACTCATGTAACTTATTTCTCTCGTGTTTATTTACCTCCTTCCACATCCCAGTAGAACACACACGACACAAGTGAGTATTCTTGACTTTATTTATTATGTATCTGAGATATGACACAGATGCTATAAAATTAACTCTAAATGGAAATGACCGCTGCACTGGGTACGGTGGCGCACACCTTAGATCCCAGCACTTGAGGGACAGAGGCAGACGGGTCTCTGAGCTCGAGGCCAGCCTGGTCCACAGGTGAGAAACCCTATCTTGAGCCACCACACCCTCAAAAATAGATCATTGCACTCTCAAAATTGGTCAAGTATGCAAGCTCACTCTATATCCAACACGACCTCAAATCAGCAAAGCCCTCTTCTTCCTACAATATCCACTTTCTCAAGTTACGTGGCCCCAATGCCTTTGGCTCTGCCTTCATCTCTGTAACAGTCAAGCAGTCGTTGCCCAGAATAAAGGCCTAGCTTTACGGTAGTCCATGCATGTTAGTGACGAGTAGATGCCCAGCATATCTAATGATTTCTGTTAGTGTTGAGACATTGAAAATTCAGTCACTTTCAAGTGCGCTTCTCATCAGCTCTCTGCTCCCGCCCCTCCCCCACCCGGAGCTGTCTCGCGTTTTACTACTCTTCTGGAATCCCAGTGCCAGGGCAGAGCTCTCCGCAGAAATCACTGCTTCCATTCAGCACTGACATCTGTTCTTCACTGCGCAGACTCCATCACCCCATCTCCCCTCTATGTGGTCAGGCTATTCTGCCAGCAGGACAGGAGGCTGGCCTTCCCCTGCCTTTTTACTGCCGTCCCTGCTAAAAGCCCCGTGCTGATATGGAAGCATACTATCCTTCCTTATTCTACCCTCTCCTGGGATCTGCAAATCCCTACCTGATTCACGGAAGAACTCAGACAAGATTTAGTCATTGTCTTAATCTCAATTTCTGCCAAATTTCTACAAAATATAAAATGTACACAGAATTAAGAACTCAGCCTCAACACCTACATTGCCTGCATTCCTGGGCTGAACTCTCTCTATATTGCAATCACCCACATACAAAATTTTCTAATAGTCTGAAATTATGAAAGCTAAAATGTACGGCTGTCTTACTCTGACCACAACTTCATATCTTCCCATTCCATCTCTGAGGCCAATCACTTCAGTTTCCTTCTAGATGATTCCCTGTAGCCTCGCTTCCACATAACCTCATACATGAAAGCAGACTACTCTTGTAGTCACATCCTTCATTTCCTGTCACCTCGGAATATCCCAGGCAACCACCCCACAAAATACCAACTAGATCAGTACTGATCTGTTTCTTCACTCCCGAATTTCTGAACATTTCTAGAATAAAAACACAAATCTCCACAGATTTGTATCACTAAAGCACCAATTTCCATTAAATAGTTAAGATATCATCTTTCCAGCCATGTTTCTACTGGAATAAGACCCTCACCTCAACATTCTCTGTAACTCCTTGAGCTTCAGCACTCCCCCAAACACTCAGCCTCTACTTGCCTGACACAGCTATTCTATCTACAAATATATCCTGACACGTAGGACTTTCTGGAGATGATCTACCTTGATTTTACATCTGCTTCCCTTGGCGCTGTGTCTGTAGATGGCTGATATTTACCTCCTTTCCCTGAATGTGCCCATATTTCCTCCCTTCCTCTAAGCTTCAGTGGGTAAGCCGAGTATATTCCCCATGGGGTACGGGACCAAAGCTTCCTATCATCTAATTCCCTAGCCACTTCTTTTCCCCTGAAATCTCTCAGGCTCCATCATGAACAAGAAACTCATGAAGTCAGATATCTTCATTTCTCAAAATTCTCCCTGAATCAAGTTTCCCTCTAGTTTCTACCCACTCTTCGTATAATTCACATTTAAGTTTCAAACATAATTTATATTTTCCTAGCTCCCACACATCTCTCACTTACTTATCAGTTATATACATTTCATTTCTATCACTTTATTAAAATTATACTAAGCAAGATTCTCAGTTTATTTTAAAAGTTTATCTACTAGATATCCCTACTCATCTACATTAGTTTTTAGATTTTAAGCTCCAGCAAAGTCTAACAGTTTAATTTATACTAGCTTCAGTATCCCTGACCATGCAATTTTAAAGTAATTATTTTTATTTTATGTGCATTAGTGTTTTGCTCACATACATGTCTGTATGAGGGTGTCGGATCCCCTGCAACTGGATTTATAGGCAGTTGTGAGCTGCCATCTGGGTACGGGAATTGAACCCCGGTCCTCTGACAGAGCAGCCAGTGCTCTTAACCACTGAACCACCTCTCCAGCCCCGTGTCCATACAACTTTTACCTGGGACCTACTTCTATCATCATCTCTACATCTACCCCAGGAATAACAGACTCAGTGACTCGGGCTGCCATTTCTAAGAAGTCTCCTGCAACTTAACTTTTCCAGACTCTGTTTGAGCCAGGTAACTGTCTTCTATGTTCCCATAATTACTTTTTAAATGTATGAAAGACTAGAACTATACTTACTGTTTTTAGTTCTTCAGGCTTTTCCTGGCCATATTCTGAGTAGGGAATAAGGAGCTGAGCATGAGCCCAAGCCCCTTGTTCTCCCTCAGAGTCGGCTGCCATTTCCAGCGGGGTCTATACACTAGATGAATATGCTAATTTGGAGGAACTATAGAAAGCCCTCTTAGCTGTTGACCTCTCCGAAAGTTTTCCTGCTCCCTTTCTCTCCCACTACTAACAGCAGAGTCCCAGCATAACCCACAGTCACATAATCTAGTGACCCTTCTCTCTCATCAATCTCCCATCTGGTGCTCATCCATCTTTCTATCCAAATTTCTCTAATCAAGGCCAAAGACCTTCCTGCTGACAAACACAACACGATCCCCAGTTTTCGTTTAGTTTGGTACTCAGGCAAAAATCCTTAGCCACATTTCTCTTCTCTCTCGAGGTTCTCCATCAGCTTTGCCTACAGTCATCTCTTCACTACCTGTACTGCTTCTGCTCCAGCTCAAATCACATTTCTTGTCTGGATGACAGTAATCTCCCAGCTAATCTCTATGCTTCTGCTAATGCTCCTCAGTCTCCTCACAACAGCAGCCACAGAAGTCTGGGAAGTCAGCCGGATCACAGCAGTCCTTTCCTTAGGGCCTCCCATTTTCTCAAAAAGACAAATAAAATTAAGACCTTAAAATTACCTATGAAGTTCTACATGTTCTGAGCCACGTAATCTCTGTGAGCTTGTCCCTTTAACTAATACTGCTCACTCCACTCCAACCAGTTCCTCTGGTTTCTGAGATTTACCGCGACCTCAGGAGTTGTTAGCACACCTGATGCTCTTCTTCCTAGTGTGCCTACATCCTCCCTTTTCAGGCCTCTGGTCTCACAGGAGCCTCCCCTAGCAACCCTAACACTTCCAACACTATGCATGCTTCCTGGCCCGGCCTTCCTTTTGTACAGGACGACAGTACTTAGTAACTGGAGCTTTGCTTATTCGCCACGCCTATTGTTTGCCTCCCTCAGTGAGCACTCCATGACAGCAGACATACTTACTGCCATAAATAGATACAGAATTAGTTCCTTGGCTGAGACTAGACATAATGATGTTCACTTATTGAACAAAAGAAGTGATAAATAAACCTAGTATTTTTATCTCTGTGTCTGACTCCTGTGTCAGAAGGAAAACTACATACTGCAGAAATGACTTACTGTCCCCCACAGACACAAAATTTCCTATGTACACACCACGAGGCTGTGCTTTCCAGAAGGTGGGCACTGTGATACTTCATGTTCAGTTGGGAGCAGGGCCTGACAGCCAGGGCTATACCACACCCAGTAATAGCCAACAAATGACAAACAGAGGAATAAATGAATACGAAAGGCAAATTCACTTCAAACATGTATCCTGCTTTTATATAACAAAATTAATTTCTCTTACCTTCTAGGCCATGTAATAATAGAATCTATAATTTAACCCAATCAATTATATTTTCTGTACCCATAATTTCAGTGTTCAGGCAATGTTAATTATATTATACAAGTACTAAATACTATGTGCATGAGTGTGCATGTTCATGTGTTTACACACGCATGTGGAGGCCAGAAAGCAACACTGGGAGTCTTCCTCTATTACTTCTCCACTTCAGTTTGTGAGGCAGGATCTCTCTTGACTAATGACTGGCAGGCCAGCATGTTCCTCCTCTTCAGCGCTGGGAGGGAGGGTGACTGCACGTTACCATGCATAGCTTTTCACGTGGACAGCAGAGTACAGGTGACTGCATGCTACCATGCATAGCTTGTCCCATGGACAGCAGAGATATGAACTCATGTTTTATGAGTTGCTCCAAGCTTGCACAGCCACACTTTACCAGCTGAGCCATTTCCCCATCTTTATATCTAACTAGGCCATTTAATAGATAAATCTAATAAATGTTTGAATAGTTTATGAATCATATAAAAACAAATGTGCTTGCAAAAAATTTCACCGTTTTGAACTGCTCTCACAGAAATCAGAAGTAAGACTTTCCTGACCATCAAAAGCACTCACCACCAAGCATTTGCATCGCAGTTCTACCACAACAAAGAATGCGGATCTCTTCCACTTTGGCTGACAAAGCTCAGGCTTACAGCACACTCACCTGGGCTTCTCGGAGTTTGGCTGTGGTGTTTTGCTGAAGAGCTTGCTGCTCTTGATGCTGCTGCTTTGATTTTTCTAACTGATGCTGCAGTTCGGTGGAATTTGTTACCTTTTCCTTCAACTTAGAAAATGTGGACGGTTAGTTGAGAACTGGAGACATAATGTGATCACCCATAAATAGCTGGCATTACGCCAATTCTCAAATCGGGGAAAAAAAATTCAAACAATATGGGAAATAGTTTTAACGCAGTTTCTCATTGCTTATAGAATCTTAATTTCATCCTCTACCCATCCAATCTCATCCTAAAAAGAAAACAAATCTTTCTCCAGACTGGCATTAGTGCAGCATGGTAGTTCTGCATCCCTATATGTTAAAGCAATTATAGACAATTTATGTGTAATAATAATAATCTAAACCACAGTGTCTGCATTTCCTTTACTTTTAAAGACATTCTAGGAAGGAATCTAATCTACCACATTTAAAATATTACCTCTAAAACAAAAGCCTACAGCTGAATTAACAGATTTTAATCAGAGTATTTGTTCAATTCAAATAAAAGTCATGATTCAGTCATAGCATTTACTTTAACCACATAAGGTGCCACTTGAGCAACCATGACTTCCTCTGGGGTAACAGCCAATGAGATGGCGTGGAGGCATTTGTTTGTGGTACTAGACTTGAACTAGGCAAGCTGGCCCACTGAGCTACACTACATGCCCTATGGGGTTAATTATGAAAACTGAAGTCTTAAGTGTTTACACGTTAGGAAGCCATTCTTCCTGGGTATGAGGAGCACAGCAGCCTTGGGGAGGACGAGGCTAAGAAGGCTTCCTGACGAAAGCTAAAATGGACCTTGTGCATTTCCATCAGGAGCTTTGAGGAACACAGTAACGATAAGACATAGTAAATTTAACATGTAGTGAACAAGTAGGATATTCTAACTGGGGAGAAAGAAATGTTTCAATGGCAAATAACAATTATAAAGTTCTTGACACAAAGCTAACTGTTACTATGTGTAAGCGGCATCAAGTCTAGAAACCCCCTAGTATCAATGCATTTACTGTGCTAGCTTACCTGCTCTTCTAACCGAGAGAGCTTGAGCTGTAAGTCGGCCACTTGCTGTTCTTTATCCATCAGCTTTTCACTGGAGAGCTGCCTCTGTTCCTTCAGCCTTCCATGCGCTTCCCCTAGTTGGCGCTCCGTCTCCAGAAGTCGGCTATGTAACTTTAAAAGAGAAGTGAAGGCACGCGTGTGTATGTACGTGTAAGCGCACACAGTGCCACCTACGTTACTACACTGTTTTCCACCAGTTAACTGCAGGCCACCATTTCATTTTACAGCCCTTCACACCTTATACTACAGAATAACTTCAACTAAAACTGAATTTCAACCACAAACTATAATAAATCACATAAAACTGTAAGCACTGCATATTTTGTGCCTATTTTATTTTCCCTTAAAAAGCACAGGAGACTCGAGCTGGAGAGACGGCTCTGCAGTTTAAGAGGACCTGCTTTGATTCCCAGCAGCATTTCACCGTGTGCCGACTGTAACTCCAGGTCTGTGGGATGTGACTCCCTCTTCTGGACTCTGCAGGTATCAGGCATGCACGTGCCAGCAAAACACCCACACACAATAAAGCTTCGTCTCAAGCTTTCTAAGAATTCTTAAGTAAAGAATAGTGAACAATCTGAACTGACTGTAACAGCTAAGACCCATACATCCCCTATACTGGGGACCATCTAAGCAATTTTTGTTAATTAATAAATGCTTCACAATGGTGTTATGTGAACGGTACCTTTTTTTTCCTTAAGGGAAATTAAAATGAAAAAGATCTAACACGACAGGTTGTAAAGCCAAACTGTGGAGGTGGCCTTTTTTTTCTAGCATGAACAAATTACTATCACTTGGCCATCAGAGTTGGTGAGAAACAGTATGAGGAGCTGCAGCTGCTGCGGTGCCTACCTGACTGACTTCCCCTTGCAGCTGCAGCCCATGCTGCTCCTTCTCTTCACGCTGCTGCTGCAGCTGCTTGCACTCCGCCTTGAGATGCTGCTGCTTGCTCTCCACTTCCCGCAGCTCCTCTTTGAGCTTCTGAGCAGCCTCTGCCCTCTTACTGAGCTCTGCCTGGACCCTCTGCAGCGAGCCCTCAGAGGCAGCCAGCCTTGCCTGCAGCTGCTGACAGTCCAGGTCCTTCTGATGCAGGGCTGCCTGGACAGTCTTCCTACTCGCTGACTCTTCATTGTGCTTCTCCTCTAAGTGCGTGTAGTCCGCGTCTTTCTTCAGCAGCTTCTCAGTCAAGTTCTGAAAGAGCAAATTTAAAAATTTACCTTTTAATACTTTTTCACTGTTCCAGGTTCTCTATCTGGAATATATATACATAAGCAGCAGTCAGTATTACAGTGTAAAACTGAAAATAACTTTAGGAAAGAATTATGACATAACTTTATTACTAGTCATAATGATTAAAATATACTGATACAAGATTAAAAAATTACCAAGAAAATACTGTCATAACCTGAAAGCATATATATTGTATTCTTTGGGAGAGATGCAACATGTTAATGTTCCTACTTAAGTTAAAAAGTTGAAACTACTTTTCCTTCAGTAAAAATTATTCTGAATACTAGAAAACCGCAATGCTCTGCCGTGGGCTCTGCCGCTTCCTGGGCAGGGCCAGTTTCAGCGCAGCAGGGAGGGCCGCGTGCCCTGCCAGCGTCTGATCCACTGCTGCCTTTTTGTCCCTTCTGATAAAAACCATTTTTTTTTAGTTATACACTAAAATGAATTCAAATTTCTTTCTGGGTTTATAAAGTAATACTCTAAAGATAATATTTCTCTGCCTCACACTTTATTTTACTTGAACTAGCAAAATAAACATAAAATACCACCGTCAATCACAGATCTGGATCAACCAACTTGAATCCAAAGACTGTTCTCAGTACTGCTGTTACAACTGACATGAACTATTTTTAAACAAGTAAATTAAGAACAATTTTAACTTACAGGCTCTGCCTCATCTGTCACTGGACACTGGACATTCGCTATGCACCGTGCAAGAAGGGACGGCACAGGAATACAGACAATCTGACCCTCCATAGCTTAGAGACTATTGTACAAACTAGACAGTGTGTTTAAAAAAGCCTTTTAAACTAGGTAAAATAATTTGCAGACAGATCTAAAAGAACTGGACATGTCATCAGTAGCAGCCAAACACCTTTTTAACATGCAGAAAGCTGAGTTTGAAAGCAGATAAACACCAAGAGAGGGGAAGAGGAAGAGAAGAATTTTTGGTTTTACAACTTTTGAGAACTCGCTGCATGGAACTGTTTTTCCATCATTTATTTCCTACCCACATTCTCCCCTAGCTCCTTCAAAGTCTTCCCTGCTCCCTTTCAAGTTCAGTCTCTTCTTTGCTGTAGGAATTCCTACTGCCCATAGCCTTTAAGTTACCCGCCCTCATGGGTGTGGCCTCTTATACTATTTATGCCTATGTAAAGTGCATGTCCAGCATCTTTTCTAGCTGCTGGATTCGGCTGCTGTTCCCGGTTCCAGCAGAGGATTGTGATCTGTAAGTCTTCCCCTAAATAAATAACCCTCTATTATTCTCAATTCTGACCTAGTGTGGATTTCTTTTAAATGTCCTTCTTCATCTAGCGCCCACGTGGTTCTGAACTCTACACTTACCTGGTGGATCAGCTTAAAGGCCTAAACGGTCACAGCCCAGAATCTTTCCCACCCCCACTGGCTTGACTTTTTACCTACTAAGCATTTTTTTGTAAAACCCCCACCACAGTGGAACTAACTGCCTGTGGCAACTTGGAAATTTCCCAAGTGCCACCCCCTCTGTGGCACGTTCCCTGCTGTAACTTCTGGTTTGTACTCCCAGCTCCTGAGTTCTGGGATTCTTGCTCCATGTACAGAATTGATTTAATTGCTTTTAATCTGTCAAGCAAAGCATATTTCTCAGTATTTAACCAGCTCCAAGGCAGGGAAACCTAAGCAGCTCAGGACTATTCCTGGCACCAGGTTGTGCCTCTAGGTACGACTCTGCAACCACGACATCTGCTGGACAATAAATATTATACACCTAAAACAATTTACCGGATTTCATAACAGTTAATTAATAAATCAATAAACTTGAAAGTTATATAATGGCAGACAACATTACCATTGAAACTTTTAGTAACTTTTTTGCTAAGACTATGGATTGTATTCTGCAAGGCTTATATGGTTATGGTGATACATCCATTTATTGGATATTGGGACTCAGTTTTTTTCTTCATATTATATCCTTAAGAAAATGGTTTCATAACAGAGCCAAGAATGAGGCACTTTTAGAAATGATGCAGTCTTTACAGACTAATAATGAACAGCTAGCTGACACGATTAATACCATCAAAAATCAAAAGTTACCTAAAAAATTAATACTATTGAAAAGGGTAACATTAATTTGACAAATTGAATCCATGTCAATTGATACTGAGAAATTATCTGAAAGACATCATACTGTTGAATTTGGCAATCAAAATTTGTTTACAAGTTATGATAGGCTAGCAGATAGAGTATCTCTCCAGGATGGCAATTTGCACGCTATCCAAATAATGTCCAAGGATGAGGTGTTATCTTTAAAAGAAAAACTTCAGACCTTGGAATCACATGTGGAGAATAAGAACCAGAGGCCAGGTGCCTCAATTAAATCACTAGAAATATATACAGTCCAGGATATTCAGGCTTTACAAAAGACAGTAGTAAAAAGACTGAGGAAATTATTGGAGCTGATGAGCGGGGAAAGAAGGCACAAGGACAGGATTTAATACACCAGTAGCTGCCAGAGATGACTTACCCAGGGTTTTAGCTTCCTATCCTGTAATATACACTGACAAAACATCAAGTTCTAAATACCCAAAAAGATCCAAAGAAGGTATATGGATACCTATAGGAATGAATGATCTAAAAGAAATTAAGCAAGCTATCGTAACTTATGGCTTGCTTTCCACACTTGTTAGGGAGATGGTAAAGACATGGGATTCTAGCATTAAAGCAACACCACATGACTGGCTTCAGTTAGTTTCAGCAGTCCTGGATGACTGGCCTCAACTGATGTATAAATGTTATTTCAGAGAATAGAACGATAGGGAAAAGCAAAAGGACTTGAGACTTCCGAAGATCAAATCCTTGGTGAAGGCACTTATGCTGACCCACAGGCTCGAGCTCTTTACGATGAACAAATCTTGTCCCTATACCACAAAGCAGCCTGGTACAGGAGCAACTAGATGCTCATCATATTGAAGAATCAACCAGTTCTTAGAATTCTCCTGTATTTGTTGTTAAAAAGAAATCTGGTAAATAGAGAATGGTGACAGATCTAAGAACTGTCAACAAGGTAAGTCAACCTATGGGACCTGTACAATCTGTAATTCCTCTGCCCTCTCTATGGCCAAAAGGATGGCCTCTTATTTATTTAAAGATTGTTTCTTCATTATACCTTTACAAGAAAAGGATAGAGAAAAATTTGCCTTCACAGTGTCTACTTATAATAATGGGTATTATCAATATATAGGGCATGAATGCATAAAACTTCCAAAAACCAAAAGTTAATATTTAAAATGAACTACCTGTAATAAGTACCTAACTACAAAACACAAAGTATTTTTAAAAGGTGTACAACAAAGTTGAGTGTGGGTGGTGTGCACCTTTAATTCTACCACAGGCAAATCTGAGTTTGAGCACAACCTGGACTACAGAGTTTGAGCACAGCCTGGACTACAGAGTGAGTTTCAGGACAGCCAGGGCTACACAGAGAAACTACAGAGTTTGAGCACAGCCTGGACTACAGAGTGAGTTTCAGGACAGCCAGGGCTACAGAGAAACCCTGCCCCACCCCCCGCAAAAAAGTGGACTATATTTGAGGAAGACAACTATGCCAATCTCTGGCCTCAGTACATACCTACAAAGGCACACACATCTACACCTACACACACACACACACAAAGATTCCTGGTATAATGGCACATGCCTATAATTTTAGCACTTGAGAGACTAATGCAGAATATTATGAGTTTGAGGCCAGCCTGGGCTACGTAGCATGTTCCTAAAACAGCATCAGCCACATAAGAAGAACCTGCCTCAAAAATAAAGAAAAAACCTGACAGTTTTACACTTCCCGATTCCAAAACTTACTACAAAGCTGCTAATCACACAGTGATGCTGGCATAAAGAGAAAGATGAGTGGAGCCGAGTGCCCAGAAATAGACATTCACATACATGGCTGCTATGGTCACAAGCTTTGTATCCCCTGTGATTCCAAAATCACATTTTCAAATCCTAAGCCCCCAAGGCAAAGGTATTAGGAGATTTTGTGTTTGAGAGGTTATTAGAGTTTAGACCAAAGCCTCATGAATGAGATTAGTGTCCTTAGTTAAAAAAAAAAAAAGGACTCAAAAAGATCCCTCGTCCCTTCTCATGCAAGGACACAGCAAGAAGGCACCGTCTATGGACCAGACAGCACAGTCTGCCAAGATGGAAGATCTTGTCCTAAATTTGATGTCCTAGAATAAATAACAGTGAGAAATCCATGTCTGCTAATACAAAGTTCTTCGGTTTATGGTGCTGTTATGGGAGCTAAAATAGACTAAGGCAGCAATCAAATGACTGAAGAGGTCCATGACCACACAACAGGGAAAGGCGTCTTCAAGAAATGGCATCAGGAAAAGTGAGTACCCGCATGCAACAGGATGAAACCAGACTTTTGTCATATGTGTGCACAGGATTATCCCAAAGCTAAGACATAAACATAACACCTAAGATGATAAAATTCTTAAATAAAGAGGCAAAAAAATTATGAAATTGAATTTGTCAGTAAATCTCTTCCATTTGTTACCTAAAGCATAGGCAAAAAAAAAGTAAAAGGGCAAAACCTAAACATGTGTTGGCGAGGCTGTGATGAGACCGCATGACCTGCAGATGGGAATGTAAAAGGACAGACGCAATGCCAACTGAAATCAATATAGGGAAGGAAGGAAGGGAGGGCAGAAAATAAGGCTAGGATACAGCTCTGTGGTCAAATATTTATCTAATACTACATTCATGAGGACCTGGATTTGATTCCCATCATCACAAATACGTATGTATCTGCATTCAGTCTATCCTCATCCTCTAACCTTTAGCCTTTCTCCTTGTCTTCATGTTATACTGCATCCCATGCACATACACATACACACATATGCACACACACACACAAACACATGTATTATTGGCTAAATTCAACATATAAAAGGGAATGCAAGTTATAAAGGGGGATATAAAGATAATTGTGCTTCTAGTTCTAATTCTGTCATGGATAAAATGTTTGATATTGAACATATAAAGTTTAATATGAGGCTCCACAGCTTACATTCTGAATGCTTATTCTAACTGTATAGTTTGTTCAGTTGTATGAACTTTGGGACTAGCTGATTTTGATGTGTGACATTTTTATTCATTTGTAAGGTCTGTTTTTTTAATATTTATTATATTATGTGTATAGCATTCCTTCCACGTGTGCCTGCAAGCCAGAAGGGGGTGCCAGGTCTCATTATAGATGGCTGTAAGCCATCATGTGGTTGCTGGGAATTGAACTCAGGACCTCTGGAAGAGCAGTCAGTGCTCTTAACCTCTGAGCCATCTCTCCAGCCCATAAGGTAAGGTCTGTTTTTTAATAAACCTTATAAATGTGTATATGTAAGTACAGATATGTAATAGAATTACCATATGACCCAGTACCTTGAAGACAGGGTTACAAATGCATTTGTACATCCATGTTCTAAGCCATATTATTTATGATAACCAGAAAGATGAAAGCAACCCAACTATCTATTGACAGATGAATGAATGTATATCATCAAACTTAACCTGCAGTATCATTCAGTCATAGACATAAGGTACACAGATGAACCCTGCAGAGTATTATGTTACACAGTGTCAGTTACAAAAACACAAATACTTATGAATTGATTCAGATAGGGACCTAGGATTGTAAACGTCATAGAAAATACAAGAGAATGGTGGTTGCCTGGAGCTCAGAAAAGGGACAATGAGGAGTGTCCTTCTTTTGCTATAAGATGTACTTTTGCAATATGAAGAGTTCTGAATGTTTATTACTAACAGAGAGAGAGAAAGAGAGAGAGAGAGAGAGCTTGTCCTGTGGCATAAATAAAACAGTGAAGATAAAATCTATTCACCACTATATGCAGCTTTAAAACTCTTACCTGGTTTTTTTGTGTTAATTCATTAATTGAACCTTTAAGTTTTTGTATTTCCTGAACATATACTGCAACTTCTTGGGGGCCTTTGGCAAGTTCAGTTCTTAGCTGATTTATTGTAGCCTGAAAAGTAAAAATAAAAGTTAATGCAAATAAAATGGAGGTGCAAGAAGATTTGAAGACAGTCTGCTTTCTTTCGCTGGTGCAGTTAAATTGAAGTAATACTTGAAACTTTTCTAATACCATTATTCTAATAAAACTTGATTCTAATACCATTAATACTCCCACCTAAAACGTTTTGCTTAAAATTAATTTTACAAATACAGCCAAGATGCATAAGTTCATTTATTTAATAATATAGCAATAGAAATGCTGGCATTTTTATCTGCCTGAACTAACATCAAATTGCATTTTTAATTTCATGGTTTCAAATCTATACTTTGAACATCCCAAATTTAAAAAGGAAAAATTATGTCTAGATTTTCTCCAAGCTTCCACAGCAAAAACTTTTCATTTTAAGACACGCATATTCAAACATACAATAATGGTTTGATTTGTGTGAATCACCTCTACGATTATATTGAGTGTATTTATCCAAACAAGCTACCATGACCTTATAGTCAAGTGTAACAGATGAAAAGAAAACTGTCTTAGTGAATTTAAACATTTTCATAACAAATCAATTAATGTTGATCGTTCAGATAGCTTGATCACTTAAAAACAGTTAAAAAAAAAGTCAGATGGGCAAATATCTTGGAAAGCCACACCTGTAATACACAAAAGCTCAAACATCAGAATGCTACTACAGGTGATATTAACAAATCAAGTTTATTTCTAATATTTCTTGTTGGCTCTACTTTATACATACTTAAAATTAGTAATTTCCATTGCATATGTTCTTTATGATGAAAAGACTTTATGTGTAATCGTAACTTTTGCTCCTAGACATAACTTTGGAGGGATATGGTTTGCTGAGGCAGTAATAGCTCTGCTCAGACCCTTCCATTACTTTCTTACAGACCCAGAGTCCAGACTTATTTCCTGAAATATTTTCAGTGTGCTGTATCTTCATTTAGAAAACAATGGTTTCAAATTTCAGAAGTTAATTAAGCACACTAATGACTATATTGCATGATTAAGCACTTGGATTTATTATGATAACCATAAATTAAGAAAACACATTTGGTTTAGAATACTGTTTAAATGTGATCACTAAGAAAAACCATGTGGGAAGAGTATATACCAAAAGAAAGACATCAGCTGTAAGGAAACGAGGGAAGGAGGATGCTATGAGACTTTCCCCTTCCCTAGTCCACAATATCAGGCATTTCTACCTTTTAAAAGGATAATGTTCTGATTTGGGGAAAATAATGATTAAAGAGAAATTCAAAGGACATAAATGTTTTCTCTGCAGAGAGTACCACAGTTGTCGCGCCAAGGTCTTTCTCTGCCTGTGCTGACCTTCCTGCCATTTGAGAGCTCACGCACATCTGGGGTGCAGTGTAGCACCCGCTGCAATCGGTCCAGGCTTCCTCTGCACGGGACTTCATGTGGATTCCCACCACTATACTCTCCTTACTCAAGCCTCAAGATATTCCTCAACAGTTGTTTCTTAATTGTTTGTAATGTAAAGGTTCTACTAAAAATACTGTGTTAAGTTCAGTAACATAGCATGAAGGAAAATAAAAATTCTGTTATTTTGACCAGACATTCTGCTAGTGCTAAAGAATTATAATTATTGCTTAAATATTCTACTACTATCAAGAAATAATCATTTAAAAAATAAAAACTTGTTTGATTAACAAAATGAACATGTCTGTGAAGTTCTAAGATCGCAACTGACAACAGGAAGTGACAGATGAGAATATCACCAAAATTCACAAGTCTCCGAAAGCACACTACCTCACATTTAAGCATCTCCACGAGAAAGCAGAAAAAATAATAAAATGACGGATGAAAGATGGAAGGCAGTACTGACAAACATGCACACTGAGAACACAATAAAATGTCCAAACACACTTACAAATGCTCTCTCAGACTAACACACTCAATATTAAAATGTACTCTTAAATAGCTATGTATAATTATAATCACACTTATTCCATACCTGCAGAAACATTTTTGCTCATAAAATTAGGATTCAAGTAGGATGATTTGGAATAAAATAATATTCTTTAAAAATTACTTCCATTAAATATCACACCACATCTAAGATCATTGCAGCTTTCTTTGGTATTTACCTCAATGAAAGCTTTTAGGAATAATTTTAAATCCTTAAACATTTATCTCCAATCTATAAAACAGCCAACCATTTATAAGTACTTCAAATGCTTTAGAATGAAAAAATATACTTTCATAAACATTTAGACAAAAATTTATTGAGTTCATAAGGTATGTAAGTTTCAATAGAAATAAACCAAAGGCATATATAATAATAATAATAATAATAATAATAATGTATTTCGGATTACAGAGAATCAATCCCAGGTAGAAAATATTTGATAAATCTCTAATTTCCTTAATGGCTTTTTAATGTGCCTTTATTCTGACTTAAAGTAACCACATCTATATTTTTTCTAGTAAGTTTTTCATTAATATACTTTGTAATAGAATATTATTTTAACTAGGCAAAGATGTGTTATACTTTTTGCTGCAGAATATTACTTTAACTATGTAAAGGTGTGTTACTTTTATTTATGATGGATTTGTATAATTATAAAAAGCTGATAAAGAGCTGAATGCCAATAGCTGGGCAGAGAAAGGATAGACAGGGTTGGCAGGGAGAGAATAAAGAGAGGGAGGAATCTAAACTGGAGAAAAAAGATGAGAGAAGGAGAAGAATAGAAGGAGGGATGCGCCCAGGTGTTGCAGAATATTATTTTAAGGTGTGTTACTTTTGTTTATGCTGTGGAACATTTGTTTAATGATGTAAAGATGTGTTGCTTTTGTTTGCGCTGCATTTGTTTAACTCTGTGAAGCTGTGTTACACTGCTGTCTAAAGCACCTGATGGTCTAATAAAGCGTTGAAAGGCCACTAGTGAGGCAGAGAAAGGATAGGCGGGAATGGCAGCAGAGAGAATAAAAAAGAGGAGAAATGTGGAGCAAGAAGAGGAACGAGTGAGAGAACAGAGAGGAGAATGCTACAGGCCAGCCACACAGC
>JABTXL010005037.1:9946598-9974514 GCA_025134845.1 Neodon shergylaensis | reverse complement strand
GACATAAGCCTTTAGTCCCGGCACTCAGGGAGCAGAGACAAGAGGATTGCCATAGTCGGAGGCCAGCCTTGTCTACATGGCAAGTTCCAGGCCAGCCACGGCTGCATAGTGAGATCCTGTCTCAAATACAACAAAGACGGCATAGTGAGGAAAGGACAGCAGCAGGGATGCGGATGCAGGAGATGCTTAAGGAAGAGAACAGCTACATTTGGACAGAAACAATAATGGGTAAAGGAGTTCAATGACACAGCTTCATTAACAACTGTTTTCTTTTTAAAACATAACCAGTATATATGTAGGTGGAAGGGAATCAGGAAATTTTTATTGCCTCCAGTTCATTAAACTATCTTTTAATATTCAACTCAAAGCTTTATATATCTAGGCACACACTCTATCACCTAACTGTAAGCCCAGCATCATATAAATGGCATTTTAATTAGGAAGCTATAACTAACATGGTAATAAATGTTCCTAAATTACCAGCTCGGTTTTCAGATCTTGAACGAGAGCTGTCTGCTTGCTTAATTCTTCTGTCGCATGTGTCAGCTTCTGCTCAGCAGCGTCCCGGAGACTCTTCTCCTCGTCATATTTTGACTTTATATCTAATTAAAGATCGCAACACAAATATTAGTTTCATAATATTAACTCTGAAGGCGATCTTTTAAATTCCCATATATTAATGTATAAGCTTTAACACACTCAAGTCCAATTTACATTCCTTAAGTACTGACCAATATTCCCAAAAATATGACGTTAAATTCTACCGAATACTATACTACTATGCATTTTATGTATATACATGCAATATTTTACAAACAGCACATAATTTTTAAAAATACAAAGCAAATAACTGATAGCATAACCAAGCATTAAATTTAAAGATTATATGATCAATTTATTTAAAATGTTACTTTTTAATCATCAAGCATATCAAAAAAGAAAATTTATCTTCTTTAAATTTCAAGAAGAATCTATCAAAAAATTGAAGGACAAACAATAACTCATATTATCAAAGTCTATTTATCACTTCCATAGTCCACAACAAATATTTCACTACACTTAAAATAGTCAATGGTTTTTCTGGGGCATATGATGAGGAAACGGTAGTAAGGATTATTTATTGGCTAAAAAAAATCAGATTTAATATACCTGCAATTTCAGTAGCAAGTTGGGCTGCTTTCTGTTCAAATAAATCTTTCATCTGCTTAATATTAAAATTTTCTGTTTGGGCTTCTTCTAATTGTTGTTCTAAAGACTGTAGCTCTAAAAAAGACCACAGCAATGTGTTAAATGTAATGTCAGTTACATATGCTAAATTTTCAGTACTTATATATCATGTAGTGGTAAAGACAATATAAATCCAATTCTAATTTTATAAGAATATTTTTGCATTTCAAAATATGGAGCATATGCAATTCATTTAGAGTACAAGAAAAAAACTATTTATAAATGAAAAAATAATTAGGATAGCCTCTAATATCTATAAATATTTGTTAGAAGTTTGCTTTTGCTTTTTTAAAATTAAGATCTTACTTTCCAGCTAAAGGATAAAGTGGAAGGAACCTCAGCCTCCCAAGTGCTAGGATTACAGACATGCACCATCAAACCCACTTTAAAATATATTACGTTCTCCAGACAAAGGCAGAAAGTGAATCTTCAAGTAACTAAGAACAATGATGGCCTTAAAACTTATTAATCAAAATGTGCAGTCAAGGCCTATTACTATGATTTCATTCTTCCATAAACCCTTAACTATAACAGGTAATCTCTGTGTCTAACCTGGACTGTTCTTTGAGCATCTATCCACTACTACCACTTCATCCTTACATAAACCCTTAACTATAACAGGTAATCTCTGCATCTCACCTGGATTGTTCTCTGAGCATCCATCCACTTAAAAGCAGCTATCAAGACACTAATCTCATCACTTACTTCAAGAGGTAAGACATATTCCCAGTATAAACTTGAATTTTTTAAGCAATCATACTGTAGTCAAATACCAGTTTATCCATAACTTCAGAATATAATGAACTAGTTAACTGACTAAATCATGAGACAGCTATCTAAACCCAAAGCATAAACAATATTTTTACTGTTTTATAAACATCAAGTATAAACATAAACAAAATTCCTTTATCAGGTATTAAATAAAAAGCAGAATGAGAAGGAAGAAAAAGACAAGTGAAAAAAATGTCTTAATTACCTGCTGATGAATCAGTCACCAATCCATCAGGTTTGGCCTCCTTAATTAAAACAAAACACATAAATCAACACCACACAACTGCCATGTCTGTCAAGGTAAGCAGCAGGATTGGGATAAAACTCAGATCTGGTAGTTCTTCTACTTTCGGATCTACACGGTGCCATTAGAGGGCGAGCATGGCTTCACTGTGGTTGGCCAGTCCCAAGAACTTTTCATGTTTGTATAAAACTATCTAGTGTTGTGCATTAGGTGACATGCAAATTTCATAAATTCAGTAGGAAATGAGTAACAGAATTCCCCCACCTCCGGAACGCAGTGTTCGCTCTCTCACCTTCCATATGTAAGCTTCTAGCATCAGTTGCTAGCCTGCAAATACACAAGCCTAACCGTGTGACCGGGTCACACTCGCTAGCCTTTTAGTCTTGCCCACCAAGGCCTGAAGCACTATCAGGAAGTCCCAGTCATTACTGCTCTCTTTGGAAAGCGTCATTGTTAGGAAACCACTCATAAAGTATACCTCAGATTTTAATGAGATTTTCCTTACCATGGAGCCTGATTCTAAGACCACTGAGAAATTATTAAAAGACCTTAATAATTGTGGTATTCACTACATGGCTAATGTTCATCTATTGAGTGTATTCCCTGTGAGGTTTGTTCAAAATATTCTCTCTTTTAAGCACTGTGAACTTAAAGTGGAAAATACATAAACTATGTGATTTAAGTGATTATTGCCCCAATCATACCCTTACTATCAGCACACAAAACACCTAGAATAATTCAAAGTTAATAACTTTATAGGTGCCATCAACTATCACAACCAAAGAGGGAGTGTGTGTGTGTCTGGTTTGGGGGCGGCAGTTTGACACGGGAGCACAGGTCAGTGCTACAGACTTGCAGAGCATAAAAGGCCCCTGAGCTCCATCCCCAGCACTTTAAATTTTTAATTAAAGATATTTTTTTTTCAGGATCATCAATCAGCTGTAAAAGAGAAATAAAGGGCTGACATGATTGCTCATTGGGTGAAGACATCTGTCACTAAGACCGGAAATCAATTTCCAGGGCCCAAGAAAAGAAATCTACTCTCACAAGTTGCTAACTGACCTCCATATGTAAGAAGGTGCCCACATGTATATATGTATACACACACAAACTAAATAAATGTAAAACATAGAAATAAAGACTTTAACCCTTAGAAAACCTGGCATGGTGGTACATGCCTTTAATCCCAGCAGAGGCAGACACTGAAAGTTTGAGGCTAGCTTGGTCTGCATAGTGAGTTCCAGGAAAACCAGAGCTTGTCTCAAAAACAAACAAACAAACAAAAACTAGAAAACAAACAGCAAAAAAGATTGTAACCCTTAAGGTTAAAGTCATCCTGGAACTGGAAACAAAAATTATTATCTCGGGCTGGAGAGATGGCTCAGAGGTTAAGAGCACTGGCTGCTCTTCCAGAGGTCCTGAGTTCAATTCCCAGCAACCACATGGTTGCTCACAACCATCTGTACTGAGATCTGGCGCCCTCCTCTGGTGTGCGGGCATACATCAAGGCAGAATGTTGTATACATAATAAATAAATAAATCTTTAAAAAAAATTAATATCTCTTACATTGTTTTCCTATTTTAAAGGGTTAACCTATCTCAAAGAATAAAGGATTTCCCAATAAACTAGATCATAAGTTTTACTACACACTAGATTTAGACCTATTGGCTGCTAATAATAATCAATATTTAAAATGTATCTGCTTCCAAATGAAAGTCACTGAAAGGCAAGTAGTGAGGATTTATATAGATTTATGAAATATGACTCACTGGCACAAGCCTATATTCCCAGCACTCTGGAGATGGAGGAGTTTAAGGCTAGTCTCAGCTGGGCTAAATGACTGACACCTTGTTTAACACACAGGCACACACACAATCTCTACTGCAGTAGTTTCCATGTTAGATAGGCCAGTGAACTATAAATAATTGACTAACACTGAAGTCTTTGAACAGAAATAAGACTGCTATCTTTTTATTCACGGAGTTGCATCTACCTTTTTCAATTCAGACAGTAATTCTTGGTACAAAGACTGAAGAAGAAAAGTCCTAACTGAAAGTTACAGTGTGCTGAGATAATATGTAAGCAGATTACTAACTACTTTATAAAGGCTGCTGAGGGGCATCTACTTTATTTTTAAAAAAAAACAGGCTAACTCTGGATTTATAAAAATTCATTATTCTTTTTCCAAAATATAACTGATAGAAATTTTTCATAAAATCACATTTTGATAATGTACCTAGAACCCACAGATAATCCCCTCTCTATCAACATTTTTTCATTAAGAATTTCTATGCAGATAAACCTGTACAGAATACAACAGTCCCATACCACGTATCATTTCAGTCGACAGCTGACTGTGTGAAAGAAAACCCTTTTCTAGGGCCCAGTGACAAAGCAACATCCTGGTGACGTGACTGCCCAAGCTTGCTTGTGATCCTGGTAAAGCAAACCTACCGCGCTATCACTGGCATACGACTATGTGTAGGTAGTACTTAAGATTTGATAATTTTATAAGCCACTGTGGCTAGTGTATGGGTTCATTATATTTTATTGGTATTTCGGAATATATTGTCTAATCAAAACAAAGTTTAGAGTAAAAAATCACCAGGCAAATTCTGATGGACATTCCCAGAAGACAGCCTTGTTATCACAAGAAATGGGAACTCCACTGTTACTGTCCACTGCACTTCCAGTGAGACGAGACGTGAAAGTAGAGGCCTGTATTTTGATTTGAGCTAATTTTTTTAGTCATTTAAGTATACTGTCATAAAAATAGAATAACATAGCTTGATATTTTAAAATCTGCTGCTTCTGTTTTTTAAAGCAATTTATATGGCTTTAGGTAGATGGATGGGTAGATGGGTAGATATAGACAGACAGACATGGTTTTAAATTATATAATGCACGAGCACATGTGTGCAGAAGAGGGCACTGGATCCCCTAAACCTGGACCTGGATCCTCTACAAATGCACCAGGCACATCTGATTGCTGAGCCATCCCCCCCACACACACACACTTCTTGACACCTTTTTGAGTCAGGGTATTGCTATATACCTTAGGCTGTCTTTGAACTCATTCTCTGTCCAGCCTTCAGCACTACCACACATGACATAACAAATTCTAAAGGAAAATGTTTAAGATGCTTTATCTTTACCCCCCATATTTGCTTCCATTCATTAGAATTATACAGACTATCCAATAGATTGTTAAACAAGGAAATAGGAAATCATTTATATCAAGACCCTTACAAAAGAATGTAATACTTAATTTTCAAGAATGAAAATAAACAATTAATAAACATGCTTCAAGAATTTAAAATGCAATTACTTGCTGCTGTAGCCCTTGATATTTTTCTAATTCTTTCTTTAATTCTTCTGAGTACCATTTTTCTTCCTAATAAAAAAGATTTTAATTAGTAAATGTGAAAACAGTTTTTAATCTGAAACTTTGAAAATAAACAAGCGTTCCCATGTTTCTTACCTTCAGGGATGCCTGTAGGTCTTGGACCTCTTGTCTGAGTAGTGTTATATCATCTCTGCAGGTGCACGGGAGAGAGGAAACAACCTCTTTTACAAGCCCCACAGGTGAGAACCAGCACCTACCTATTAATGATTTCGTAACTTTCTCGAGTACTTTAAAAAACACTGAAAGCTTTATGTATGAAAGCCTTCATAAAAAATAATTTTATTCTTAAAGCACATAAATGAAAACAATTCTCACGATCAGAAACGAACTCTCTTCTGCTTGTTTACCAACAAGAGCATGAGTGGCTTCCTAAGGCAGTTGTCGGCACTCTGGATGTGCAGGTTAGCCTGGCCTGGCTCTCGCCTCATTCACTTGGCTGCAGCAACACTGACTTGCTTCTGCTCCTTCTCCCATTCTGCTACTCTCACCTAAGAGTCAAACTGACAACAAGGCAAGCAAGATGGGCTAGAAATGGGAGGAAGGCCATGCTAATTGAAGATGGCTGTTGGGGACTGTGGACCCCCAGACCCTGAATTTCCTGTAAACAACTTGTTTTCCTGTGCTTGCAGCTGCTATAAGCACAAGGCAGGGAAGTGGTTTCTGGTGGGCTTGCAGCTGCTATAAGCACAAGACAGGGAAGTGGTTTCTGGTGGGCTTGCAGCTACGAGTTAGGGCATGACCATTGGTCAAGGAGAGCCTATATAAGCTGCCCTGGAACACAGTAAAGTTGGCATTCTTAATTCCAGGGAGCATTCTTGGCATTCTTGTCTCAAGAGTACCCGTGTCTCTGTCTCTGTGTGTCTGCGTGTGTTTCAATCTCCAGCCCCTTATCCGACACGCATAGTACGCAGAGCAGAGTTTGTGCTACAGTTAAATTAAGTAATATGAAAACATTACAATTTTCAGAAAGTAATAAATCTTATAACACGTGCACATTCTGTGACAATATTACATTTCAAAACTAGTATACTGTACCGTGTCAAAGCAAGATTGGCCTCTCCACCAAGGCCCGAGTCATTACCGGCATCGTGAACTGCCTGATAGTGTTTGAAAAGTTCATCGGCAGAGCCAAGAGATTTCATACACTGGGGACATATGAAACCCTATAAAAATAAGCACAAAAAAAAGATTTTAAAATATCTTATTTTGGAGAATAACACTTTGTATTTATGAAATATGATCAAATGTCATTAAATAAAGTGTAATTTATAATGTTAAGACCCAGTTTTTATATCAATCAAAGGTATTTCACAAACCACAGCCATCTTTTAGGCTGCACCTAATAGCTAAAGAAATGAATTCTAGTAAGAGATATTATTAGTTCTTTCTTTTCTTCTTTTTTTAAAAAAAAAAAAAAGACAGGGACTCACTAGGTAGCCTTGGCTGGCCTGGAATTCATTATGTAACTCAGATTGGCCTTGAACTCACAGAGATCAGTCTGCCTCTGCCTTCAAAGTGTTGTGATTAAAGACTAAAGATATGTGCCACCACAGACAGCTAAAATGTTGTCTAGTCTAGATTAGTTGAGAACATTTTTCATCAATCTTTCATTCTCTGTAGATTCCCATTAGTAAAGCAACATTTGTTCTAATCTAGTTCACAGAAATAGGAAAAAAAAGTAAAATGATGGAACATTCTTGTCACTAAAAGGAAAAAATCAAGACTGTCAGTGTCTTACACACAGCTCGCAGAGAAGTGTTCTAATCAGAAAGTATAGTTACCTGTGATGCGCACATCTCTAATCTCAGCACTTTGGAAGCAGAGCAGAAGGATCAGGAGTTTCAAGTCATCCTCAGCTACACAGTGCATTTAAGACCAGCATTGGCTACATGAGACCCTGCCTCGAAATAAATTAATAAAATAAAAATTGCTAGCAGGAGACTAACATGATAAAAAGTCTAAAGCTAATGTAAAGCCTAATATAACATAAAAACCTGGTGATCCTAGAATTAATATATGATTATCAATCAACTATCACCAATAGCGGTAAAGATGCTGTTGTAGACCCAGGCTACCTGTGTTTGGGGTTACAGTTTGGGAATGAAGAGTGAAATCGACATACTCGGTTCTAACTTTAATTTTCCACAGTAGAATACAATGGAGTTATTCTACTAACAGTAAACAGCATTTAATTAAATTTTAAAAGGGATATCTATTACAGTGGGTATCATCAAAAACATTTAAGAAGCATGCTTACAGATTAACTGTTAGAGGAAGCTAGAATAAGAAAAATTGTTTTCCATTGGATCCATACTATGTACCAGATATTTACCCTACACAATCTAATTTAAAACTTGTGCCTAGCCGGGCGATGGTGGCGCACGCCTTTAATTCCAGCACTCGGGAGGCAGAGGCAGGCGGATCTCTGTGAGTTCGAGACCAGCCTGGTCTACAAGAGCTAGTTCCAAGACAGGCTCCAAAGCCACAGAGAAACCCTGTCTCGAAAAACCAAAAAAAAAAAAACAAACTTGTGCCTATTTATTTATAGTGTTACTACCCCTATTTTATAGAACAGGAAACTTAAACTAAATGAATTTCCTGAGGTCACAAATGACTAAGATATCTATAAATCTGTTGGACATTTACCATTTTTCCAAAATATTATACTATCTCCTGAACTCGATGACCTCACCCTTTATCTCTAACTTCACAATGACCTAATTCAACAGGTATTCATTATTATTTGAGTGTAATAATAATAGTTCTATGGAAGATACAAATTGTAAAATACTGTTCCAATCCCCCTCCAAAAAAAGAATCAAGGACATATGGAAAAGTATCTTTTCATGGAACTGAATCAATGATTAACCAAATGGCATTAAATTTACCACTTCATGGCTATCTAACTGCAAACTATATTAGCAAGCTAAAGGCTACAAAAACTCTCAGAAATGGTCTCATGGTTCTCTGAGAATTATTTGTCTAAGAGGTATATAAATTATTAATAGCAAAGTACTAAATTTTATTTTATTTTAGCATTAACCAATATACAAAAGAAGTCTCACTCAACTTTTAATCTCTGAAATTTTTGCACTCAAAAGTTCCTATGAATAATGAAGAACTAGTTCCCCATCCTCTGCACTCCCACGTACACCCCACAAGAGTTCTGAGGCTGTCTTACTCGTAAAAACTACCAAAGGATGTCAATTCAAAACCACTCCCAACCCATCCTTCACTCTAAACTATAAGACCCCCTCATGCAATCCATTTTGCAAGAGTATGCCATACACCAAAAATATTTAAATTCATTGAATAAAAGATGAATATCAGTGAAAACCTCATGAAGTTATTACATTTATACGATTATACTAATTTGACTGGAAGAAATAAATCACTGTGTTCAGTAAGTGCATGGCGAGTCTAAATGCTCCTCTATTCCAGTACAAAGGTTACACAGAAGATATACGAAAATGGCACTTGGGTACACAGCTGCACTGAGGTAACTGGTAAGTACATTCTGACTCTGAGGAGTCTATGTGACTAGAGCCTGTTTATGGAGATACAGGAATAACCGTCTTTTATTCATTCTATAAAAACTAAACTACCACATCCCCTGAAGAGACCACCGCTGTCAGTGAGTATGCTCACTCAAGCAGTGCACTGCTCTCTTTACAACAGCTAATCACAACTATCACTTCGCTTTTGGAGAAAGTGTCCTTGCCACACTATAAACAATAAAGATTAAATAAAGAAAGCTGTCCCACTATGCTCTCCTTAGCTCTCCCACCAGCACTCAGTTTTCCCTATTATAATCGTGCAGGTGATCTTAACTATCGGCTACACGCTAACCCAAACATCCAGCCAGTACTCTATAGGGCAGTTCTGGAGCTGTACATCTAGAAACGCATATCCCTACTTACTGCATCACACAAGTAGTAAATCTAAGGCCTGACTCACTTCCTATGTACAAATGCTTCATAGAAAAAGTCATACTTCGTCATACCTTCACAGGTTTACATAGTACCAAGTTTCATTCTTTTATGAGATTTGTGAAAGAACTAAAAAGTTATGCTTTTTTACTTTTAATACCAAATTTTAAAAAGAAACATATTAGCAAGATCATCAGAGAAATTCTTTCCAATCTAAATATAATTTCCCCTGATACTGCGCCCACCCAGCCTTACATATGCAGCAGGTCTACCCAACAGAGCAGTGATTCTCAACCTGTGGGCCATGACCCTTTGGGGGTCACACAACCCTTTCACAGGGGTCGCCTAAGAACACTGGAAAATGCAAATATTCACATTACAATTCAGAGTGGTAACAACAACTACAGTCATGAAGTAGCGATGACATAATGTTATGGGGGGCCACAACATGAGGAACTGTGTAAAGGGTCTTAGCACTAGGAGGGTGAGGACCACTGCTGCAGAGGAAGGTTTGACACGTCACCATGGTGAGGATGCGCAATGCATCACCTCCAATGAAGCGAAACAAAGATGAAACCAGTCTTAGATTCAGGTTCTAATGCTATTGAGACACAAAATGTTTCTATGCAAGAATCATTTTAACGTAAGTGCTTTAATAATTCATTAATAAAGCATGAATAGATAATCCTACAAATATTGAAATACTGCTTTATATTTCAAATTTCATGACAAAATGTATGTATACATATTAAGCATTCACAAGAAGATGGCTGGAAACAATAGAAGAAACCAAGCAGATGACCCAAGAGCCTCTTCCTTACTGATTCTTCTCAAGCATGCATAACTAAAACCATCCGCATTCCCTTATAGCATAGAAGGGAACCAACACCAAGGCAGGGGAACAAAGCAATATTGAGCAACCCAGAACCAAGGTGTCAAAGCAAAAGGTAAGGACCCACAGTCACAGTGGAGTCACTAAGAAGCTCCTGTCCTCTTGCCTCGTGTCCAGTGTGCACTTCCTGGTAATGTTCCGACAAGTCAATAGCAGTTACACATCTTTTCATACACAATGGGCAGATGAAACCCTGTGAATAACAACTTCAGTTTGTCTTCAGTAAAACAATACATGAGCATGCAAACTGCAAACATGTATAAGAAGAGATTAAACAATCATTTTTTGGTATGGATCAGGGAGAGTTCACGGTGTAGCTGCAAAAGACGAAAGGTGTCTCTGAAACAGAACTTTAAAAGTTCGTGCCATCTTCACATTACAAATTTCCCCCTGGACATTTGCTCAGTGTGGTACCCAGCTGGTTTGACTCAAATACTCTGGTGTACGCATTTTAAATTGTTTTTGTTGAAGCACTTTGTCCATAGTTACCTGAACCCCAGTATTGAAAAGTTAGGTTTTATTTTAGATCAAGAAGTTCCAGCCAGTACAAAAATACCTTTGTGTGATATTCTCAACCAAGAAATTATGTTAATCAAAATGATTTTAGTCTTTATGTTCTACTCAGCAAAGATCACATCTTCCCATATCACTAATCCCCAGTGTAGGATGCTTCTTTCTGATTCTTGGGCTAAGTCAATCTGTGGTGGTTTGATGAGAATGGGCCCACAGGCTCATACACTTGAATGCTCAGTCACCAGAGAGTGGCACTATGTGGGAAGGATTAGAATTAGAGGTGTGGCCTTGTTGAAGGAAGTGTGCCACTGTGGTCTGCCCATAGAGCAGGATGCAGCTCTCGGCTACTGCTCCAGTGTCTGCCACCACGCTGCCTGCCATAACAATGGACTGACACTCTGAAACTGTAAGCAAACCCCCAATTAAACACTTTCCTTGATGAGAGCTGCCTTGGTCATGGTGTCTCTTCACAGCAACAGAACAGTGACTAAGACAAAAACTATCCCTAACAACACCACATTTTAAAATGAGGGCTATCTCACTGATTTAAAGTTTGAGGTTATGTCATACAATAGTGAAAGGATAAGAACATAAAGGAGTTGAGAATATGATGGACAAAGTAAAGAAAATACGGCAGCAGGAACAAAGGTTTGTAACTCTGTGTAAAAACAAATGCAGACCTGGAGCCCTGGGATGTAACTAGAGTATTAGGTCAGTGGGGGCATGCGTTGGAGGGGTATGACTTGTCTTTGGCACCGTCCCGTTACTCTGTCTTTGTCTTTCTCTCCACTTCTTGACACCATGACATAATGACCTTTGCTCAGTAATGCTTTCTCTGATCAATGTTCTACCCAACACAAGCTCAATAAGGAGTTAAACAATCATGGTCTGAGATCACTAAAACTATAAGCCAAAAAGAAAAAAAGAAAGAAAAGAAAAAAAAATCTTCCTTGTGACTGTTTGAATAAGAATGGTTCCCCATTGCCCCATTGGCTCATATATTTGAACACCAGGGAATGGCACTACTTGAGAGAAATTAGGAGGTGTGGTCTTGTGAAAGTAGGCGTGGCCTTGTTGAAGGAGGTGTGTCACTAGGCTTTGAAGTTTCAATGGCCCAAGTCAGGTAGGTCAGTCAATCTCTCTCAATCTCTATCTCTCTCTCTCAATCTCTCTCTCTCTCTCTCTCTCTCTCTCTCTCTCTCTCTCTCTCTCTCTCTCTCTCTCTCTCTCTCTCTCTCTCTCTCTCTCTCTGCTTCCTGTAGATCTGGATGTAAAGCTCTCAGCTACCATGACTACCTACGTGATGATAATGGACTAAAACCTCTGAAACTATAAGCAAGTTCTAATTAAATGCTTTCGTTTGTAAGAGTTGCCTTGATCATCGTGTCTGTTCACAGCAATAGAACACCGATGAAGACATTTTTCTTTTGTTGTTTAATTTCAGGTAATGAAAAGCTAACACAACACGTAAAGCACACATATCACCCAGTACAAAGGAACCCTTTGGTAAACATTATCTAGTTCCACCATCATTATTCTGTGTGTGTATGTGTGCGTGCATGCATGTGTACATGTATGTGTTATGAGTATATGCATGAGGGGGCATGTGTGGTATATTATGGGGTATACATACATGTATATGCAAGTACATGTGGAAGTTAAAAGAGAATTTTTATTTTTATATTTTAAAACAGTTCTCTCACAAGCCTAGCACTCACATGCAGACTCAGACTACGCTGGCTCTCCAGCGTACTCCACAGACTGCCTGTCTTACCTCCCTACTGCTAGGATTACAAGCACACATCACTACCATTTAATTTAACATTCTGATGACGGAACTCAGTTCCAGTACTTTACCAGCTTAGCGATCTCTACAGATTTCATTATTCCTTTGTTTACATCCCTTAAAAACTAATTACCCAGAGGGTAAGAGCAAGAAACATCAATTTACCTTTGGTCAAGGAGTTACCTTCCAGACACCCACAGCCCAATGCTAGAACTGGGGAACAGCACTTATATAAGGGTGACTCCTGCCTGCTTCGCTTTCTTCAGCCACTACAGGTTTTAAAGTGTGTTTTACTCTGCTCATAGCTGTCAATGGCAAATGTCTCGCCCAGTCATCTAATCCTTCATTAAAACACATTACTGCGTGACTGTTGTGCTTGAGCTATTAGATGTGGTGCTGAAAACACAGTGTTGGAGAGCTGGCAAACTCTCCAACATCAAGAAACTTATAGACTTCTGGAGAAAGTTACCAAGAAAATTCTGTTAGACTTCACAAAAGCAGAAAACTCTCCTCACCTGCCTTCAGAGCAAAGCCACAGGCTCCGCCCCTCCACTGTCACACCCTGATGCCACAATGATCACACTGCACACAGGTGGCCCCTGTGCTCCCACCCTTTACACCACCAAGTTTATTTTCAAGACAGCAGCTACACAGAGTGTTCTACGACAGGCACATGAGCCAATCTTACCATTTCCATGCTCAAGATTCCAGCAGCTCGGCTTCTCTACCTCCCAGAGACTCAACCACTCAGTGAGTATAACGTCCACAAGGCCTGCAAGAGGTGGGCCTCCCTGAGCCAATCTGTGCTCACTCAGTATTCTAGAGCTACACTACCGTCCTAGCTGGTCTACACCATGCCAGACATGCTCTTAGCGCTAGGAATTATTGTGTGTCCTTCATATCTAGGACATCACTTGCCTTATCCCTTGTCCTTGGCTCATTTCTTCACCTTCTTCAGTTCTAAGGCAAGCCACCATCTCCTTTTTCCACTGGAGAACTCCACAGTGAAAACTATATAAAACGACAGCTACACAAAAGTTCTACACCTTCCTGCCTACTATATTTTTGTAGATAAATAAACACCAATTTATCTATCCTGGTACATTTTTAGATTACATAGCAAATACCAGGCCATCCAGGAGCAGAGTGAGGGCTGTATCCCCCCCCCCCAAAAAATAGTAAATCATTATCATAAACATATGTAAACATCTTGAAAAATTAACAAATAAAATCCAAAAACTGTTGGAGCTGCAGACTTCTGACCCCTTGACTTTCTTTGCTTGCTTTAGACCCTTTGCCTGCTGGAGTGAACGGAGCAAAACACCTGTGCCTGCAGCTGCTCTGAGCACGAGACTTGATAGCAGGGGAGAGGGTTCTGGCAGCTGAAAGATCCCGAGAGCTGGGCGTGGCTAAGAATCGCTATCTAAGCTTCCCCGGAGCACAATAAACTTGGCATTCTTGGATCAAGGGTGACCCGTGTCCCTGTCTCTCTATGTGTCTCTGTCTATGTGTTTTTAAGTCTCCAGCTTAGTTCCCGGCTTGCGTACTATCTTGTAGTGGCACGGGCCACTCGGCTTTTTACAAACAACGTATTAAAATAGTGATAACAACACAACATTGTCAAGTGAGATTACAAATACCCTAGGAATACAAGGGTATGCCAATACTATTTTCAATGTATGTACTTCATTGCAGAACAAAAGGAAAGAATCGCACCAACATGTCAGTACATGTGGAAAAAGCATCCTGCACAGGTGAGATCCATTCAAAGGGAAAAAGGAAGGGAGGAGGGAGGGGCAGGCAGCAGGCAGCATATACACTACTGTGATATCTAGCAGAATTGTGGCCAGCAGGTACCTTGCTTTGTTCCTGGACTTGGAAGATTAACCTAACATTTAGAGCTTTTACCTTAACATTTAAGTGATAATAAACATGGATTTTCTTTATCTCTTTTTTCTATAATGAACAAGTATCACTTTCTTCTTAAAATTAAAAATAGTAATACAACTTAGAAGGCTTCATAATTGAAATTAAGATCATTTACATTTTCACTAGTTTTTACTAAGCTAAGAAAAATAAAATAAAATTTAATAGGTCATAAATGAAAACAGAAAATACTGTAAAAAATGTGATACATAATCTAACCCAGTTTATGATGGTACACACATACACATTAAGTGTTAAGTTCTTTATTAAAAGACTAAAATATGCTTCATTAAATTGAGATGACAACATAAAAAGACAAACTAGTAATATTTCAATTTTCAATCTTAATAGACAGTTTTTCATTATTACAACCAAACATTAATATATTTGTATAAACATAACCCAAAAGTCACATTCTAATAATACAACTTATGAGAATTTTCCCTATGAACATAATTTAAGTTTTCAATCATTACTATAAGTATCTGCTAATTTTTCCTTAAATAACAGTGAATCTTATTCTCTATTATATTTCCATACCTCTGAGGAACTTTCATTGTTGACATCTATAGGAGTTGCTGATGAATCTAAATCGGAGCCTTGAGAGCCAACTCTCCCAGGAGTCTGAAACAGGAAAAAAAAATCAAAGTATGTGTGAATACATTCATATATGCTTTATAACAAAATATATAATAAAAACATTAAAAAGAAATATTTCAAAATGCAAATAATGATTACTATAGCAAGACACAATTACTGGGGGGTTGGGTTTTAGTTTTCTTCAGTTTTTGCTATTGCTATTCTGTTTCTCACAATCTTAATCATATTTTCATTATTTTTATATTTAAAATATTTATGCTGATCAAGTAAAAGTATTTAGGCTGACCAAGTAGTCCACATTTCCTTTTATTTCCTCATTTATATACTGTACACATTTATTTATAGTTTTTGCTCTTATATAAATTGGGAAGTTATCCAAACTTCTGTCACTGACCCTAAGTCAAGGGTTCCCACAACCGTCTGGTTCAGTAACTTGTTGTAAAGGCTCAAAGAGTCCAGAGAAACATTACAAATGAAAAGCCAGATGAAGAGGGGTTTAAGGCTGGATCTGGAAGGGTCCTGAGCAAAGGCTCCTGTCCCAGTGGCATTTGGAACAATCCTCCTTACCAAGTAATGGAAGCGTTGAGTAACTCCAGACTTCCAAATTTAAGATTTTTATGGAAGTTCCTATATTTAAGTGTGATTGATTAAATCAGTGCCATTGTTGATTAACTCAGCCTCTAACCCCTCTTCATCTTGAGGTTAAGTTCACAGTTCCAAATTAGAAGTTTTGGTTAGCTCCTCTGGCAACTGAAGCAAAGAATTATGGGTGTTTTCCTTAGTTGCAGTAAGAGATCCTCAGGACAAACTACCCACTCTAGCCTACCCCTTGTGTAACTCCAGAGTGGGCACTCTAACCAGTGATAGGAATGGGGGGGGGGGATAATGATCTTTGTTCTTGTATAATGTGTCACTGCAGAGTGGGCACACTAACCAGTGATAGGAATGGGGGGGAGATAATGATCTTTGTTCTTGAAATCTGCAAAACTGAAACTTATCTTGACTAGGTGATAAGGGATCAGACTTGCCTCCCCTTGTTCATCTGCCAAGAGAAGTAATTAACTATCCCATGCAAACCATCCCTAAATCAGCGTCTCAGCTAAACTTGTAGCAAGGTTTTAGTAACAAGAGTCTAACAAGAGCCTGTCTTCTCCTTGAGCAGTTTTCCACTCAAGTTGCCTTCCTTTCCACACCGTATTTTCACTTTACCACCCAGCCTGTCTGTGTCCAGCAGCCAGACTCATTCCAGTAACAGATAATTTCTGACGCATCAATTATCACCCTTGCTAGACCTGATAAAAAAGGCAGGACTGTCCCAAGTTCAAGGCCAGCTTGAGCTATTAGGCAAAACCTTGTTTTAAAATAAAAATTCAAAACAGAAGGCAGGGTTTGATGAAGTATCTTAGTGGTAGAGCACTTGCCTGGCACAGGCAGGTTTAGGTTCAATCCCCAGTATACACAGAGAGAGAGAGGGGGGAGAGAGGGGGGGAGAGGGAGAGTTTTCACCTCATTAAGGTGAACTAAAGGAGAAACTGAAAAGGGCTTCCTATAACCCAGGGAAGAAGCAAGCTACTTTCCCTCCTACTATAGGGACTCCCAAAGATTTTAATAGTCTGTGCCATACACTAGGACGGACTCAACCCTACATTTCTTACAAATAACATCACATTAGTAACTGCAATTAGGAAACAAAAACATTTACGCTATTCAAATAAATAACAAGTGATTGCAATACGCAGAATATCCTAGACTGTTAGTAATATACAATTGGTTGGTATTACTAAAAACTAAGATAATGTAGCATTAATCTCTACAAGACTGCTATCAGTGAAATACAAGCTTGAAACACAAAAGCAAGCAAGCAAACATAACACAACACTTTTTAGCCAAAAAGAAACACGGCTGTTATCATTGCCTGCTGTAGAAACACATAAAAGGTGACCACTGCCCTGAAAAGTTAAAACAGGTTTTCTTTGTTTACAACTGTTTATAATCTGGGCTAGGGACATCACTCAATGGTCAGTGCTTGCTTAAGCATGTTCCAGATCCCAACACTACAAAATACATACACACATAATCTCCATGTCAGAATCATACTAGCACCACTATGAGAAAGTTGTCGGAATCAAAATGAAGTCACTTATATCAACCCTAAGAAAAATACAGCTGTGAGATTATTAAAGAAGAATTCTCCCACACCTGGTAATAATTATCAAGATAGGGCGTGACTAGAACCACAACCTTGTACAAAGATTAGCACAACTTTACACAAACAAACAAACACAAAATACTCCTGCAAAGACATCTGCCCGGCAACTTAGACTGAAATCACCCTTGGGATTAATCTTTGTAGCCATGAATTCTTATTTCAAAATATCTTATGTAATATTTGTTATGATTTCAGCCACAATATGGCCGACACTTCCAGCTTCCAGGCCACGCATGTGTGGACAAGCCCTCAGGCATGACCCACGTGCAGCATGGTTGCATCACCTATGTATGACGTAGCAGCGTGAGCCCTTGCGCGCATGCGTGAGCTCCATCATCTGCGTATGACATAGCCACGTCATGCCCCTGTGCACATGCACTAGGCGGCCTTTAAAAGCTGGAGGCACCATCTTCAGCTCGCTCCCCCACCCCTGCACACCAACCTCACCAGGTCCGTACACCGCCCCCATAAACTACTAAGTGGGTTTGTTAGAGTTCTGCGTTTCCTTCTCACTCGCGCCAGGTAATTTCAATAGTCCCAATGCCTTTGCCTTTAAAGTGCTCCCTTTGTCTCAACCTCTTCGAGTGTATTATAGCTTACTACAGCACATGTATTCCCACCGCAATGGGAATCTACTCCCACAGAAAAGATAAGGATTCTGTGGAGACTCTTTCTCTGCCTGCTGTGTAGGTTGACAGTTATCATAAAAAATAAGAAGAAACCAACAGCGTCAGCTTCCAAACATAACTGAAAATGTTCATCTAATAACAGGGAGTTAGCAGAAACAAAGCAAACATCTAGTTATATGACACACAAATATTCTATATACGATAATGGAAGCTTTCCGAGTAGATGGTGACTCGTTGAGTCACATTTTCCCAGATCTCCCACGGTACCCTAACTCTGCATGTGACTCTGGAGAAGACCACGCAGAGAAAAGCAAGCTCTTCGGTGTGAAATTCTTCTCGAGTCGCTTTCACAGTCTAATTGGTAGAAACAGACAGAGCTGCCTGGATACAGAACTGCCTGGGGAAATCTCCCCTTCTTTGAAAGCAACGAAACTGACTGAGATGGTAACTAGGTTACTGTTTAATCAGGACCAAGTTTCACATAAAGATGAAATAATAATTGTAATTATTATACAACAATGTAAATTAATGTTACTGAGTCTTATATATAAAATAACAAAAGTACAATTTTTATATTATGTTATGCTTTTTAAATTGATTTTTCATTAATTTTATTTTGCTCTTTATAATTTTTTCCTTTATAAGTGTGTATAGCTGTTTGTGCCTGACTGGAAAGGCAAGGGCGGAGGACTCTAAATTGTGTGCACATGTGTGTATGTGTGTGCGTGTTAATGTATGTGTACACCTGAGTGCAGAGACGGTAGAAGTCAATGTCAGGCTTCAATCACTTTTTCTCCATCTTACTTTTTAAAGCATGTTCTCTCACTGAACCTGGAGCTCAATGATTCAACTAGACTGACTGGCCAATGAGCTCCAGGAATCAACTCTACCTCACCCCCACCTCATGGAATTTTCTCCAAAACTGACCACATACTTTGACACAAGGCAAATCTCAATACATACAAGAAAGATGCAATAACTCCCTGAATCCTATCAGACCACCTTAAAGCTGGATTAGCAACAACAGAAAGTTTAAAAACTCATAGAAACTGAACAATCTCTACTAAATTGAAAAATGGGTCAAGGCAGAAATAATGACAAGTTAAAAACTTTAGAATTTAATGAAAATGAATACACAACATACACAAACCTTTGGGAAGCAATGGAAGTGGTGCTAGGAGGAGAGTTCAGAGCACTGAGGGCCACACCTGAAAGCTCAGGAAAAAGCAGGAAGCACACCCAGGGGGTAGTGAGCAAGAAGTAAGCAACCCAGGGCTGTCTGTTTCTGTTTCAATAAAATACAACAATGTAAAGAATCAATATCAATATAACAAAGAGTTGGTTCTTTGAGAGAATCAACAACATAGACAAGCCCTTATCCAAATTAACTAAAACATGGAGAGAAAATATCCAAATTAACAAATCAGAAACAAAAAGGGTGACATAACAACAGACACCAAGGAAATCTAGAGAATCATAAGTACATACGTTAAAAACCTATACTCCACCAAGAAAATCTAAAAGAAATAGATGATTTTCTTGATAGATACCACTTAGAAAAGTTAAATCAAGATAATCAATGATTTAAATAGACCTATAACCCCTAGTAAAATATAAGCAGTCATTACAAGTCTCCCAACACCAAAAAGAGCCCAGGATCAGATGATTTTAGTGCAGAATTCTGTCAAATGTTCAAAGAAAAGTTAATGCCAATACTCCTCAATTATTCCACAAAATAGAAACAGAAGTAACATTTCTCAGTTCATCTTATGACACCACGGTTATACTGACACCCAAACCACATAAAGATACAACAAAGAAAGAGAATTACAGATCAATTTCGCTTATGAACACAGATTCAAAATTACTTACAAAATGAATCCATGGACAATCAAAAAGATCATCTAACATGATCAAGTTGGCTTCATGCCAGAGATGCAGGGATGATTCAATATACAAAATTCAGCGAATATAACCCACCAAATAAATAAACTGAAATAAAAACCACATGATCATCTCATTAGATGCTGAAAAAGCCTTTGACAAAATCCAACACCCATTTATGACAAAAGTCCTAGAGAGATTAGGGACACAAGGGACATACTTAAATATAATAAAGGCAATTTAAAGCAAGCCTATTACCAACATAAAATTAAATGAAGAGAAGCTCAAAGCAATTCAACTAAAATCAGGGAACAAGACAAAGTTATCCATTCTCTCCATAGCTATTCAATAGAGTATTTGAAGTTTTAGCTAGAGCAATAAGGCAACTGAAAGAGATCAAGGGGATACAAACTCAAAAGAAAGAAGGCAAAGTACCTTTCTTTGCAGATAATATAATAGTATACACAAGTGATCCTAAAAGTTCCACCAGGGAACTCTTAAAGCTAATAAACACTTTCAGCAAAGTAGCTGGATACAAGATTAACTTTAAAAAATCAATAGCCCTCCTGCATACAAATGACAAACAGACTGAGAAAGAATCAGGGAAGCGTTAAACTCATAACAGTCTCAAATAATATAAAATATCCTGGGGAAACTCTAACCAAGCAAGTTAAAGACCCATATGATAAAACCTTCAAGTCTTTTAGAAAGAAATGAAGATATCAGAAGATGGAAAGATCCCCTATGCTCATGGATTGGTAGAATTTGAACACAGTAAAAATGGCCATCCTACCAAAAGCAATCTACAGATTCAATGTAATCTCCGTCAAAATTCCAATACAAATCTTTACAGACCTGTAAGGACAATTCTCAAGTTCATATGGAAAAACAAACAAACAAAAGAAGGCTAGCTAAAAACAATCCTGAACAATGAAAGAACTGCTGGAGGTGTCACCATCCCTGATTTCAAACTACCACAAGGCTATAGTAATAAACCCGCATGATACTGGTATAAGAACAAACAAATCATCAATGGAATCTAATTGAAGACCCAGATGTAAATCCATACACATATGGACTCCTGATTTTTTTTATAAAGAAACCAGAAATACACACCGGAAAAAAAACAAAGTATCTACAACAAATGTGCTAATAAAACTGGATGCTGGCATATAGAAGACTGCAGATAGATCTATCACCCTGCACAAAACTCAAGACCAACTGGATCAATGATCTCAACATGAAATCACATACACTGAACCTGAAAGAAGAGAAAGTAGAGAATTGCTTTGAACTCACTGGCACAGGAGAAGACTTTCTGAACAGAACACAGCACAGATAGTAAGATTAACAACCAATAAATGGGACCTCATGAAACTGAGATGCTTCTGTAAGGCAAAGGATACCATCAGATCAGACAAAGAGGCAGCCTAAAGAATGGGAAAGACTTTCAACTCCATATCAGATAGGAGACTAATCTCCAAAATATACAAAGAATTCAAGAAACCAGATATCAAAAAACAAGTAATCCAATTAAAATGGAGTACAGATCTAAACAGGGAATTCTCAACAGAGGAATCTCAAATGGCCAAGAAACATGTAAAGAAATGTTCAACATCCTTAGCCAACAGGGAAAAGGAAATCAAAATGACTCTGATTCCATCTTACATCTGTCAGATTGGCTAAGATCAGTAACACAAGTGACAGTTCATCCTGGAGAGGATGTAGAGCAAGGGAAATTCTCCTCCACTGCTGGTAGGAGTGCAGACTTTCACAGTCACTGGGAATCAATATGGTGGCTCCTCAGCAAACTGGGAATTGATCTACCTCAAGATCCAGCTATACCACTCGGGTATATACCCAAAAGACTCTATAAGGACACTTGCTCAACTATGTTCATTGCAGCTTTATTCATAATAGCCAGCGCCTGAAGACAAGCTAAATGAACCTCAGCAGAAAAATGAATAAAGAAAATGTGGAGCATTATACAATGGAGTGTTACTCAGTTCCTTAAAAAATGACATCAAGCTGGGCGGTGGTGGCGCATGCCTTTAGTCCCAGCACTTGGGAGGCAGAGGCAGGCGGATCTCTGTGAGTTCGAGACCAGCCTGGTCTACAAGAGCTAGTTCCAGGACAGGCTCCAAAACCACAGAGAAACCCTGTCTCAAAAAAAAAAATGACATCAAGAAATTGCAGGCAAATGGATGGAACTAGATAGAATCATTCTGGGTGAGGTAACTCAAACCCAAAAAGATAAATATGATATGTACTCGCTTATAAGTGGATATTAGCTGTTAAGTAAATGATAATCATGCTATAATCCACACATCCAGAGAGGTTAGGGAAAGAGAAGGGGTGGGGGTGGGGGAACACATGGATCTCCCTGGGAAGGGGAAACAGAACAGATTTTGTGGAAGGATGCAGGGGTAGAAATGGCAGCAGGAGAGACCAGGTGAGGGTCAGACTGAAGGAGGGGCATGGTGTATGGGGAAGGGGTATTGTGGAAGCCTGGTGCAGTGGAAGCCTCCTGGAATCTAAATGATCTGAAAACGGCTAGCCGCATCAGAACACAGACATCTATAGCGGTTTAGTCAACGCTGCCCAAACATGGGATCAACTACAAAGCCCTTCATATTCACTGTTTCTAAACGAGAGAAGATGGAGGAAGCAAAGGGGTGTTACGAAGCTGGTGGTGCGCACACCTTTAACCAGCACTCAGAGGCAGAGGCAGGCTGATCTCTGGGAGGCGAATCTCAAGAACAGCCAAGGCTACACAGACAAACTCAGTCTCGAAAAACAAAAATAAATAAATAAATAAATAAATAAATAAATAAATAAATAATTTTTTAAAAGAGGTCAGTATGAAAAGACTCCATACTGTATGATTCTGACTACATAATGCTTTGGACAAGGCAAATCGATGGAGCCAGTTGAAGATTAGTGTTTGCTAAGAGCTAAGAACAAAGGAAGGGGCCTCTGGCCAGGGAAGCAGAGCAGCACCTGCTCAATCATCTTCAGAGAAGCTCTGCCCCGCAGAGACCCACAGTCAGATCGTATACAGAAAGTGGGAGACTTTGGAACGGTCAGCCCGAAATAGGATGTACACCAAATCCCTCCCCTCAGGACTCAGTATTCTATTCTAAAACTACATGAGTTCTCTTTAGAATAGAAAAGTAAGTGATCAGCACTAAAAGGTTAGTATACCAATTCTCATCCAAAATTTAATAATTAAAAGAAATTACTTGTTTGTTCTGTCTTCCTGGGATACAGTGAAATTCAAGATAAACAAGCAGCCCTGTCATTTGATAAAAGTCGTATCATTACTTGTTTGCTTGTTTGTTTGTTTGGAGGCAAGTCTCATGGTATAGTTAAGATTGTCCTTAAATGATGACACTCCTGCCTTAGTGTCCTAAGTGCTAAAGATTTCTTTACAGAAAGTTTTCAACTGATATGTATAGAAGGAACGAAAATTTAGAAAACTCACTGCTATTTCACTATGGTGAAATCAGTCTTTCTGACTCAAATGACATAAAAAAAATCTCTGATTCTCTCCTTTCAATAATAAATACTCTCAGGGGCTGGAGAGATGGCTCCGTGGTTAAGAGCACCGGCTTCTCTTCAAGAGGGCTCACATGGCAGCTCACAACCATCTTTTAACTCCATATTGCAGGGCATCCGACACCTTCACAAACGCCACATACACACGCTGGCAAAATACTTATAGGTATAAAATAAGTTTAAAAAGAAGCACTTTCATTAATTCTTTAAATTCCACTATGTAGTTTATTTATATTTCTCGGCAGACATACTTAAAATACAAAGCCGAAGTGGTGTTAGATTCAGATCTCATTTGTGTTTTAATGCCCTTGTAACTCTCGTATGCAGTGCTCTCTTATCAATTCAAAGCTGTCCATGCAGCTTTCTTCAGCTTACAATAGAACAGCCAATGAGACACAGAAGACTTCATATGTACATTCATAGGCTGGGGTGTGTGTGTGTGTGTCTGTTTGTCTGTCTGTCAGAGCTTTCTTTCTGATAACTAGCAGGTTCAAGGTCTGAGGGCAAAGCAGCTAGAGAAAGCAGAGTGCTGATAAATGTCAGTGCAGTAGCAGCAGCCACAAGAGGCACACAGGCACATGTGCAAATTCTCTCTCTTTCTCTTTCTCTTTCTCTCCCTTCTCTAGATGAAGAAAGCAGGGAAGCAACTGGCAGCCTGCAAGTCACTAGACAAGAACAGTCTAAAACTTTCTAACAGGTTACGAGTTTCTCTACCTCTGCAGAGATAAAACTCACAGTGACCGATTATGAATGCTTAGCAACTCTGGGCCAACTCAGGGTTCTTTCCCTCCCCCATCAGGTTTGACAACTCTTCTCTGCTGGGTCCTACTTTTTCACATTTGCATACCCACATTCAAGCAAACAAGGCCTGGCTAGCACCCTGGTAATGCCATAAATTTGAACCTTCCAGAGCTAGAGCCAGAACTGCTACAGGGACCAATAGAGGAAAAGAAGGAAGGGAAACCAAGCTCTCTTGGCTGCAGCCATGAGCTCCACCCTACAGGGTCCTCCCTTCTTTGGAAGAAATAGAGTCCACTTCCCACCAGGCCTGCTCATAGAGAACAACTGCCTTAAAGTCTGTCCTGGGACAGACTTGTTGGAGGATGCCAGCGGCGCCTAAGTTAGGGAGCCTCCTCCAGTGGAAGGGTCAGAGGCCCCATTACTACTTCAGCCTCCAAGTATCTGTGCTCACTGGGCTGCAGAAATCAATTCCCTAGTGAGAGTATAACCAAACACACACACACAAAAGTACTTTGAGTCCTGTCTGCTACTCAGTTACATAATAATAAACTCACATATGAACAAGCATGTTATTTGCAAAGTTATTTATAACCAGAAAACTGGGAGTGAATCAAGTGTTCTTTGATAATCTATACCAGTGGTTCCCAATCTGTGGGTCACAACCCCTTTGGGGCTCCACGACCCTTTCACAGTGGTCACCTAAGACCATGAGAAAACAGATATTTGCATTGATTCTTGATAGTAACAGAATTACAGTTATAAAGTAGCAATAAAAATAATTTTATGTCTGGGGATCACCATAACATAAAGAATTGTACTAAAGTGTCACCACACTGGGAAGGAGGAGAACCAATGATGGCTACAATATAATATCACTATTAAAATAAAACAGTACCACTATTAGTGAAAGCATCGACACTGAAAGAGCTTCAAACAAGTGAGGAAAATGAAAATCTCATATACAACAACATGATTATGTTTATATAATGTTACTGGATAACTAGCAATAGCAATTATGGAAAATATGCAAGACATTAGCAATGACTTAGCAATGACCCGCACTTCCCTGGATTTCAGCATCAAGCGTCGGATGTCTATAAGCTTAAGTCCTTTAGTTTCTATTCTAATTTTCCCTTTAGAAACTAACCTTCTTCAAGCTGATCATCATTAATTCATAGCACTCTTGAACTTGTTTAATAATTACTTTTTATAGAAAGCGCCTTCATCTCTTTCTTCTTACAGCTAACTGTATCCTGATCAACACTGAATCCTCACGTAGGCTTATTCAGACTTCTGTTATAATATGGCCTGGTGTGGAAACCTTAACAGCACCATAACTGCACAGCTGCGTCCACAGCTCACTATAAAGCATGGATAGTAAGCGTCTGCACAAATTCACTGCGTTTAACTCCAACTCATCTCTATCCACTCTCATTTAAATATAATCTCTATTGTTTTACTGTACTTGACTGTACTTAACCTAAGAGTCAGCTACAACTTTAACAATAATCTATCAGTGCCACCAATACTGTAAAATTATTAATGTTCCAGGGCATCTGACACCTTCCTCTGGCCTCCCTGTGACCATGTCAGGAGGCCCACGACTACCTGTAACTTTAGCCCCAGGGCATCTGACACCTTCCTCTGGCCTCCAAGGGCACCTGCAGGTGAATGGAGCTCATACATGTACTCAGGTACACACACACATAAAAAAGTGAATATAAAATGTTAACTGAGTATGGGGGTACACAGTTGCAATCCCAGCACTTGGGAGTTAGAAGCAGGAAGATCAGGAATTCATGGCCAATCTTAACTACAGAATGAGCTCTAGGTGACCCTAGGCTACATGAGATCTTGTCTCAAAAATAAACAAACAAACAAATAAGCAAGTAAGTATATAATAAAATATAAGATGTTTAAGTTAGCACCTGGTTGGTTAACTGTGATAGATAAATTGCACATAGTAAACACTTACTATGAAGTACACCTCTCCTTCCCAAAATATCTACCGTTAAATTATAAAGTTAGAAAGGTACTCAGAAATAATCTGGTTTGGAGAAGGCTGAAGCAGGAGGATCACTGTGAGTTTAATGCCAGTCTAGGATACATGGCACATCTCAATAGTAAAATAAAGTCTCAAACTTGGGGGCTGGAGCAAAAATCATCTGCTGATTATCACTAGCTAGATGAGAATCTATGCCCTAGAAAGAATAATTAAGTCTCCTAGAAAGAATGCCTCCTGCTGCCTAATGGTGGGGTTGGAGCCGAAACTTGGGCTTCTCACTCCCATAGCCTTCCATTTCTCACGGTGCACCTAACACAGCAACTGGAACATTTAATTTCTGTGATCTTAGCTCCTTCATTAATAAGCTAAGGACAGGCAAGATCTTAAGACCTCCCAGCTTCAACAGCCTCACTTCATGACTCTTTTAGCCCTTAGTTAATTTACACATTGTTCACAGAAACTAAATCTAAATATACGCCCAGTCTCTATTCATGCTTAGTTTTCTTAGAGTCATTTTCCAATCTTTAAAACAAGTTAGTGGTTATTAAGAGTTACAGGAGAGCAATTATCATCTCAGTGTAGTGCAGTAAACGAAGCAGGCAAGTATGTAGAGACTGACACGCAGCAGCCAAAATAAGGACTCAGAGTCCAGTTCTGAGAGAGCTCGTTTTTAAAAAGCCTTCAGTGTACTAAGGCTCAGGCAAGGGGTGCATACCACCAGCACTCGTAGGACCGAGGGAAGAGGATCCTAAGTCCCAGGGGAACCTGGATTCCGCAGTAAGATCCTGTCTAAATGCTTTTCAGAAATATAAGGGGTTAAACAGAGAAAGATCCTGACAATAAAGATTTCAGAACATGACATGCGTGTGTCTGTTTAAAGTCCCTGTGAGCAGAACTGGAAACTATCACACAACACTCTAGAACTAACGAATTGCAATCCACTGGCCATACCCTGTATAAAGGCACACAGACCATCAGTTTCAACAAAGGAGTGAGGTGCTCAGTGGCGGAACACCTGCAAATCCATGAAGCCTGGCCAATTCCTGATCTCCAATTAAAAAAAAGACGAAACTCAAAAAGTAAAAAAAAAAAAAAAAAAACTCAATAAAACCAACATCTACCCAATTTGTAGGTAGCTGTCACAATTCCAGTTCCCAAGGAAACAGACTTGGAGTGAACTCTACATGCAGGAAGCTCAAGGGGACGGGTTCTTGAGGGCAACACCTGTGTGTACACAGAGGCTGTGTGACTGGGGAAGGGAGAGGCTGAGCAGTACTGACCAGCGACGGAACCGTAATGACAGCTGGTGCACGATCCAGTCCCTCACTAAAGCAAAGGGTAGTCCTCTACGTCCTCGACATCAGACAACAGCAAGATGGAGGCTATTTCAAGAAAGAGGATATGGTCTTGGTAGGGGTGGGGTGGGAGGGCAGCTTTCGGTTTGCTATGACAGACCCTGGGGGGTAAGGGGGGAGACAGTTATGAGTCACTAGCAGCCATAACTCTGGGCAACTAGGGGTGTGTCTTCACCCTAAATGGAGAGGTGGGTGTCACACTACTGTGTGGGATACCATAGAGAGCTAGACTAGGGCACA
>JABTXL010005037.1:9890060-9944030 GCA_025134845.1 Neodon shergylaensis | reverse complement strand
CAAAGTCACACCTCCTAACACCAACACAGCAAGAATCACCTCCCAAAGCCACACCTTCCAACACCAACACAGCAAGAATCAGATTTCAAACTGAGTTTGGGTAGGGACAGAAGAATTTTTTAAGAGTTCCCTAAGAAATTCAGAATGTATAAACAACAAAACAGCTATTTTATTATTAATAGTTAATATTTACAAAGAGCTCCAGAAAAATCATGAAAAAGTTACTTGCCCAAAACTAAGCAGTTAAGTTGCAGGAGCAAAAGGAGGAAGAACACGTAAGGAAGGAGCAAGAGCCCACGACCAGTCTGAGACACAGACCAAGACCCTCTCTCAAAGCCGAAGAACAACCACACGGTACACATACAGACACCAAAATCTACACAAGAAAACAACTCCATAGTTACTGTTTTTAAAATTCACCTCAATAAATTAGTAGTAACTTCATCAGACTTGAGCCCTCAGCTGACCCGAGAAACTCCTCCCAGTATATCACTTTAAATATGGTTCCCCAAATGGGCACTCCTGGGGCTCCCCATGCATTCCCTCCTTGGACTTATCCAAGTAAGTCATATCATAGCTAGGGATTCTTCAAGCAAGCCTCTCTTCCAGTGCACACGAATCCCATAAGGTTTGTGTCTGCTTTAATCGTCACTGTGTCTGGCACACATAGCAGGCCTACAGTAGATGAACAGGAACTGCGTCACTTGAATGAAGGCCCCCCCATCCATCACCCCTCTTCTCTGTCACCTCTCCTCTTCTCGTCAGGGATCACCCTAAGGCAATGGTAACTACTTATTGCCTGAAATGCTAGAGATCACTCCTGTTTTCTGCCTTGTTTTCCTGTAGCTTTAACTGTATGCAACACTGGCAAGTTCATGTTCCTAAAAGAACCCTCTCACTGCTTACTCAACAATTACTATTTTCTCCTATATCCCAGGTATATTTTTTCATTTACTGGGATATTGACTTCCTCTTCTTGCAGAATGAAGCTGAAGGTTTCAGTAAAAATTGTATGCTGGAAGAAACAAGCAAAGAAACTCAAGACCTTGAACTCAAAGAAACGTGCCCATTAAAAAAAAAAAGTAAGTATACTCATAGACAGCACTGATTTCAGTAGGTACAGGAAAAATGTGATACTTTCTACGCCACAAAGTCAAAGTACTCAAAACATGTGTTATGGGTGCACAGGAACCACTGTAAGGAAACTCTGTGTGTTCACATCGAAAGCAGGGCAAGCACCCAGACAGAACACTGAGGACGTAGCAAGTGCTACAATGCTAAGTGCAGTGGTTCATACCCAAAGGAAAGAGAGAGGAAGGAGATGAAGGAAAGAAAGGAGGCAGAAAGGGGAGCTGACAAATGTGGGGACAGCTGGGGAGGAGAAAATCCTTAGTTTGTAGTCACCGTACTTGACTAGATTATGCAAGAATCAACAATGTAAGTCTAGAGGAAATTTTTTGATTAGGAGGGGAATACTTTCAAAGTCTTAAAGTATCTCTCTACACTATTTATTGGTTGCAAAAGAAGAAAATAATAATAATAAGTGTTGTATAGTGGAGAAACTAAGCAACACTTTGGACAAGTAATCCAAATTAAAAATCAGGTCTGAGATGCAGCTCAGTAAAATACTTGCCCCTAGGTTGGATCCTTAACACCAAATAGATAAATATTTTTGTTTAAAAAAAAAAGAAAAGAAAGAAATTAGCGTCATCTATGAATGTCAAAGTGACACTATGAACCTCCATGTGACAACCTGAGGACATAACATTCCTTAGCATAACAACATCCTTGCCAAGAATGCAAAATTTTAATAGAAGCACAAGCAAACATTAAATGCAGCATGGAAGCATTCCAGTTTAAAAAGAGGAAAAAAGAAAAGAGAAACATGTAGCAAGGTACTATGGCTTGAATGTGTTCCCCAAAGGCCACAAAGAAACTTCATCCCCAGTGCAACAATACTTGAAGGTGTGGCCATACATCATGAGGGCTCCATTTCCATGAATGGAATTGATGTCATTACTGCGAGGGAATGTATGATACACATACACACACACACACACACACACACACACACACACACACACACTCCTTCACTCTTTCATTCTCTTTCTTTTCCACATCCACATAGGACAGCACAGAACTCAAGCCCTCACCAGATGCTGAGTCCCTCCATCCTGGGTTCCCAGTCTACAGAACTTTAAGGATTTCTTCCAGTAAATTTCTCTTTATAAACTGTTTCATTACAGCGACACAAAACAACTAAAATGGGGAAACATGTTTTTAAAGCACTTTATAAATATAAATAAACACTGTTTTATTTGTATTTATACAAATAAATCCCAGATTAAAAGAGATCAAAGTAGAGTCAGCAAAAGATGGTTCAGTAGGTAAAGACACCTACCACCAACCCTAATGACCTGAGTTCCCACACTGGGACCCACACCAGTAGAAGGGGAGACCAATTCCCACAAGTTGTCCTTCTGGCCTCCACAGAAGATGCACTAAATAAATAAGTATAACAATTAAATAAAAGAGATCAAAGTAATGTGACAAAAATTTTAAATCATTAAAACATAAACTCTAACTCTAGTTTCAGTAACAAGAGTAGGAGAATCTGGTCAGGCGGTGGTGGCGCACGCCTTTAATCCCAGCACTTGGGAGGCAGAGGCAGGCGGATCTCTGCGAGTTCGAGGCCAGCCTAGTCTACAGAGGGAGTTCCAGGACAGGCTCCAAAGCTACAGAGAAACCCTGTCTCGAAAAAACAAAAAACAAAAACAAGAGTAGGAGAATCAATATTAGAAAATATTCATTTTCTTCATTGAAGTTTTAAGAGTCAATGAGACAAGAATGATCCTCAACTGACTCAAAAAAAAAAACAGTAAGAGAAAAATAGAGGGAAAAGAAAAAGTAAGAGAAACAAGCAAATGTTCAAGCAAATCGAGTAAAATATCAGCAACAGTCAGATACAGGTTGTCTTAGTTACTGTTCTATTGCTGTGAAGAGACACCACAGCCTATGCAATTTATTTAATTAGAAAAAAACATCTAATTGAGGGCCAGCTTACAATTTCAGAGGGCTAGTCCCTGACCATCATGATAGGGATACAGCAGCAGGCAGGTAGGCAAGTCACTGAAGCAATAGCTGAGGTTACATTTGATCAGCAAGCTAGAGGCAGAGAGCAGAGAGCTTGGGCCTGGTGTTGGCTTTTGAAACCTCAAAGTTCACCCCCAGTAACATGTCTCTTCCAAAGGCCACACCTCCTAGTCCTCCCCAAACACTCTACCAACTGGGAACCCAACATTCAAAAATAATAGCCTGTGGGGACCATTCTCATTCAAACCACCACAGGGGCAAAGAATGTAAGAGTGTTCTTTGTATTACTTTATTCTCCCAACTTTATCTAAGCTCAAAATTAGTTCTAATAGTAGTATGCGGACATCCAACTACCTGTTCTGTTCAAAATAGTGCCCCTAGCTACGAGACCCCTAAATGGTTGACATGTGGTTAGCGCAAGTTAAAATATGCCATTGGAGTTAAGTACACCCAACATTTCAAAGACGTAAGAATGAAAAATGCAAAATCGTAATAATTTTATATGGATCACACACAGAAAAATAGTCTAAATATACTAGTTTAAAAGAATACTTCCAACTTATATGACAACTACCAATCTTGGGTTACAAATGACTCAAATTTGCACTGGACAGAGCTCGGCAGTCAACCCAAAGTGTTGGGTTTTACATTACAACTTTCTCTTCAGTACCTTTCTGCTTTAAATACAGAAACCACTGATTTCAAGCAACTTACGGATGAAGACTATGCCTGGTCCCTGCTGTCTTGAGTATCTACTACATAGCTAGTATTGTAAGTACGGCTACTTATTGTGTTAAAAGATATTAGTTGAAGGGAGAAATGTCAACAAGAGGGCAGCGAATCTTCACCCTTTCTAAATCTTTGCTTATGTCCTAACTCCTTTCCTGCCATAGGAGGGAAAGTTTGCTATGAGCATTCTTCAAGGCCCCCTCTAAGGACAGTGTTTTCCAAGGTGACCTTGCTCTGTACTATTTTAGAGCCTCGAGTGACTCTGTCATTTACTTTAGCACTTCACACAGACGACCCTGAAGGAGAGATTGGGTCTCACATTTATCCTGCGTCTTACCCAGTGCTAACCACAGCGAATGAGCACTAAGGAGAGGAAGGGAGCAAAGTTCCAGGAAAAGGGAACAAACTGGAAACTCATAAAATTTGGCTGTAGGAGCTGGAGAGATGGCTCAGTAGTAAAGAGCACTACTTATTAACAGGATTAGAGTTTTCTTGCTATACCTACGAGACAGCTTACACCTGGCTGTTAACTCTAGTTCCAGGGGTTTCACTGCCTAGTTTTGGCCTCCACTGGCACCAGCTGTGAATGTGGTAATCAGACATATATGCAGGTAGAATACATATAAATAAATATTTTTTTTAATTTGGTTCTAGTCTCTAGTAGTCTTTGGAACCTACCAACTTCACTGATGTAGACAAATCACGGCATCTCATTCACTTTCTACTTTCTGGTTTGTAAAACCAAAGAGATAAACCCAATGACCAGCAAAGCGGCCCGTCCTTTTACACAATTCTGAATTAAATCCATTGTTTCCTTAGAAATGTTTTCATATTTATCAGCAGAAGAAAATCAAATGCTCTGTTACTAAATGATTCTATATTCTTTAAGAAAGAAATGGCACCGAGTTTGCAAATTGCCTAATGTCGTAAATGCTGATCATCTTTCTGGCCACTGAGAGCCTTAAGTTCAAGTATTTCTCAAAGTATCCATGATGGTTTGAATAAGAATATGCCCCACAGACTCATAGGTTTGAATACTTGGTCCCTGGCTGATGAAACTGTTTGGGCTGTGGCCTTGTTGGAGGAGGTGGGTCCCTGGGGCTGGGCTCTGAGGCTTCAAAAGACTCAAGCCATTCCCAGTGTCTCCCTCTACACCTGCAAACTATACATCAAGATTGAGCTCTCAGCTGCTCCTGCCACCATGCCTTTGCTCCACCATCATGAACTCTAACTTCTGAATCACAAGACCCAAATTAAATGCCTTCTTTTCTAAGTTTCCTTGCTCATGGTATTTTATCGCAGCAACAGAAATGTAACCAAGCTAGGGGCTGGAGAGATGGCTCAGCAGCTAAGAGCCCTGACTGCAAGCACACAGCGGCTCACAACCACCTGTATGTAAATGAGATCCTAATACCATAAAACAAAACATTCAATACATACATATCAGAGTACCTTCATTACAGTTATTGTTTTCCCAGACCTTTCTAAGTCTCAATGACACCTTTCTTTTAGTAAGCTAAAGAAAGGTAAGAAGGAAAAGTAGAGAGAAACAGAAGAGGAGGAGTAAAATTATGAGAAGTGCCCTGAGGCCTGGCTGGTAACGTTCAAAGACGGAGTTACACCCGACTATACATGCAATGCCCTTTTCTTCTTTCTTACGATGCTATCCAAATCGAATCAGAAGAAAATTATAACTGCCGAAATGAAAGATCTTCTATAAACAGAATGTTAGAGACGTAAACTATAACTCAAAGCACGGAGACCATTCCAAACAAACCTCTAAATCAGTCACTTTTAGTGATTTTAAGACATAAAAATCAGCAGTTTTAATATTATATCTTAATATCAGTGCTGAGAAAAAGGTTGTCAGGGTAAGATAAATAAAAGAATTGATATTGGGGCTGGAGAGATAGCTCAGCTGTTAAGAGCACTGACTGTTCTTCCAGAGGACCTGAGTTCAATTCCCAGCAACCACATGGTGGCTCACAACCATCTGTAATGAAATATGGTGCCCTCTTCTGGCCTGCAGGCATACATGGAGGCAGAATGTTGTATACATAATAAATAAATAAAGATCTTAAAAAAAAAGAATTGATATTTATATAATTTAAAGTTTCATGTTATATCTGTTAGCAAAAGCCACCTGTAGAGTTAATAAAAAACATACGTTCTATGATCTATATTAGTAATATAAATCACAAACTTTAAGGTTCATCAAAGTACCCCTATGAAATGGTAAGCATTAAAATAGACACAAGATAAACCTGAACTCCTTCAAAGAGATGCAGGAGCTCTCATAATTTGGTCACTGCCCACTAGAGTAGCCTCACCTTCCACCCATCCCTGAATACATCTCACTTCTTAAACTTCACTCTTCATCTCCCCCCCCCCAATCACTTGCTCCTTTTATCACTCCATACTTTCAGAAAGGCTATTCCCTCTGCCTGACACGTCCTTCCCTCTCACACTATAAATACGCCCTCCTTCCTGAAGCTTATCACAACTGCCTGACACCCTCCAAAGGGGCTCCTGGAGTGCTCCTCCTTCTTGTTCACAGCACTGCAATTACTTTTTGATGTTCACCTCCCCAACCAGATTCTGAGTTCTACAGGGAGGGCCACATCTTATTAAACCATATCCCAGCTCCTAGTATAACGCCTGAATTCTACTGAAGCTCAACATTTAAACTGTAGGAGACAAAGACAAGTATGAGACATATTTCAAAATGTTCTATTGAAGAATATAAACATTTCACACAGTGAATCTCATTTAGGAGCAATTTAGCTCCTAGAGGACATTTAGTGAAGTCTGGATGTACATTTGGTTGCCTCAAGGCAGGTACAATATTGGAAGGAATGTGAGTATCATTTACACAGTAGAAGCCAGGGACAATGTTAGCCATCGACAAATGCACCCCTACAACAAAGAGTAGGGCAGCCCACAAGAATCTCTCGGTCCAAGGCTGGGAAGCCCAGTTGTCATCCGACTTACTCAAATACGATGAGTCAATAACACATCTCAACAATAGCCACAGTCAATACCATTTTTTAAGTTTTGGCAGAAACTTCTTGGACAGACAGACACCACAACAGCAGTAAAAACGACCTTCACATAAACCCAGTGCTTCAGAGCATCAAGAGTACTGCAAAGCATCCCATAGTTTTACAATGCCACACTGAAGCTGCCAGGAACAACTCCCCAATCAGAAACCGCTGTTTATAAAACTTTAAAGCAAACCAAAGGCAGACTCCTGTTTCTGGGGTAACTATGACAAAAATACAGCCTGAGGCACGAGGGAATCAGTGACTCCTAGACTGATAAAATGCCCTTAGGTAAATCAAGGAATCAATCAACCGCTGAGGAGAGTCAAAGGGCATGACTTTCCTTGCTGCCAAATCACTGATAATCAAAACAAAAAAAATAACAAAAACAAAAAAAAACTGACTAAACAATTGCAAAAGCGAGGGGGGATCAAAAGTCAACACAGAGGGTCAGAGACAGAGACGTGAGTTAACCATTTCTCCTCTGATACAGGACCGAGTTTCAGACGACTTCAACTTCTGACGGCAGCTGTCTAAGCAGGAACCTTCCCTTCCTGTACACTGGGTGACTCAACACTCCTTGGCACATTCCTTAACCAAATTCTACAAATGCACTAAGTTCTTGTCCTTTGAACTACTTCTCCTACCTTCTGAGTAACATCTCTTCACATGTACTAGTCTCAGAAGGCAGCGAATGGAAGCTATCCAAAACAACAACAACAAAAACTTGAGTAGGCAACTCTTATTAGAAGAGATTTTAATTATGTTATTCTAGGAACTGGTACCTAAACAAAACACCTACAGCTTTCCAATGCTCTTAACCTTTTTTTACCCTCAACATTTCCCAGATTTTAAACTGAGATGTCGCTGGTAGGAACTAAACTGGAGCGCATTTGCCGTTCGATCCATTTATTCTTGGAACACTAAAATAAGGTTTTTTTTTTTTTTTTCTGGGGCTTGGAGAGGAAAAGGCACTTGTAATTCTTTCAAAGTTTCCAACAGTGAGTAAGATCTTCCTTCCTTCTCCGCTGACTTTGTCATTTAAGCATCTTCAGTCTCGGGACTCGGGCCCGCGCTAGGCCGGGTCTTCCACTACCCCCCTGTGCGGTGCAAATGAGGAAGGCGAGGCAGGTGCGTGTCGTGGGGAGGTGGAGGCACGAAGGGACAGGGAAGGGCCCCAGAGTCCCCCACAGCCTCCCGCAGACCCCCGGAGCCACGCAGCCACAGCCGGGGAGCCGGGTGGGACGCACGGACACCACACCCTCCAGCCCGCGGTGACAGCCCGGAGCGGGAGCCGGCCCCGGGGCCTCCGGGCTCCAGCCTGCGCCCCGCCCCACCCGCGGCCCTGCTCCGGCAGGACAAGCAGGCCTCGGCAGCCTCCACTCCCGGGCCTAGCGGAGCCCGGAGTCCACCATGCCCGCCTCGGCTGCCCGGGGTCGGGCTCGGACGCTCGCGCTCACGTGCTGCCGGAAGGACGCTTTCACTCTTACCCTCTGCAAGATCCTCCTAAACATGGTTTGGCCGCCGCCGCCGCCGCCGCCGCGGGGACGCTCCGCGCCCTGTGCGGGTTACTCGGGATCGGAGGGCGCGAGGGCCACCAGCCGAGCCGGGAGGAGGGCGGGGGCGAGGCGGCGGTGGACGCTGCTTTGGCGGCCGCGACTTCCCCACGGGCGGCGAGAGGCGGCGGACGAGCACGAGCCAGCGAGGACCCAGCCAGCGAGCGCCCGCCTGCCGGGCCGCCCCCGTAACTGACAGCTGGGCGGGCCCGCCCGTAGCCGGGGGACGGAGTCGCCGCCGCCCCGCCTCCTCGGCCTGGCCAGCGGCGGGGAGGGCGGGGCCGGAGGAGGGCCGGCCCGAAGCTCCGACCAATTGCAAGCGGGGATAGCGTGACAAACGGGTGGCAGGAAGCTGGGACCTCGGCTTCTTCCGGCGAGCGCCTGGGCGTCCCGGCGCTGGACCTTGTTCGGGACGTTAGAGGGCTGAGTTCGGACGGAGGAGCTGGGCGGCGATCCCTGTGTCCCGCCTGGAGGCGTCCCTACCCGGGGCTGCAGAGCCACCTTCGGACGAGCGCCAGCCTGAGATGGAAGTTTGCTTGCGCTCTAGATAGACACTGCGCTGACCCGGAGCCGGATTCTGATCTTGGCTGGAAAGGCTGATTTCGACCGCTAAGCGCCAACGTGGGCCAGAGAAACCGAGGCTTCCTTCACTGTGTTAGGCTTCCCTCTGCTTTGCCAGTCCCAGGATTATCCGCATCCTTCCTGCTTCTAATGGCACCTAGAGCCATAATAAAGCATGGAAGGAGGCTGGGTTTTGAATTAGCTAGAGGGTTTGGGTTTATCTTTTTTTGTGATGGGGCAAAGGTTTCTTCATCTTATTAAAGCTGGAGCTATCCATGGTTTAAATTGAAACTAACCCACCCCGTTTTCTACTCCCTCGGGAGGAAAAGCGCCCAACTGTGTTGTAGAAACTTGTGGCCCAAATGCCCCAGCTAACTGTGTGTTTCTTGGCTTCTGTTAAACTGCTTGCTTGCTTCCCCCTGCAACTGTTAACGGGGGAGGTGGTTTTTCTGTATTTGTCTTTTAACTCCCTGTAATATACATTTAAGGTTGTTCTGGTTTTTTTTAAAAATATTTATTTATTTATTTATTTATTTATTTATTTATTTATTTATTATGTATGCAATATTCTTTCTGTGTGTGTCCCTGAAGGCCAGAAGAGGGCACCAGACCTCATTACAGATAGTTGTGAGCCACCATGTGGTTGCTGGGAATTGAACTCAGGACCTTTGGAAGAGCAGGCAATGCTCTTAACCTTTGAGCCATCTCTCCAGCCCCCTACGGTTGTTCTGTTATAAGTCCAGCCAGTCCCAGTGCTTGGGAGGCCTCTGAGAGAGGCTCTCATGCCTAAACTGCTCGACAGAGCCTTGGGATTCTGAGGGTGCCCGGTGACCTGGGAGCTGAGATTTGTGGGTTCCCAATGCCTAGCTTGTGCAAAAAGAGGTATCTTATCTCGGGAGGTTAGGTTTCTCTGTAGCTCACAATACTGGGGACTTGTGAAAAAACTGAACACAGTGTCAATTTCAGAGTTAGTAGCACTTCAGGGATACAAGCAGCCCTCTCTGTTTGCTCAGAATTCTGGATGGCTACCAGATTGTAGAACTTGATCTTTTTTTGTATTATGCAGATTGTTTATCATTCTTGAGAAAAGTGAAACGATGGGTTAGAATTCTTCTACCCAAACAACTCCCCTGAACCTGATGAAGTCTCAGTTTAAGGCTTTCCGAAGAAAAGCCCCACGGGTCCAAAGAATGGGCCCATATAGGAAAAAAATTGACTACTTTTTGTTCCCTTGATTGGTCTTCATTTCAGATGGACTGGCCAACCTAAGCATCCTTAAATCTTTCTCTTCCGCACCAAGTGCAACATGGAGACTTTAATTAGCCAGGCACCCCGTCCAGCCCCCCATCATCCTGGTCTGGAGGTTCTTGGTCACTCCAGTAATAGTGGAACTAAAAAAACCAACACTACTCCCATCAAGGTAAAGAAATACACTGTGACATTGGAGGCCAAACAGGGACTTAAACTGCAAATTGATAGGCTTCTTGAAGCTGGCATATTGGTCCCCGGCCACTCCATTATTGCCTCTTAAAAAACTGGCAACAGGTGATTGTAGGCCAGTCCAGGATCTCCAGGGAGTGAACAAGAGAGTACAGGACATCCTCCCAATGGTTCCAAACCCATAGTGTCTTAGGCTTTCCGTTGCTGCGACAAAACACCATGATCACAAAGCAGGTTGGGAAGAAATGAGTTTTTTGACTTATATTTCCATTGCTGTTCATCACTGAAGGGAGTTGGGACAGGGCAGGAACCTGGAGGCAGGCAGGAGCTGATGCAGAAGCCATGGAGGATGCTACTTACCAGCTTGTTCCTCATGGCTTTCTCAGCCTGCTTTCTCCAGGACCCTCCCCCATTGATCACTAGTTGAGAAAATGCCTTACAGCTGGGTCTCATGGAGGCCTTTTCTCAACTAAGGCTCCTTCCTTTCCAGTGACTCTAGCTTGTGTCAGGTTGACACACAAAACCAGCCAGTACACACATACCCTCTTGAGTTCAGTCTATCCCAAGAAGCAGGTTTATACTGTGCTAGATCTAAAAGGTGCTTTCTTCAGCATGCTCCTGGCCAGATCAAGTCAGCTGGTGCTCAGCTTTGAATGGGTGGACATGGACAAAGAGACCAATGGCCAATTACCCTGAACTAGGCTGCCTCGGGGTTGCAAAAACCCCTAGCCTTATTTGATGGGCTGCAAGGAGATGTGGAGGCTTTCACTGCTGAGACTGTAACTCTCCTGCAACATGTCGGTGACCTGTTGGTAGCTGAAACAGGAAAACTGTCACCATTGCCACCAAGCAACTATTGGAGATACTGCAACATCGGGGGATAATGAGTTTCTACAGAGAAAGCTCAATTCTGCACCCGTAAGGCAACAAACATTTGGGCTGTAAACCATAGGAAGGTCAGAGATTGCTTTGCCTCTCCCAAAATCCAGGCAATTGCCAGATCCCAACTCCAACCCGAAGACCAAAAGATAACTCCGGGAATTTCGTGGGGCTGCAGGATGTTGTAGGCTTTGGACACCCAGGCTTGCTGAGCTGGCAAGGCCCCTCTACCTGGCTGCCCAGCACACTGAACAGGACTTCAGCTGGTCCCCAACAAAGAGACACACTTTCCAGGAGTCAAAGCAGGCCCTGGCCTCAGCTCTAGCATTAGCCTTAACTGACACTACAAAGGCATTCCACTTGTTTGTGAATGAGGTAAGTACACTTCTCAGAAGTTCCTAACACAAAGACTTCAGCGCTGATAGCGACCTGTCGTCTGCCTCTCTTTAAAAATTGGCCCCTGTGGTAGCTGAGTGGCCAGCATGTTTTAAGGGCTATAGCAGCCATAGCTCTCTTGACAATGGAAACTGATAAATTGACTCTGGAGCAAGATCTGATGATCATGGCCCCACACCCAGTCCAAACTGAGGCCCACACCAGGTATGTGGATGACTAAAACTCCAATATAACCCAGTATCAAACCTTGTTCTTAGACCAACTGAGAGTCAAGATTTCTCAAATAACTGCCCTAGGTTCAGCAACTGTGCTACCAGAGACCAGCAACTCTACCATCCAACATGATTGCCTTGATATAGCCACTATATTCTAAGAATTAAGGCCAGACCCGACAGATAGCCCATGGGTACAGCCAGACTTGGTAATGTCTCGGTAGCAGTTTTATCCAGGAAGGCACCAGGTATCCAGACAGCTGTACCAACTGCAGAACATGTCCTCTGGGTGCAAGCCCTTCCTCCAGGGACCTTAGCTCAAAGAACTAAACTAATTGCACTCAATGAAGCCCTAAAATTGGAGAAAGAAAAGATGGTGTATATACTGACATTAGATACACCTTTGCCACCACACATATGCATGGAGCCAACTTACCTGGAGAGGGGCCTTCTGACCACAGAGGGAAAAGATATGAAAAGCAAAGACTGAGCTCCTGGACTTATTAGCTGCAATTTGCAGCTGTCGCCCACTGTCCCAGACACCAAATAGGAGATGAGGTAACTGGAAACAGGGTGGCCGCTGAGGCATCCAAGAAGGCTGCCCTATAAGCAATAAAATGCCTGCCTTGCATCGCAGAACCCATCGTACCTGCCAGACCTCAATACTCAGAAGATGACATAAGAGCAGCTGAAAAACTGGGCACAGAGAAGAAAGCCGGGCACCAAAGCATGACTCAGGCTAACTGGTGAGAGAATAGTGCCCCCACAAGCACTAGGAAGACACTTTGGCATGCCAAATCCTCCAAGGGGCTCCAGCTAGGAAAACGCAGTTAACTGAAATCATGAGGAAAAGATTCCTTTTCACAGGAATGAACCAGACAATGTCTCCAGGTGTCAAGCCTGTCAGTAGTCAAAAACCCCAGGGGTCAGGGAATGAGACTCAGGTCCAGGTAGATGCTGGGAAGTAGATTTCACAGCGATCAAGACCAGAGCAACATGGATACAAGTATTATCTTTGTGGATGCATTTTGTGGATGGGCGTTGGGGGGAAGTTCTCACTAAGACAGACTGCTCAGATCACAGTCAAAAAACTTTTAATACCTAGGTTTGGACTGCTGCTGTCCGTAGGATCAGACATGAACCAACGTTTATATCTAGAATTACTGAGCGTGTTTCTGCCATTCTGAGGATCAATTGGAAGTTGCATTGTACCCATCATCCACAAAGTTCAGGGCAGGTAGAGAGAGGATAAATCAGACCCTGAAGGAAGCCATGACTGAATTAACCTTGGAGTCAGAAGAAGGGTGGGTGGGCCTCCTTCCCTTTGCCCTTTTTAGAACTCAGTGTACTCCTTATGTAAAAGTTTGACTTCATTTGGAATTCTTTTGGGGAGACCTCCTCCCATTCTCCCTCTAGTAGGGTTAGAACTAGCCACTGAAATTAGTAAACCGTCAACTACTTTAGTTCATACAGAGTCTACAGAAGATGCGGGAGGCCATGGCCTCCTCCGCTGAAGGCTGTTTTCCAGGCTCCACTACCTCATCCATACCCCCTTTCAGCCAGGAAATAAGGTGTGGATCAAGAGACATTGAGCTGAGACACTGGAACCCAGATGGAAGGGACCATATCTGGTCATCCTGAGCATCCTCAAAGCTGTCAAGGTAGATGGCATCCATACCTGGATATATCCCTGTCACAGGAAATGACAACACAGTTCCAGAGAAATTGACCATCACCAAGACCTGTGAGGACCCACTAAAGACAAAACTGACATAAGCTGTAAGCTATTGCTGTTATTTTATCTGACTATATGCCCTCCCATTTTTTCCTGGGATCCGAATAACCATCCCCAGTCCCTGTACCAACAAAGCTGACCCCAACAGCATGGACGTTTCATCTAAATACTGTAGGAAACGACAAGACTGTAGTTGCGCCTTCTGCCCTGTAGCAGACTATGTGAAAACTGTATGTTGGCCTTTGGATCAGTAATGTCTTAACTATGTATATTAGATCCCAGTATGAACAGGTACCCACCACAGGGTCAAGAGTTTGTGACGGCTTATGTTTTGTTACTGTGCTTAAGAGATTTGACAAATACCTGCAACCTGCCGGCCTCTAGCCTGTAGAAGCTGTACTCAGACAGCTTGCTCAAAAACAAGTAACGTCCAAGAATGTTAAGGACTATTCCTATAGTTGCTTGATCTTGTACGTTTTAACAGAAACTATTGTTCTTGCAAGGTATCAAATCACAATGCTTACCACATTCTGTAAGCCACAATGCTTGCTGCTTCTGTAAACCAGCTTTTCTTGTTCGGAAGAACCAAGTTTGCTGAATTGAGCCCCTGCTTACACACACAGGATGCTTGCCTCCAGGCAAGGTGTGGCTCACAGGCAGTCAGGATGGAACCCTGTGGTCTTCGTATTTATAAACTCTTGCCTAATGTGACTTGGAATTACATCTTGAAAACCCCAAATCTCAGGTTGTAGTCCTGGCACCAATATCTGAATAAAGACTCTCCCTTGTTAAAATTTGCTTTGTGGTCAGACTGGTGATTCTCTGAACAACCCCAGCCCTGTACCACAAGGAAAGGAGGCAGAAACACACTCATTCTTGGTCATGCCTGATTGCCTCAAGCTCCTCAAGCCTAAACGGAAAGCCACCGTCATTTCTGATGATGAGACACAGATTTATAAATAACCAGGAAAATTTGGGGGTCTTGTCATTTGTCAGAAAAGTAGCTTCCAGCTGAAGGTCCTACCCGCAATCAAACACTTGCACTGTCTCTCAACTTTGCAGCAAAGATTCCTGGGGCTTGGGGGGGGGGAACCCACTCCTGGGACTGACCCAACACCAAGTTCCCATAATTGTTCACTAGTTCAGCTACCCCCATCCAGATCAAGTCATACCCAGATCAAGAAACACAAAGGGGAATTGGGGGCTATTTTGCCCAACTTAGAGAGACAGGCATGCTGGTGTCATCAGCCACCCTAGAATACATTTCTCCTGCCTGTGGGTTAACCTGGGACCTCTGATTCTATACCAGTCCAAGATCTGGAGGAAGTGAATAGGTCCCAGTCCCAGACCCACACTCTCTCATGAGTCTGAGTCCTTCAGAGAAACAGGTGTACGCTATCCCGGACCTGGAAAATGAGACGTGAGTCGGTCCACCTTGGCTTTGGAATGGACAGACCTAGTGAGGGGTTACAGTGGGGAACTCATCTGGAACAACTTGCCACACAGGTTTACAAACTCTCCAACCTGTTTGATGTGCTAAGTGCTGAGCTCGTGTCTTCCCGTCAGAAGTTTCCTGGGACCATAATTTTACAGTATGTGCATGATCTCCTCTTAGCCTCGGAAACGGAAATAGATTATAAAGGGGCCACTGAGGGACCGCTGCAAGGGTGACAGACGTTCGGCTACAGAGTCCACTAAAAAAAGCCTGACTTTGTGCCTCAGAAGCCACCTAGCTTGGCTACCAGCTGAGGGGAGGCCAAAGGAGCCTGTCTGAGAGTAGGATTGCGGCCATTTTTCCGATCCCAGCTCCAAAAGACAGAGACAGGTTCGAGAGTTCTTAGGTGTGGTGAGGTATTGCCGTCTCTGAATACCAGAGTTTGCAGAAAGAGCGAAGCCTTCACACGCCAGCACAGAGGGAGGCACTATGCCCCTAACCTGCACTGAGATTGAACGAAAAGCATTTAAGGCTTTGAAAAGAACACCGACTTTGGCTCCAGCCCTGGCACTTCCAGATGTCTCAAAACCTTTTTGTCTGCTTGTCCACAAAACAGAAGGTATTGCAAAAGGGACTTTAACCCAAACTCGGGGCATGGAAACTCCTCGTGGCATTCCTGCCCAAATGATTGGACCCTGTGGCCTCGGGATGGCCCACTTGTCTAAGAGCAGCTGCGCCCGCTGCTATTCTAATGAAAGAAGCAAGACATTTCAATCCGATGAGAATGTTAAACTCACAGCACCTCCCGAAGGTGAGACCCTTCTCCAAATAACACCAGGCTACTAGCTGTCTTGCCATGAAACTAACAAGCCCTGCTCCTGGACCCTCAAGTCCAATTTGAAAATCCTCCCACCCCCCCACCCCGCTACCCTCTTGCCTGATGGCAGCCTGCAGGTGCTCATCCATGACTGTCCTGAGGTAACCATGGGGGGCTCAGGGATCCACCCATACCCAAAGGACCCCTCCTAAAAGATCCTGATGAGAACTTTGCACGGGTGGGAGCAATTTCATTAAAGCTAGAACCAGGTACTCAGGAGCTGCAGTAGTTACTTCAACTGAAACGATTTGGGCCCAAGCCTTAGGGTCAGGTACTTCAGCCTAGAAAGCAGAATTGATCATTCTAACCCAGGCTTTCAGATGGGGGAAAGGAAAGTCTGTGGCTATCTACATAAACAGTTACTATGCGTTCGCTACCACACATATGTATGGCATGACCGGTATGATCCCTAGGAAGCGAGGGCTCCTCACTGCTAGGGAAAAGGACATTAAAACATTCAAAACAGGAAACCTTGGTCCTCCTAGAGGCTATTTGGCTTTCCCTAGAAGTTGCTATCCTCACCTGTTGAGGACATCAAAAAGATTACTCCCCTGAAGCAAGAGATAACTGAACTGCTACCCTGGCTGTCCAACAAGAGGCTCTAAGACCAGTGGGGCCTACTGATATTCTGGTAACATATCCCTACCTGGTGTTGCCTGAGATTCCAGTGTACAACCAAGAGGAAATAGAGCATACAAAAAGATGGAATGGACAGCTCGAACCCAGGACCAGAGTCCCACCTCCTGCTTCCAGGAAGGTGGGGATCCCCATCCCTATTTCCCACTTTCAACAATATTGGCCACTTATTAAATATTTTCCAGCCTGAAATTGGCAATGATTTCTGGTTATGCTTAGATCCCTAGACCCCATACTACAAAGGGATAAGAACTAACCAGACTATCAGCCCACTGATTTATAAAACCCACTGTGACTGAGAACAGCCAGAATTAACATTAGAGGGCTTAGGAGGGAATTGAACTTGTCTAATGTCCAAAACCTTTAACCTAGGCACTTATGATGCCTGCTATTCTGCCTTTCAGGTTCGTTCATCTGGAAAACAGCAATGTTACTGAGCCCCTGAGACCTGTTGTAGGGCATGTACTAATGGTCTGACTGAATGTGGCCCTTCGAATGCTTTCCCAACTGAGAAATTCCCTGAATGCACCTCTGTACACATTCTGCCCTGGGTACTCCTATAAGATGGGTAAGAAGGGAGAATGTATTTTAATATAGTCTCTGAACTATAAAAAGAAAAGAGAGAACTTCACCAGTGCTCATCCCAGTCTTGGTCAGAGCAAGCAAAGCTGGCTCAACAGCCATAGGCACAGCAGCCTTGATCATGGGAAATTAAACAACATCAGCCTTGATCATGGGAAATTAACCCTTTAAGGAACTAAGTAAACAGATTGATCAGGACCTAGAGGTATTAAAAGTTTCCATTTCTGAAGAAGAACAACAGACTCACTGCAGAAGGAGTCCTGCAAGGTTCAAGAGGTTTGGCCTTCTCAGGAGACAAAGAGGACTATGTACGGCTTTGAGAGGAACCTCTTGTTTCTGTGCTAACCAATCAGGAGAACTTAGAGAAAATCTTGCCATGGTTGAGGAAAACTTAGAGACAGAAAGATATGATTCAGGTAATTGGTATTAGTGTCTATTCTCTTGGTCTTGCTGGCTAACTATTCTTTTACCAGCACTGTCTGAGCCTCTAAATATCATTTTGATTGGATTGAGCAGGGTCCTGAATTTTAAATTTCATGGTCAATTATGTAAAATAAATGTTAATACAGTCAATCAATGATCCTTAGGACCAACTATACCTCTTTGGGGTAGAATAAGTTCATAATTTGAGTCATTCATAAGATCAGTGGTGTAAAAAGCTGAATAGTCCTGTACTGTCCTGTAGCACCCGTGCCGCTACAAAACCATAGGCGAGCCGGGTACTAAGCTGGAGACTTAAAACACAGAGACAGACACACAGAGACACGTGGACACAGGTCATCCTTGATACAAGAATGCCAATGACCCTTTATAGTGCTCAGGGGAAGCTTATATAGGGATCCTTAGCCACGCCCAGCTCTCGGGATCTTTCAGCTGCAGGTCTCATCAGAACCATCAAGGTCTTGTGCTCAGAGCAGCTGCAGATAAGAAAGTCAAGGGGCCAGAGATCTGTAGCCTCCAACACACTGGGGAATGTGACAGGGCAAAGGTTTCTCCATCTTGTTCCAGCTGGAAACTAGGGATTGAATTGCTCAACCTAACTGTGTGTTCCTGGCTTCTGTTAAACTGCTTGCTTGCTTCCCCCCATAACTGCCAACCGTGATGTAGTTTTTCTGTGTTCTTTATCTCTAAAAACTCCTTGTAATATACATTTATTGTATTGTATTGTGGCTCTTTGAGCAGTGTTTCTCTCCAGGAAGTCACAGGCTGTCTTAACACAGACTCTCAATTCAGACTTTGGTCATGCTGGGGGTCTTTGGGTCTCTACGCTCAACACTTTGGAGCCCTAACCATATTTTGTGAATTGACGTCATTGACACGCTGCACTTTGTAAAGCCTTACCTTGTGCTAGAAAGTGTTGTGGAATATTATTTTGGTAACTGTTTTGTTGTATATAGTTTTACTATGTTAAAGTCAAAACCTTTCTTTTTACGTAAACCAAATGGGGGAAGTGTTGTGGAATATTATTTTAAGATGTGTTACATTTGTTTATGCTGTGGAGCATTTGTTTAATGATGTAAAAATGTCTTGCTTTGGTTTATGTTGTATTTGTTTAACTCTGAATCTGTGATTCTTTGTTTGTCTAAAACACCTGATGGTCTAATAAAGAGCTGAATGGTCAATAGTGAGGCAGGAGAAAGGATAGGCGGGGCTGGTGAGCAAAGGTATAAATAGAAGGAGGAACAAGGAGGAGAGAGAAAGAGTAAGAACCAGAAAGTTCAAGGAGCCGGAAAAGAAGGGGCCAGCCACCCAACCAACCGTGGAGGAAGAGTGAAAGTAAGATTGCAGAAGTAAGAAAAGGAAAAAGCCCAGAGGTAAAAGGTAGATAGGATAATTTAAGTTAAGAAAAGCTGGCAAGAAATAGGACAAACGAAGGCTGGACATTTATAAGAAGGAATAAGACTCCATGTGTGATTTATGTGGGAGCTGGGTGGCGGCCCCCCCAAAAGAGTAAGAACAAAGAGTACAACAATGACGGCAAAAAAAGTTTTAAGTCTGATTCTGATTAATACATAAATAGAATAGTAGCTCGCCCTTAATGCCGTGTCTTTACATGAAATGTGAACTTGGTAGTGGCCTCCAGGCATAATATCATTATTTAAATTTGAAAGTCGACAATCCTATGTCCTACTATTTTTCCAGTATTCACCAGTCAAGAGAATCAGTATTCACCCTGGGTGAAACTGTTTAATAGTGCTTAAGTAGGGAAGGATTGAGAAACCTGTTACTGTATTATAATACGGTGAAAGGAACCAGGTATGCTAATGCACACCTGTAATCCCCCTACAGGAATAGTGAAGGCAGGAGGATCAGGAGTTCAAGGTCAGCCTCTTAAAGCCCTGTCTCAAGAAAAAAAAAGGGGGGGATCTTATAGGAAGAAACTTAAGTTGTTCTGAATTTGTGCACACACACACACGCACACACACACACACGTATGTGCACAATATGGGGGAGCGCATGAGGTCAATAGCCAACTCTGTGGAGCAAACTTGCATTATAGACCCTCCCTCTTTTGTTTTTCAGAGACAAGGTTTTTCTGTGTAGCCCTTTCCATCCTGGATCGTCTGCGCAGGTTCAGCATGTCTAACAAACCAGCACAACTAAGCTGTTAAACTGGGCGGTGGTGGCGCACGCCTTTAATCCTAGCACTCAGGAGGCAGAGGCAGATGGATCTCTGTGAGTTCGAGGCCAGCCTGGTCTACAAGAGCTAGTTCCAGGATAGGCTTTTTTTTTTTTTTTTTTTGAGACAGGGTTTCTCTGTGGTTTTGGTTCCTGTCCTGGAACTAGCTCTTGTAGACCAGGCTGGTCTCGAACTCACAGAGATCCGCCTGCCTCTGCCTCCCGAGTGCTGGGATTAAAGGCGTGCGTCACCACTGCCAGGCTCAGGATAGGCTTTAAAGCTACAGAGAAACCCTATCTCAAAAAACCAAAACCAAACAAACAAACAAAAAAAACAACCAAACAACCAAACAAAACCCCCAAAAACTCGCTGTTATACCAACCCTAGTCCTAACTTGCCCTCCCCGAAGGGGTGGCAATAGCTTGCGGCAGCTAGTCACATCTTGAACCACAAGCAAGATGTTAAGAGAGTCAGCTGGGACTGGCAGTCTTTTGAAATATCAAAGTCTACCGCTTCTCTTCTCCCCGTCTGCCTTCTAACAAGCAGGGCTCCCTTTAGAACTCCTGGATGGTGTTTCAGAACCATCCTTCCACTGCGGTGTGGCTCTCCACTGTAAGAAGACTCTCACTTTCAGCTGAGGAACGCTTCCGTTCTGTCCAAATTAAGCTTTAATTTCTCACCCAACTCACATTGCCCACCCTCCCTGTTCTCCTACTGCAGCTCGTAGGCAGGGGTCAGAATGGAGGAAAGGAACTGCCTGTATTTATTCTAGCAGTCCCTATGACGTCTTCTTGAGCCACAGAGCCCACTGCGTCTGTTCTGCCTGGAGGTAGTAGCATGACCTGCAGGTCAACCCCTTGTCCCACCCCAGTAGCAGAAGCTCCAACCTGCTCTTCAAGTTTCTCTAGAGCCTTTAAAGTTCAGGGAATCCTTTCCCACTTCTTCCCCAGACTCTCTTGCCTCCTCTAGTAATCCAAATGCAGCCCAGGAGGTATCCCTCCTCTTTGAAACACGGGTTAATTCTTGCACATTGTTGTCATGACCGGAGTGTAGTCTAAACTCTTGGAAAACGGGAAAACCCTCATCTACATCCGCAATAAGTCTAGTAAGAAAGACCTGGGGCCTCTAGTAGCTGAGGGAGAATGATTGAAATAGAATGATTGTCTAGCATGGGCAAGACCCTGCTTTCAATCCTCAGCACCCCAAACAACAGTGACTTCATCCCTCAGTTTGGAAAATTATACAAAAGTTCCTGGTTGGTTTTCAAGTGAAGAGCTTAGAGAAAGTCCAACTGGAATAAGACTCCCTGGGAGGCTTTGCCAGGTAGTCAGTGGGATTTTAGCTAACAGATTCTCGTCTCTTCTGTTCTTCCTCAAGACGGCCTACCTGGCCCAGCAAATTCTACCACCAACAGAAGCAAGGAATAGAAAACACTTCCCAAAACAAGATAAAGAAGCAGGCCACCGTGACATAGCAACTGATGTCTTCCAAACGTGGATGAAACGAGAAGATCGCTGAGTTCTTTAACATTCCAGATCTGTGCGTAAGACTGCAAACTTGTTTACTTCTGTGTCTTATTGGATACAACCTCAGAATTGTAATTGATGTGTTAAGATCTCGGTGTGTGTTCTCTAATTAATGGCTTTAACTAAAATCACTGAGTAAAGATCTGCTTGCTGGGGCCTTAAGGAGAGCCAGAGTAAGGGAAATGAAAAGAGGCTCTACGGGCTTACTGAAGAGCTGTCAGGAAAAAAAAATTTATTCGGGCCTCAGCCAGAGAGGGAGGAGACAATAAGGCAATAGCTACAGGGGATGAAACAATATGCTTGGATAAATGAACAGAGATTTGGATGAGGAGTAGAGTTTATTATAGCAAACTGAACCCAAGCAGAGAATGTAAGAAGGCGTGGAGGACTGGAGAGTTGGCTCAGTGGTTAAGAACACTTGCTGCCCCGGGTCTGTGAGCAGACTATAGGCCACCATTATGGTGAGTGAGTACAGAGTTGGGAGGAGGAAGAGAGAGTATTTCATGGGCTCCGGTGAGAGACAGATCAGAAGAGGTGTGGGCCAACATGAACGGCCTGCTTTCTGCCCAAGTCCAAGGTGATTATAGCCAAGAACCAAGTCTTAGCCCGAGGCCATGAAGCAAGCAAGGGGGCCTGAGATGAAGTCTATGGCCTCTGTTACCACTGAGGACCAAGCAAAGACCTGTAATCAGGGTTACCACCTGGAGCCATGTTGGTGTCCAAGGGCCACACTGCCATGGGGACCATGCCAATTTGAGTGGCATGCACTGCCACCTGGGCCATGATGACATCCGGGCCTGGGCAGCTACCGAGGACCATGTCTGGGTTCATGGTCCTGTCACAGTGGGGTTCTGTGTTGATGTCCAGTGCCCCATGTTGCCACCGAAGGCCCCATGGAAGCCAGGGATCCAGTCCTCAATCTGTGAACGTGGTGGTGTCAGGGGGCTGTGCTGCTGGTACCGTGCCGATGTGAATAGCCAGCACTGTCACCTGGAGCCACGGTGACACCAGAGCCCAGGCTGCTTCCTAGTACCATGTTCGGGTCCGTGGTCCTACCACAGTGGGGGTTTGTAATCATGTCTGTGGCCTATGTTGTTACCAAAGGCCACATGGATGCCAGGGGTGTCAGCTACAACCAATATCTATGTTGGTGCCTGAGAGCCATGCCTCCGCCAAGACCAAGCAGATCTGAATGGCCTCCACTGTCACCTGGGGCCATTCCGGGACTGTTGCAGAGGGCCATGTCTGGGTTTTGTTATGAATTAATTTGCTTATTTTGTGTATGTGGAGAGAAGGGCACAGGTGCCATGGTGTACGCAGAAGTGAGAAGACAACTTGTTGGCCAACTCAGGTCATTGGACATGGTAGCAAGGGTCTTTACCCACTGAATCGCCTCACTGACCTCAATAACCGATTGTTTTTAAGGTAGAATTGCTAGGTTAGAAATCATGGACAGCATACTCTCAACTGGATAACATTTAATTCAGTGAACAGTAAGTAAATGTTTTGCATGAATATTTGTCATATATTTTTCTTTGGAAATTCAAATTCAACTGGGTATTTAGTATTTTATTGTATCTAGAAATTCAGTTTTAAGCAAATTGTAAATAAAAAAATGACAAGTAAGAACATTTTTAGATGACTCAATGGCATGGTTTGTTCTCTTTACTATTAAATTACCACTGAATAGTTAGGGTTGTAACTCTGATAGACAGCTTGCCTAAACACAGGCAAGGCTCTAAATTCAATCTCCAGAACCAATAAACAACAACAAACAAATAAATAAATACAATCAAAGCCTCTGTTTAGTCTATAAGGGATAACCAATTTTAAGATATGCCAATTTGCCATGGTGGCAATTCCTACCTATATTTTTCATAAGTCAGCAATAATATGGTCTCCATATGAATATGGACATATAAACTCTGGACAACCAGGGTTCAGTTCAGCTGCTGGAAAAATCCAAATACAGATCAAATATGCTCAGGAAAAGATTGTACAAAAGCAGAATAATCAAATCAGGGAAGCATACCTGATCAGTGAAGTCAAGGACTAGAAAGAAGGGTAGGTAGATAAAAGATAGATGCATAGATAGATAGATAGACAGACAGATAATTTTGGTACTATAGTTAAGTATTATGATATAGTTTACTCTACAGCATAGAATTATTAGTCATTAGGAGTAATCAGTTATAATGATTCACGTGAGGTCAGGGGTGAATTTGGAATTTCATCACCAGAAGTTGAAGAAATCCTCAGATAAAAATAATCTCAAAAATGTGTTGTGAAGTATGGAAAAATACCAAAACACCTTCCAGGCATAGATGCTGCTTTGAAGATGCTCTCTGGGCCTCAGAGGTAGCTCTCTGCCCCCTTGGAACACAGTTTCAAACCACTACTATGCTCTTACTTTGATGAACATTAAAGCATGACTTCAAAACACCCTTTGGAAATCAGGACGCATGGCCTAAAATGACTCAGAGACTATTTCCAGCTCCCTTTGCTTCCGTTATCTTAGTTCGTCATTTGTTAGTCAGCTATGATGTATCTAGCATTGCTCTATCACTCTGTCTTTTGAGACTGCATGAATTTTATCATATAATAGCAATGAGCAAGTCTGAGCACGGAAATAAGCTCTCCAAGACCCCATTTGATCTACCAAGTGTTTTCTCTCTTTTCTATCTCTGTACCCCTTATTCCCAAATGATGACCCCAGTGTTACCCAGATTTCCATTGTTGTAATAAATAACTTGAGAAGAAGGAAATAATTAACTGATAAAGCTCACGTTAAGGTTCTGGTACAAAATCTGGTAGATCCACTGGGCTTGATGGATGGTATGCGTAGAGAAGACTTGGAACAGCAAATTTTCTCACTGGAAGCTAGAAAGTCAGGAAGGACCTGGGGTCCCACAATCCCCTTCAAGCTCACCTTGACCTAAGGATTTCCTACCAGATCCCACCTCCTACTAGTGCCACTGTGGGGATCAAATCTTTAACATGTAGATACTGGCGGACATTCCACATCCAATCGATAGCAATGTCTCTTCGGAACACTGCCCCCATCTACTGCCCTAGGACTAGCAGTATCTTGGAGAAACCAGGTTTGGCATGTTCTCCACACCACGCAGCCCCTTTCGTTGTTCAGGAGTTTCCTATCACCTTTCAAACAGCAGTTCAAGCAGAATGAGACTGTAGGGAATGGTATATTCTCAGTCTCTTCCCTAATAGTCAAAGCAGTTCCTTTTACTCCAAATGTAACCAAGCCAGGCATGGCAGTACATATACCTACTCCCAGCATTTGGGAGGCTAAGGATAGAAGATCATGATTGAGGTCAGCCTGAGCTATTAGGGAGGACAGATAGATAGAGACAGACAGATAGATGATAGATAGATAGATAGATAGATAGATAGATAGATAGATAGATAGATAGATAGATAGATAGATAATGGGTAGAAAGATGATGGGTGGACAGATCAGTGGGTAGATGCATGAACAGATGAAGAGAAAGGTAGACAGATGATAGATATACATAATGGTTGATGTCTATCATTCCAACCCTTGAGAGGCTGAAGTAGGAGGATTGCATTTTTAGTTCAAGATCAACCTGCATAGAGAGTTTCAGGCCAGACTGAGCTAAAAAAAAAATACTGTCTCAGAACTAAACAAAAGATTAAATAAACAATGGAAGAAATAAATAATTTTAAAGGTATCTATATATAAATATATAACCACAATACAGGGACTAAATCCAGCATCAGTCGTTCTGCCATGACAGGTGAGGACGGTAGTCTCTGATCATATGCAAAGCCCTGGGTTCAATCCCCCAGAACTGTTCGCATAGCGAATCCATTTCCTTGCTTCTCTAGTCAGTGGTGAACAGCAGGAACACTTCCACACAGTAAGGAAACAACACAACACCCCATCACCGTGCCACCATGCAATACCACATGGCCTCCAGTTGATCGGATTTCCAGCCTGCCATCTCCAAAGTCCTAAAAAGGCTAGGGTGGGCAGCTGCAACAGCTTACTCCTCTTTTAGAGTCCTTGCGAGGTAGCTCAACACACAATTTATGGGATGCAGCTGAGTAAGCACAGAGGTTAGGAGTTGGGGGTGGTTGGATCAGGGTCACAAGACTGCACGCTGCTGATAGCTTTGTCCGTTCTTCATCCAGATCTCTGTTCAGCATCGCCCTCTAGAGTCCCACCGTGACAACCCTGACGACTTGCAATCTCCACATCACCCGTTTCATATTTCCAGAGAACTTATTAATTTTATTTTTAATTTGTGTGTGTGTGTGTGAAACTACAGATCAAATCTAACCCCCGTGCATGCCAAGGAAGAGTTTTATGGCAACACTGTCTCCAACCACGGATGGGTTTTTTAAAATCTAAAATCTAATGTTCTTGCCTGTTCATTAGAATGAAACAGGATCTATTTCTCCACAGTGGAGTTCACGGTGGAGGCTGGTGCTGCTGAATGAATGAATTTGAATGTAGAATGAAGAACACGTGGGTGTGAACAGAGATAGAGTGGGGGCGGGGGCTGCGCCTTTGTTCAATCTTCTTTTCCACTAATGGTCCACTGTCCCAAGAAGGATGCAGCAACTGAACCAAAAGAGCTAATTCTCGGCTTCGATGTCCCTCAGTCATTGAATGGATTCTGCTGGAGTTGTTTGACAAATGGGATCCGTTGGTTGTAGACCCTTGGCGTTAGAAACGCCACCCCAACTTTTTTGAAGATGTTCTGTAAAGGTTGGCCTACAGAGGGTGCTAGCTCACTTCAAAAGAACAAAATCTGAAAGACTGGGGAGCTGTCCCCGGAGCCTGGGAAGAGAGAGCGAGGCAATCAGAGAGCTGTGACAACTGAAGGAAGGTTTACAGTTTCACATGGTTTGCTTTAAAAACAAAGGGAATGAAAGAATAACATAATAAATCCATTCATTCGTGAAGATGTTAGAGACACACGAAGCCCTCTCCTGGGGAAAAGCAATGGCATCAGGTCTGGTCTTTCAATGCAAGGAGAAGCCAGATGAAGAGAAGACAGCCGAGAGGAGGCAAGTACTCTGTGAACATTAAGACTGAGGCCCGAGACGTTGTAGGTTCTGGAGAGAGAGGGGGGTTGACATGTCTCTGCGATATACATTCCATCCTTACGTCGTGCTGGGAAATGGGGACCTGGGGAACTTCAGAACCAAGTGTGAGATGCCTGTGGGCTCTGTGAACAGGGAGTGCCCTAGCTGCAGCTCAGACTATCATCCCTAAAGGCAACTCTTGGGTTCTGCTAGGGTTTGTGCCCCATCCACAGCTGGGGCAGAGGGAGGGGATTAGTTGAACAGTTTGTCACAGAAGGGACGAGGGAGCTTGTGATGGTGGACAAACTGGTTCTGTGATGTCTGGATCTACAGAGGGGAGGGGACACCTCTCAGAGAGGAAATGAAGCAAGTGGCATACCAGCCTTCCCAGTGCAGGGTGACAGTCATCCTTCCAAAGGAAAGTTAGAGGTAAATATCTCTAAAGCTGTGACACTTGCTGGCCTCGTCGGTGCACGGTGGCAGTCATTTTGTTGTGAAGCTCAGGTGGCCAAACTTTAAACAAAAATCAGTAAATTGTGGATGGGGCAGCTTCATAGGTAAACGAATTTGCTGCCAGGTGCAACAACCGGAGTCGAATCCCTGGAATGCAGGTAGTAAATGGAGGGCAGCAACTCTCACAGGCTGTCCCATGACTTCCACAGGCCTGCACACACCCTACCCACCCACAGAATAAATAGGTGGATAGGTAAAAAAAAAAATGCCATGAAGGTCAAAGAATGTTTTCGTTAAAACTATCAGCCACCTCCCTCAATGCCTGTAAAATCAACAGAACACATCTTTTGTTACAGAGTAGGAAAACATCTGTTTTCCCAACGCACTGCCGTGGCTAAATTGGTTGTTTGAAGATAAAATAATAGCCTAAAATTTTACTCCTACAGAAAAAAAAATATCTTTCAGGGCTGGAGAGATGGCTCAGTGAATAAGACCATTTGCTGTATAAGCGAAAATGCCTAAGTCTGGATCCCAATATAACATAACATAAACATGACATAACACTAACATAAAAAGCCAAGCCTGACTGTGCACACCTGTAAGCCCAACACTGAATGGCAGAGACAGAAGGACCACCAGGCTGAGAGACTTCCGGCCTAGCTACAGCGAGAAACGCTGGGAGGAAGGACCGTAGGGCTCACAGTCTTCCAGCCTAGCTACAGCGAGAGACCCTGTACCAAAGGAATCAGGAGGTGAAACAAGCCTCTTGTCTAGTGCGCATAGGCCGCCTCACATACACCAGGATTTACCTTTCAAACACGTTCTAGAGATTCTTTCTTCTCAAGACCTCTCTGCTTCTCTTTCCCTTGAGGATTCCCTTCATTTCAGGAGTTCAGCTAGTCTTCCCTTTGTATTTAAATCACCATCTTTCAAAGTATTCAAAACACTAAACAGAAATGCTTGAGTCCATGGAAACCCACCGCCCCCGCCCCCCAATACCAACAAGTAGAATCACCACCCAGTCTATTGGGAGCACACTTTACTGTCTTTGAATAACATTAATACTCCAAAAACAAAAACAAAAAAACAAGACCCCAAAGTAAGCCCTTGGTTTGGCTTGCTCGGCACCTAGAACTTTGCCTGCCCCCCAAAGGCCTCAACGGTTTCCCCCTCGTCCTTCCCTTTTTTTTTCCTTCTTAAATAAAGGCCACAGACCCTGGAAGAGCCCTCCCCTCCAAGGCCAGATGCAAAGCACAGAAGTACAACTTGGACCTTCCTCCACCTTCCTGCACAGAAGCTGAATAAAGGAATTCTCCAACCTATCCTGTCTTAGTCCCTAAGGGATCATGCCCTACACCCAGGAGGAAGGAATGCCACCCAAAGGGACCAGGAAGTGTCAGAATGGAAAGACCTTCCCGGGTTTCTTCCAGGTCAGACCAATACATTTCTGCACTGCTGTCAATTCTGCACTATACCCATGTGTGTGTGTGTGTGTGTGTGTGTGCGCGCGCGCGCTCGCGCAAACTTGTATGATCTAGACACAGGAGCAATTTTCTCTAAGTCTGAGATCTTCAGTTCTGAAGGCCCTCATGTAATGAGAGCTCCCTGCCTTGCCTTCCTTCTCTTAGAGGCATGTCTGCCACCATGCCCCATCACAACGGAATCAGCTACCCTACCTGCCTCTACCAGGCACAACAGCTACATGAGGAGCACTTGCGTGCTGTCCACCACGGACGACATGAGGACCAACATGAGGCTGCAGATGAGACAGGCAACAAAAGAGGCAAGCTGGAGAGTGTGGTAAAGGAAGACACTCAACATTGGCCTCTGCTCTCAATATACTCAATATACATACACACATGCATATACAGAGAGAGAGAGAGAGAGAGAGAGAGAGAGAGAGAGAGAGAGAGAGAGCAGGCAGACACTTTCTTCTTTCAAAGCAGAATAAACAAGAAGTGGGTGTGGAGAGGTGGAGAGGACAGGAGGGCGGGAGTGTAACCAGACAGGAGGGAAGAAAGATCAGAGAATGTTTTACTGAAAGTCAGCTTGTTTACAGGGAGGGTCCTTAAAAATTGCCTGCTGGCTCAGGGTGTGCCCAAGCTGAAGGCCCCTGGGGAAGCGGGAAGCTGACTAGCCTGACTGACAGACATTTTGTTTGATTATTTAGAACAAGCTGTTCAGATAATCATGCCAAGGATGGGTTCTTTGTCTGGCCGTTATCGTCAGTAAACTCGCGGGACGTTAAGTCAAATGGGGAATCTTCCAGAACACAAAGGGGTTGTAGGTTTTTCTTAACCTTCAGGGAAACAACACACACCACACACACACACACAAATCAAAAACATATACCTGAGATGGTGAGGCTTACATCAGTGGAAAGAGAGAAACAAAGAAGCTGGCATGGTCTGGTTTCCTGGGGAGAAGGCCTGGGCTGCTCTGGGTACTCACAGTGGGGTGGGGGTGGGGGGCTGGCTATGAAGAGTGACCTGAATGAACCCCACCCAGGTCAAGGAAGCAATAAAAAGTTCCAAAAATCAGCAGCCGTGAGCCAGTGAGAAAAGACGTCTTTTCTTTTAATTATTGGCTGCTTAATAATCCCATTCTAATTGTTAGGTGGACCTGACCTGTGGGGTAATATTTGTTATGTTTACATCAGTGGTGGCATTCTGTGTAAGGATGCTGGTCACAAGAGGGACTGGTGTACCTCACCTTCTCATCAGATGTCCCTTGGTTGAACTGGAGTTTATTTCTGTCATATCAACTCAGAATTGATTGTCCCTTTCTTACGTTCTAAACAATTGGATGCTGTTTTTGAAGAGGATATGAAAGTGCCACACAGGCAGTTGGCCAATATACTCTTTTTTTATATTTTCTTTTCTTTCTTTCTTTTTTTTTTTTTTTGGTTTTTCGAGCCAGGGAGCCAGTCCTGAAACTCGCTCTGTAGGCCAGAGATCCGCCTGCCTCTGCCTCCCGAGTCCTGGGATTAAAGGCGTGCGCCACCACCACCTAGCTTTTTGTTTTGTTTTAGTTTGGTTTGGTTTTTTTGACCAATATATTTCTGAAGGTTTAAAATAACAAACACAACAAACAAAATTGTTCTCTGTGGGTCCGAATGCGCAAGGAGGTCTTCCTGGTAGAGCACTTATCAGTATAAATGACAATGATTCCAGAAAATTACCCATTATCTGATATCTATCTATCAACAAAGGACAACCTACTGTTAAAAACAAAATATATTTCAACCTCGGCCATTACTTTATTTTTTAAAAGCTTTTTATTTTTAGTGTGCATGTGTGTGTGTGCGTGTGTGTGTGTGTGTTTAGATTCCCACAAATGCCAGAGATATTGGATCTTCCTCTCTCAATGTTTGGTCCACCCCGATGTGGGAATGTTCCTACCAAAACAGCCTTTCCTGCTGCCATCCTTTCCCCGGCACTAGGGATTGCATCCCCTGAGCTGGGAGCCAAAGTACACCCGGCCCCACTTAAGCTGCCTGTTGTCAAGTCGTTGACCTCAATAATGAGAAATCAGGGGCTGGAGAGACGGCTCAGAGGTTAAGAGCACTGCCTGCTCTTCCAAAGGTCCTGAGTTCAATTCCCAGCAACCACATGGTGGCTCACAACCATCTGTAATGAGATCTGGTGCCCTCTTCTGGCCTGCAGGCATAGACACAGACAGAATATTGTATACATAATAAATAAATAAATATTTAAAAAAATAATGAGAAATGTAACTAAGGTATGATGACTTTGGAAGTCTGTGTGCTTTGGGGAAATGCAAATTTGTTCTTCTTCTCCTTCTCCACAGTTCACAGCGAATACTTGCAAGGTTAGGAACAAGTGTATAAAGCAGACATTCACACTGGGAATCAAGAAGCAGCGCCGTCATTATCAGTCACAGAATAGACCCTGAATACTTGATGTTTTGCATCGAGGGTAAGTGTGACCTGGACTGACACATTGCACATCAGCAATGGGGTACCTTGAAGTGGGGGCTTCAGTCCACAACACATATACCTACGACCCACACTAGGACTTACTAGAATTTTGAACTTCAGAGAAAGGACCATGTAAAAATATACCAAAAGATTGTTGTACTTGGGTCTTCTTCCCCCACAAGAACAGGGAGACAGGGACTGGAGTGAAGGGAATCTTCTCCAGGTATAAGGAACACAGGCAGAGCTTGACTGTGTCCAACCCTGGAAGTAGCTGTGTGTGAAAAACATGAAGAAAACGGCAATGGTATATATTCTTTTATTACAAGTATTTATCGACGTTACCCATAAAAGGAATTTCCCCTTCAGAGAGTTTTGTGATTTTTCCATGTTCTAATTATGAGGAGAAACTTATTTATTCAGTGTGCATGTCTGAGCATGCGCACAGGCACACGTGGCAAAGTGCAAGTGTGGATGTCTGAGAACTTGCCGGAGAAGGTTCTTTCATTCCATCGTGCAGGACCTGGAGATGGAACTCAAGTCAGCAAGCGTGGCACACGTCGCCTCTATCTGCTGAGCCATCTCCCTGACCCCAAAGTACTCTCTGAGTAATATTCAGTTGCACTTTTGCTCCCATAATTAGATGAATATAATCAGCTGCATACTTTGTCTTGCATCATCTAGGAAGAAACAGTATCCCAGGGAGACGAGGACAGCCTGCAGTTCATTTCGGGGACGTGAGAAGCATTTACAGTTGGGAAGTAGAGCACCGCAATCCACGACACTAATGAGCCAGAGGATGAAGTCCCATGGTTTTCTCCGACACACACAGGAAGCCATATTTGCACCCATAGCAGACTCTAAAAAGCTGAGTGCGGAGATGCATGCTTGCTGCAGTGGAGCTTGAAGCAGGACAATCTCCAGCCCTAGGCCAACCTCGGCAATGTAGGAAAACCCCATCTAAAGGCAAAAGGGGGGGGAGGAGAGAATGTAGCTCCTTGATAGAGTTCTTGCTTGTCTTCCACTTACAAGAGAGTCTATTCCCAGGATTGGAAGAAAGGAAAAGGAAAAGGAAAAAGAAAGGAAAGGTAGGAAAAGAGAAAAAGAGGAACACTTTTTTTAAAAAAAATATTTATTCATTATGTATATAATATTCTGTCTGTGTGTATGCCTACAAGCCAAAAGAGGGCACCAGATCTCATTACAGATGGTTGTGAGCCACCATGTGATTGCTGGGAATTGAACTCAGGACCTTTGGAAGAGCAGGCAATGCTCTTAACCTCTGAGCCATCCCTCCAGCCTGAGGAACACTTTTTTTTTAACTTGAGTAAAATGAGAAAGAAATGTGATCTTTACTGAAGAACTATGAGAACCACTTCCTTAAGATTGAATGTAAAAGGAGGGTGCCTTTATTTTTTTTATTTATTTATTAAAGATTTCTGTCTCTTCCCCACCGCTGCCTCCCCTTTCCCTCCTCCTCCCCCAATCAAGTCCCCCTCCCTCATCAGCCCAAAGAGCAATCAGGGTTCCCTGCCCTGTGGGAAGTCCAAGGACCACCCACCTCCTTCCAGGTCTAGTAAGGTGAGCATCCAAACTGCCTAGGCTCCCACAAAGCCAATACATGCAGTAGGATCAAAAACCCATTGCCATTGTTCTTGAGGTCTCAGTAGGGTGCCTTTAAATGACCCTTGTTTCCACCTGATATGAGAAGTCTCTACCAACAAAAGAAGAGAAAGAAGTATAGCTATCAGAATAATGGGAGGAGGAGCCTGTTAACAATAGCCAGGGGCTGGGCTGTGCCAGGTTCCTGGCAGCTTATTCAAGCAGCTGGGATAAGTGCACACAGATTACAAAGTAGCAAGGAAACGATTCAAAATTATTCAAAAGCAAGGTGACAGTACAGACCAGAAAGAAATACATTTTCAGGAGTGACTTTATGCTACCTGCATGAGGGTCCTGGTATAGGTTTGGGGCTTCCTGGTATAGGGTTTAAGAGATGGAGGGATTTGGTTATGAAGAGGTACAGTTTGGGTGGTTCTCTGTTTTGATTGCCAAATGTAGATTTTATAAACCTGTTTTCTGCTGTATATGAGCCTTCCTTGATGCATCTAAGTTGAATCATAAGTATGCCCAATTGTATATAAGTATCCCAGGTTGCTAGGCTATTCCCTATGCTTGCCTGCCTCAACCCGGTAAGTTATTATTTATGGAAGTTCAAAAGAGATTTAACGGAAAGGTTGTTTGAAGTAAGTTAGCAAGGGGATCTAGAGCTTGGATAGTTTCTGTTAACCTAGGAATTAAAAGAACAAAAATGTGCCAAGTTCTTGGAGGGAAAAATTCTTTAAAATTCTGTGGAAAAGCTGGGTGGTGGTGGCGCACGCCTTTAATCCCAGTACTTGGGAGGCAGAGGCAGGCGGATGTCTGTGAGTTCGAGACCAGCCTGGTCTACAAGAGCTAGTTCCAGGACAGGCTCCAAAACCACAGAGAAACCCTGTCTCGAAAAACCAAAAAAAAAAAAAATTCTGTGGAAACAACAGGCATGGTTCTGGGAGGGCACCTATCATCTCGGCCCTCTGAAGGGGTGATTGTAAGTTCAAGGCCAGCATGGGCTGCAGAGAGAATTCAAAACCAATGTGTGAGTTACCTACCAATATCCCATCACAAAGAACAAACAAGCAACAAAAAATGAGACAGATTCTGTAGTATACACAAATCACATAGGTATAGCAATAGATACATAAACCACATGGGGATGCTGTTTACAAGCAAGTGTTGGTCCAGTGGTTCTAGGGTTGAACAGAGCCCAAGGGTGGACATTTAGGTATTCTCGGGTGAGCAGGGCATGGAGGCTCACGCTTCTAAGCCAGCTTTCTGGGGCAGATGCAGAAGGGTTGCTGAAGTTTGAAATCAACAGGAAGTGGACTGAGACATGAGCATAGGAAATCTCAAAGCCTGCCCCCACAGTGACACACTTCCTCCAACAAGGCCACACCCACTCCAACAAAGCCCCACCCCCTAGTAGTACCACTCCTTATGGGATGATTCAAGCAAATCACAGTCAAACTGCCACACATATTAAGACACAGTAGGAGGAAACTCATAGGCACTATTAGTTTGAATGGAGCTCACGCCCCAACCTCAACAGAAACCAAGTGGGGCTACTGGCACAGAGGTCCCAGGTCACCGAGCCCAAGCTGAACTCTTTATCTGACCTTCTGAGAAACAAGGAGAGCGAGCAGCAGCAGCCAAATCCCCAAAGGAGGCAGTCTTATGGCAAGAATGAGGAAGCCTCTTTAACCTGAAGAGGAAAATAAGCTTGAATGCTCCATTTCTTAAGACTTATTTATTATGTATAGTGTTCTGTCTGCATTATGCCCATATGCCAGAAGAGGGCACCAGATCCCATGTAGATCGGTTGTGAGCCACTATGTGGTTTCTGGGAGTTGAACTCAGGTCCTCTGGAAGCTCAGCCAGTGCTCTTAACCTCTGAGCCATCTCTCCAGTTTTGTTCTTTCTGCCTTCCCTAGTCGCTTTCCTTCAGTAAAAGCCAACCTCCACTCAGTCCATGGGAATACAGTTTATTTTATACTGTGTGTTGCCTGATTCTTGAAACTGCCAATAAAAGGCAGTTTAGACATAATTTGTTATAATGTATCTATTGACAGGCATTTTATCTATGGGGGGTGCCACCCCTTGGCACTCTTATCTGATGACAGCAGAATAAAAGATCTAAAACAGGGGCATAAAAGGAAGCCCAGAGGCCTACGACCCTCATCAACCAAAAGAGATGACATCAAAAACCACAGGACAAGCCTGTCATCCTCCTGGAGGTTCAGACAGGACGATCAGAAGTCCAAGTCTGTGTGGGCCACAGAGTGACTTTAAGGCCAGCCAGCAGACTTAGATAAAGCAAATAACAAAAGGAAGGCTGGGGGTATAGCTCAGTGGCCCAGTGCCTGCCTCGTGTGTGGCAGTTACTAAGTCCTTGGTTCAATTCCCCAGGAACATGTGGGGAAGGGAGGAGAAGTTTGCAGTGTGGTCTGTTTCTCGAGGGATTCGATGCTAATCCAGATACAGAGAGCGGAGCAACTGCAAGCCCGGTAGAGCAGGTCGGCTTCCTACACAGGACACAAGCCACGCACTTTCCTTCTGTTCCCATATCTTAGTCATTCATAAGAACTTCCCCGAGGTTCTCACGATAGACCAGTCTTTGTCCCTGGTCCCAGAATAGGGTACTGTGAACTGTCAAGACTTTTTATTTCTTCGTAAGTGTTTTATTATGAAGTTGGAGAAAGACCGCAGGCTTCACTCCTTCCAACTTATTATTGCTGGACCTGTTTCTCTCCCGCCCCCACCAAGTCTGTTGCTGCAAATCTGGTTACCATAATCTTTGCTTTCATTCAAGTTCATAGTGAAAATATTTGGATAAGTTGGGGTCATGGAGAAAACCCTCACACAAATAATTAACGACTTTTTTCCATTGAACTGACACTGTCTCGCTGATTAAACCAGAGTGTTTGGGTAAGGTATTTCCTGGTTCCTTCCCTTTGTATCCCTACTGTGTAGCTGAGGTCACCTAACCTCCATTTATGGACTTGGCCTCATACACACACGCAGGAACAATACCAGGAATTTGAAGGTCTCCCCACACAACTCTAGAACTCAGCCTTGGGTCATTACCCCCCACCCAAGACACCAGGGAGCCTCATGCAAGAACTAAGAACCAAGTTCTTGACCTGGAGCCCTTCTTTCAATTACTCTATCCCCTTTAAGCTGTGTTACCTATCTTTCAGCCGGAGCACACTAAAAGGTGTTCAAGCTTGATGTCTTTTAATGTACTTTAAATTGTAACCTCCTTGGCTATAATACAAACATTAGAACAGCGTTCCTCAACCCATGAGTCACGACCCCTCGGGGAGGTCAAATGCCCTTTCGCAGGGGTCACCTAAGAACATTGGAAAACACAGATATTTATATTAGGATTCATAACAGTAGCGAAATTGCAGTTATGAAGTAGTAATAATGGAAATAATTATGTGGTTGGGGGTCACCACAACACAAGGAACTGTATTAAAGGGTCGCAGCATTGGGAAGGTTGAGAACCACTGCATTAGGAGCTGGTAATTGGTGGTTTTTCTGTACTGTCAGCTATCACCCCGGCCTCTTACTGTCATTTGCAGCTGATTCTAGCCACGCCAACCATGTTTCCTTTATGTCCCAACATTTTTATTACACCCTTCCCTTCCCTCCATCGTCTGTGTTTTGTGACCCACTATCTACTGATATCTGTCACAATATCTCTATTATAGCATCATCATTAGTAACAATGTGTAACTGTACATATTTATGCAGTACAAAGTGTCACGATACTTTATGAATATGAAGTAGAATAAGTTAATTGTCACAGTCATCAGCGCCAATATGTACTCTTTTTCTAGAGGAAAATAGTTGACATTTATTCTTACCTCATAGTTTATTATCTATCCATTCAGTCATTCATTCACTAATTTTGAGACAGGGTCTTATGCTGGCCTCAGCCCTGCTGAACTTGCTGTGTAAGGAAGGCTGACCTTGACCTTCCAGTCTCCCTGCTTCCGCAAGGGCTAGGATTACAAGTGTATTTAGTCAGGGTCTCTAGAGGACAGAGTGGATGGTAGAAGGCATACAGGGGAGATGCACCAGATCAGCTTCTGCTGTATGAATTGAGGAGAATGACAATCGCCCCCCTACGCCCGCGTGTGCACACCTGAGGCTAAGAACTGAGCATCAGCCTCAGGGACTGATCGACTCTCAGTTCTTAGCCTCAGGTGTGGTAATGGAGGCCTGGGAGCATTTGGTCCACAGTGAAAGGCTGCACAGACTGGGTTTTGAGGTCAGCAAAGGCTGGTGGCAGCAGTGGTGGCAGGAACAGAGTAGATTACAATCCCCAGAAGGGAGACAGGCAGACATTCATTCATTCAATGAAAAGCAATAGCTTTCCCTCAGCTGTCTTCCTATCTAGACTCCCAGCTGGGAGGTGCTGCCCACTCTGGGAGAGGGGTGGTCATTTCTCAGTTAACCCTCCCAGGAAATACCTTCACACACACTCGGAAATATGTCTTTCAATTGATCCCAGATCCCACTGAATTGACAACCACGATAAACCATTACAGTGGGCACGCCGGTGCTCTTGCAGCCTAACTCTGCCACAAAGAGGTAAGACCCAAGAATAAGCCTGATTTGCAGATTTAACACTGACCATTGTCTGGGCATTGAACTCTCGGCCTCTCCTAACCACCATTTCCCTCTCTCTGTGTGCAGCTGAGTGTGCCTGGCTCCCCAGTACGCTGTCCCTGTGTGCTTGGCTTCTTTCACTTCTATGATTTCTTTCAGTCTCCAGTGCAGAATCTCTTCCTAAGGTTGTCGCAGAACCCTTGAAAGGCCATATGCTTCTTGTTTTTCTCCATCGCTACATCTCCTCTCAACAGTTTCTCATCTCGTTGACTAAAAATATCACAAGTGATTTTATCAGGTGTTTGCTAACGCCTGATGTTTGAAGTCTGCTTTCCCTAACATGGAATCTACTAATCCTCCGGAATAAAATGCGTCTCTTGGCTTGGGGGAGGTTTCACTGATTACAAAGGAGATGCTACTGTTTTCGCTGAACTATGTGCTCACATGTGAGATACTGCTCCATTACCCAGGATTCACCTGGTTATGTGGAGTTCAATGTCAGTCTTTAGAGAAAAAAAAAATGGATGAAAATCACCAATTTAGTCACCAATCTATTAAAAATAAGATTTTACTATATAATGTAACAGGAAGTGGGGTGGTAGCTTCAGGTGGGGCAGACCCCACAGCTCAATGTTATTATCAAAGATCTATATCCTAACCTCTGCTGTCGTTACAGTTTGGTTAGAACCTCTGGCTCACTCCTGCACAGTCTGGGAAGCCCTATTCCCCCCCCCCTCTGTCTCTCTCCCCCAGCCTGGCTATATTCTGCCCTGCTATAGGCCGAAGCAGCTTCTTTATTAGCCAATGGCGATAAACATTTTCAGGGCACACAGAGGGGAGTCCCATGCTACCGCACAGGCTGCTTGGGGAGGACCAGTCCCTTGTCTAAAGGACCGGGATATTTTCAAAGACTGTTGCTGATTAAAACCCACTCGGACAGCACACAGATTTATTTATTTGAAATAGCCTAAGCAGGGCTGTGTCCAAAAGGAGGGTAGATGAAATCATCTCTGAAACTCCCTGCCAGCCATTCATTCAGGGCTTCAGTGCTGAGCTTGTTGCGTGTCCAGTCCCCCCTCTCCCCATCCGTGTCCCCCCCCATCCCCCAGCCAGGAAAAATGCTTGCGGTGGATATTTAGTACCGAGTGCAGAGGTGGCAAAAGCCCACAGTTGTTGATCCGTGAACCACCAATAGCACAATTGTGGAAAATCAAATCACAGGGACGTTAGCTACTGAGATCTCATAACCCGGACAATACTTTGAACGCCTTACACCCGCAGCCCCTCTGCAAATAGCAAACCTAACAGTGGGCACACAACGTGGGATTAGAGAAGCAAAACCAATTTAGTTGACAAGTTTCCCCCCCACGGGAAATGTTCTCTTTTGAGTTTTTTGTTTTTTTGAGCCAGAAGCAGATGATCGTGTTAAATCAGGCAACAAATTAAATGTGGATGCTAGCGCTGCAAAGGGAGGAATCTTGCAGAAAGTGGGTCCTGAGTCATCTTGTCATGCGCACATTCGTCACGGCGCTGTCGTGGGAATGAGTCGAATGGTACACAGCCCAGAAGGCTCCACCAGAGGGGATCCAGTTCCCTTGGAGCTCAGGAAGGGAGAGGATGGGCACGGAACTGAAAGGAGTGGAGGGGAACTGCTTTTGTGGCAGTCAAGATATTTGCACTTGGCGGTCATCAATTATCAGCCACTGTGCTGTATTCTGTGGCAGGACAAAGAGAGGAGCAGCTAGGGCAACGGATGCTGCATGGGTGGGGTCATGACCCTTAGAGAGGAGCAACTGGTTGAATTTGAGGAGCAAGAAAGAAGAGTTGCTGAGTACCGATGGTGTTGCACACCTCTAATCTCGGCATGGAACAGGGAGAGAGGAGAAACAGAAATTCAGGGTCACCCTCAACTGCATAGCAAGGTTGAAGCTAGCCTTGGCCACATGACACCATCTCAAAAGACAGACAGATGGAAAGAAGAAGGAAGGGAGGGAGGGAGGGAAGGAGGGAAAGAGGGAGGGGAGAGAGGAGGGAGGGAAGCATGTAAACAATGCCAAGTGTTTGTTAATAACACTGAGCAAGTACTGTACAAAGCAAACTGTGCTGTGTGTTCAGTACTTTGCATTTCCTATGTCTCCCAGCAGTTCTCTTAAATACTAGCACCCAACATTTTATAACTGTGGAAAGTGGAGCTTCATAGGGTCTGTTTAATAAAGGGCAGAAATGAGATTGAAGTCTAGATGTCAAATATATAATCCTTGCTTCATAGTACAAACGTCATCAATTGCTGATTGGCCTCAGTCTTGATTTAGCTGAGCTAGCTTCCGGTCTTTGTTGCCATGACACTAGCCCTAGGTGGTAAGTAGTCTCAGACTCCTTGTTCCCAGAGCTGAAGGTGGACAGGATTCTCTATTGCCTGGATCCCCTAGTGATTAGGGTAACACAGAAGAGACTCTGAGTCGATGCCAAATTTCTAACCATCATACACAACACTGCCTTCTCCAGGAAAAGGGCTATTCTGTCCTCCTATCTTTGACTAATTTTATATCAGTTTCCTGAAGTGTTCTCATGAAGACAATAGCTATAATAATTACTTAAAATGTTCCTTCATTAAATTCAGATGCATAGTTTTTTTTTTTGTTTGTTTTGTTGTTTTTGTTTTTATGGTCACTCTCCAGACAACACTATTCAAACCTGGTAGGCTTAAGATGGAAGATGACTTTGCTCATCAGGGAAAGGATGTATTTAAAAGAGTAAAAAGGCACAGACAAGGCTTTTGTTTTTTTCTCTTGTTTGAGTCAGGTTCTTGCTATATAGCCAAAGCTGGCCTGGAACTCACTGCAATCCTAACTCAGTCTTCCAAATGCTGTTAGGGTTACAGGCATGACAATTTTTTTTTGATTAAAAAAAAAAGAGAAAGACAACTTACATAATCAAAATGCACATACACAGAACAGTTTAAATGGTATGACTGTGTGTGTCATACACACCCACATGCACACAGAAAACACTACAGGACCCCCAAAAGGTGGCCCTTAAGGATGAGTGGATTTTCTGGGAAGTGGGTAAGACCTAGAGTGAAGACCGAGCTCAGCATCGTCATCCCTGACCTATGTGTCAAGCACTTCCACATTTGAGGTTCTTAGGCCAAGATGTATAAGCCCTTGTCTTGCTCATGCAAAAGACCTAAACAAATAATGGCATACACAGCAACACAAGGGGTACATAGTACTCAGAGGAAGAGTTTGGGGAATCTTGCACGAAAGCTCATAGACCCTGAGGCATAGCTCAAAGGACTCATTCATGACAATGACAGATTTTCAAAGATAGGCACTGAATGCAATGGGTCCCTAACTCAGAGTCAACAAGGGGGGGAGTGGAGCCTGAATCATCATTTGTGGAGGCTGACTTGAAGGGCAGGAATTCCTTAGAGACAGCAGAGGACACTTCCTGGTAAACAGAAGTCACATGGGCCAGAAAGGTTAGAGCAAGCACCTGAGTGGAGGTGCAGGTTGGAGGACACGCTCAGTGGGAAGGAGGAAAAACAGCCCCAGGTGCTTCAGTTGCTGACCTGGCAATGAGAACAAGCCAGGGCTGGTGGGACAACACAGAAAGGCCATGCTCTGAAGGGCGTTGGCAGCTATTCTGAAAGAGCTTGGACTTGAGAGTGAGCCAGGAGAGTGTTTATAGCTTTAAACAGCTGTGAGAATTAGATTCTGGAACTGCCCGGATTTTAGCAATCCTCAACTATCAAACTGGGAAGTCTTTCCTCAATGTAAATCCGCTGTTGTCTTAGTCTGTTTTCTGCGACCATGATAGAAGCTGTGAGGGTAGGTAGTACCATCAACAATTAAAGTTTTATTTGTTGTTTGTTTTTGTTTTTTAAGCTGGAAAGGCAAAGGGTCTGGGGCCAGCCTCCAGTGAGGATCCTCTTCCTGCTTCATAGCACGGTGAAAAGGAGAAAGTGTGCAAGACGCAGCATGAGAGGAGACACCCTAACCACGGCAACCTTTATGAAGGAAAACATTTAGTTGGGTGACTCACAGTTTCAGAGGTTTCGTCCATGATCATCATGGCAGAACATGGCAGCATTCAAGCAGACATGGTGCTGGAGAAGAAGAAGCTGAGAGTTGACCCATCTTGAGCTGCAGGCAACAGGAAGTGAACTGTCTACCACCCTGAGTGTAGCTTGAGCAGAGAAGACCCCAAAGCCCACCCCCATGGTGACACACTTCCTCCAACAAGGTCACACCTACTCCATCAAGGCCACACCTCCTAATAGCAACACTCCCTATGAGCTTATGGTGGCCAATTACATTCAAATTTCTGTAACTTAATAACAGAGTCATTTCAACAATAACACACTAAACCATAAAATCTGTGAATGAGCTAAGCCCACTTTTCTACCCTGCTGTACCACACACTGTATTAGGTAGTTTTCTGTTGCTATGATAAGTGGCCTTAAACCCCACATGTGGTCTGAAGATGACATTGCAGCTGCTGGGATTACAGATGAATGTCCACACACCCAGTTTCAAGGTGCCTTTAGTAGTTAAGCTTGGTTCTCTTTGTTATTCTGCATATATATTTGATGGGTGGGAAGGGGAAGATTTTGTTTAATAAAGTGCTACATGACCAACAGCTTAGGCAGGAAGAGGTTAATTGGGACTTGTGGACAGAGAGAGAGCACGGGATAAAGAAGGGCGGAGTTGCCAGGAGATGCAGGGAGAAGCAAGATGAACATGCTGTGTTGAAGAAAGGTACTGCCATGTGGTAGGGCATAGATAAGAATGATGGGTTAGGGCTGGAGAGATGGCTCAGAGGTTAAGAGCATTGCCTGCTCTTCCAAAGGTCCTGAGTTCAATTCCTAGCAACCACATGGTGGCTCACAACCATCTGTAATGAGGTCTGGTGCCCTCTTCTGGCCTGCAGGCATACATACAGAAAGAATATTGTATACTAAATAAATAAATATATATAAAAAAGAATGATGGGTTAGTTAAGTTGTAAGAGCTAGTTAGTAGTAAGCCTAAGCTATCAACTGAGTATTTATACTCAATAGTAAGTCTCTGTGCAGTTATTTGGGAGCGGACTGGTAGAACAGAAAATTCCACCTATACTTTATCTCAGTGTTTTCCAATTCTTTCTCCTCCCTTCCTCTGCAGCTACTGGTCTATGGCAAAAGTCTGTTTCTCTGAAATGAGGCCTCAACATTCTGTCTGCAGAACACTTATCATTTCTGTGTGTATGTGCCGAACTCAGCTGCATTCCCAAAGGACCACGTAATCTCTGCACTGCCAACAATCTCTTTTAGTCTCAGTTTCCTCAGCTGTGCAGAATTCCGGAGCCAGACTGCCATCTCGGACATGGTCACCGGGACCTCATTTATGCTGCCAATCAGGGTAACTGTGTAAACATTCTATCTTCATTGCATGTATTCCCACTTCCATAAATGACAACGAATATGAAGGTCACGATTGGTTTCAATGCCTCTCAATTCCACCCAAAGGTACTTTCCAGTGAAAATTTCCATGATTCCGAGTGTGTATCAATTTCACTTGAGGCAAGATCAGAGACTTGGTCAATATTGTTTTTTCCACAGGGAGACTGTGTAAGGCAGGAGATCTCACTTAAGTTAACAAATGTGTATCCCTCACAATGGAAGAATAAATAAAAGTACGATTTGCGAATTAGCTAATGGTTTCTTCCTGAAAAAAAAAAACTAACCTCTTCTCTTCATCAAGGACTGAATACGTAAATATAATGAATGCACGAACACATGCCACTTCAGCCGTAAGTACCGGGGAAGTTGGAGATGAAGATCATTTCAGAGTGTTTGTTTCCCATCTCCGTTCCCTCCTCCTTCTTTGAATGTCTGTGACGCTACATTTTGTTTACGGCTGTCACCTTTTCCACTGTTGTGTCCTCACCGACACTTCCATAGTTCCTGCAAAGAAATTGTGGACAAGGCTTTCATTATTTGAGCGAATAAAGCTTGGCATGGTTCCAGTATCAGTCTCTCTCTCTCTCTCTCTCTTTCCCTCCATCCCCCCTTCTTTTTCTTGCTCCATCTTTCTTTCCCATCTTCCCTCCCTCAAAAAGTTGGACTTGATACGGGCCTGTAATTCCAATTACTTGGGACTGAGGCAGGGGAATTCCATTTCAAGACATGTCTGGTTATAGAATGTTTAAGGCCAGCATGGTAAAAAGAAAGAAACAAACAAACAAAAATAAGACATACACATGAGGGGGGAGGGGAAGGAGAGGAGAAGGGGAAGACAGAGAATGCCATCCCTGTTGTGCAGGTGCACACCTATACTCCTAGCTTTAAACACAGGAGGTTGAAGCTGAAAGTTCACAGGTTAGAGGTTAGCCTAAACAACACCTTGTCTCACACAAACAAGCAAACAAACCAACAACAAAAAAAATTAAACCGCCATGATTAAGTTAAAACAGCTGTTCAGTAGTACCCAGTAGTAGTATCTAGGTACCCACCCGTGACAAACCTCCAAATACCATGAGCAAAATCTCTGCTTTAAGTAAAGGTGAAATGCCAAGGCTAGTCACAGGGAAAGAAGCTTCAAGACGTACTCAATATCATGCCTTCCAGTTGGCAGGCTAAGTGCAGAATACTCAGAAGCTGCTCCCACTTTTGCTGCTAACACCCTGATACAAACCCTGCTACGGCTGAAACTCTGAGAGTTGGGATTGTTTTTCCGCTACAGCTCGTTAAGACAGGAGAGACAGCATGGACCCAGAAAAGGAATCTGCTTCCTAACGAGGCTAAATCAGGCGTACCTAAATTGGGGTAAGGGCTGGAAGGAGGGAAAGATCTAATCTGTGCCTATTTTACATCTTAGAAAGCTCTAAAGCAGAATGAATTGCACATATGTTCAAAAATTTGCAACTAGGACACACAATTCACAAGGGAATTATCTTCACACATCAATGGAATGGCTCCCTTTCAAAACACAACGTACAGGAAGGAACACAGTAACTACAGCGCATTCCCGTGAATTCAGAACCATCCGCGTAGACGAACTTTCCTGGACCACCAGCTCCCAGATAATGATATAGAGACTCTGTATTAAGTATGAAAACTTGGCCTTAGCTTAGGCTTGTTCTCAAATCGCTCTCACAACTTAAATTAACCTGTTTATATTAATCTACGCGCTTCCACGCAGCTGGCTTGTTACCTCTCCTGAGCACAGTACTTCCTCTTCTTCCTACTTCCTCTGTGTCTGGGTAATCAATCCCTGCCTCTCAGATTCTTCCTCCGAGTTCCTCTCTCTCCCCGGAAGTACCGCCTCTCCTCTACCACCTGAATGGCCATTCAGCTCTATATTAAACACATTATCAGGGGTCCTGGCAGAGACACATCTTCACAGTGTACAAAAGGACTATCCCACAGCAGCTCTGAACTCCTAAACTGCTTGCAGCTTTCACTAATGTAACGTGTTCAGGAGATCGCAGGAGCAAAAGTATCAGTATTAACAGAGGCACAGACCAGCAACATGATGGAAAACAACTACAACCAAGAACTCCACAGCGTATAGACCGATGAATAACCACGTTCAAAAGCATTTTGATATTTGGTACCACCCAGCAATGCTACATTCTAACTTTCACAATTTATTTTTCTATTTAGATTTGGTGCTTATAAAGTAACTTAGCAAGAAAGTAGATAAAGAAAGCAAAATTTTATAGATTGAATATGTAAGACACCAACAAATATTAACAAAGTTTCTGAGTTTGTAACGTGTATTCTTTATCTATTCTGTATTTTGGAATGACTGCATTCTTAGGCTATTGGTTCCCAGGCTTAACTTTTTGGGGAGAGTAAAAATTCCCAGAGCACTTAAGAGAGCCCCCAGAGTTGCCAAAGTATTCATTTTGCCAACAATAACAAAAGGACCATTTCAGAGAGGAAAGGATATTTCAACACCAACAAAAGGGGAAGTTCCTAACTCAAAACAAAGGGAGCTCTTCCCAAGAAATGTATTTGTTAACCGCAGAGAACTCAAAATAATATGTTTATAGTTTCATACAAATACAGAAACATTTACAGCACTAAGTTGCATTTAATAACACAGTCTGTGTTACATTTCCTTGGTATAAATTTCCCCTTAATCTTATAGCACAGTGTGCATTTGACACTGGTATTTGAACTTACAAAGATCTAAAGTGCAACTCGCTCTGATATTTTAGCCTTATCTCTCAGGGCCTGGGAAGATGTCTCAGGGGTGAGGTGCCTGCAATGCAGCATCTGGAACTGAGTTGGATCCACGGACATAAAAGAGAAAAAGAGACTGGAGGAGACTACACAGGAGGCTTAGGAGTAACAGAGGGAAGGGAGAGGAGTGGGAGAAGGAGAATGCATGAAAACATGCTTCCTTCTAAACTGGCATGATATCTAATAGTCTGTATGTTAGTTTAAAAATAATAATAATAATAAAAAAATAACTGGACGGGGTGGCACATGCCTTTAATCCCAACATTCCGGAGTCAGAGGCAGGGTTGGAGCACTATGAGTTGAAAGCCAGCCTTTCATAGTGTGCTAAGGCTACATTGTAAGACTGTGTCTCAGAAATAAATAAATCAGTAAAGTGAAATAAAAGAAAAAAAGATGGAGATTAATTAAGATACACACTATTGACTCTGGCCTCCACATGCACACGCATACATGTGTGCATGTGTCTCCCCAAATGTGCTCACTCTTGTACATACACATGTGCACAAAGAAAAGCATTCTGTTCCCTACTAGATATGAGCAAGAGTAAGGATGCTAGTCTTGACACTAGGGGCTGATGCTCTACTTACTGAACTCTGAGAAAACTCTGAGACAAGCTAAGAAACTAAGGGACAACATGACCCCAAGCTTTTTCCTTACTTGGCAGGTAGGAAGGTAAGCAGAGGCAGGCCAAAAACAAGCCCACAGCTCCCCCGGAAGTCTCACTGCTGGTTCTTGCCTTCAAGGCAACACCATGATGGCTTCCCTGCCCTCTAGACAGCAGCCAGGAGTTACTCCCTACAACATCAGACTTTCTGACGTAAAGCAAAAACTTTCTCCCTAGCTTGTCCTGATGGCACATGACCAATAATCCCAGCACCGAAAAGATAGAAGCAGGATGATGGCACGTTCAAGGCCAGCTACATGGTGAGTTTCAGATCAGCTTGGGATACACATCAAGCCCTTGTCTTAAAATAAATAAAATAATGTAAAAAAAAAAATAAAAAGTGAAAATTCTGCAGGTCCCCAGAGAGAAAAAAATTAGCAAACGTTCAGGCCATTAGATGAGAAAGATATTTAAAAAGTATTGCATTTATACAGCTCTATTTTAAATTTTCGGATTGTGTGTATACATGTGATGGGGGTATGATGTGCATGTGTGGTGTGGTGTGTGGTGTGTGTGTGTGTGTGTGTGAGAGATGTGGATGGGGGTGGATACAATCTCTATGGCGCTTGTGTGAACTTGGTTCTCTGCACCTTTATTCTGGTTCTAGGGATCCGTCTGAGGATTTCTATTGCTGCGAAGAGACACCATGATCACAGCAACTCCTATATAGAAGAACATCTCATTGGTGTGGCTCATTTACACTTGCAGTGGTTCAGTCCATTGTCATCATGATGGGGAACATGGTGGTATACAGGCAAGTTTGGTGCTGGACTAGTAGCTGAGATTCCTACATCTTGCAGGAAACAGGACATCAACTGAAACACTTCCTCCAACAAGGGCCATACCCCTTCCAACAAAGCCACACTTCCTCATAGTGCCTCTCCCCCATGAGATCATGGGGGCCAATTACAATCAAATTACCACAGGATTGAACTCAAGTGTCCAGACTTGGGCAGCAAGTCCTTCTACCCACTGAGCCATCTTACTGGTCCAAAACTGTATCTAAAAATAATAAACTGGAAGTCGTTCATTAAATATAATAATGGAAGACGCCACGAGAAGCAAGTTAGTACATATCTTGAGGAACTCTTTGTTGCTATAACTGGGTTTCACAGGTATAAAAGTTACTTTATAAAAAATAAAAATGTATTTGGCTCGTAGCTCACTGTGGTCCCAGGCAGGAGGGCCCTCTTGCTGCATCCGGATGTGATGGAGGTCATCACAGGGTCAGATAGAGCAAGCCTGCTAACTCAGAACTCTCTTTACAGTGCTGCTCCGCCATCCTGGGGGCCTCACATCAAGAGCTCACGGAGTCGGAATTATTTCTCAAAGGCCCCATCTGGGGGTTAAGCATCTAAGATTTGGGCTTTCAGGAGACACATTCAATCCACGCCAAATGTTTGATCTCTAATGTGTAGAAATTAGTTACTTCTGATTGTATCTATATGAGGCATACATGTTAATCTACAAAGCACATATCCTTGCTAGTTGCAGAAGATGAACATAAACATGCATACTTACATGCACACACAACACACAGGCACACACATCACACACATACACCCAACACACATATACTCACACGTGCACACACACACACCACACAGAGGAGAAAAGCAGACACACAATGAGATACACTCCGACATTTCACACTGGGTTTTGGGCCCTCGTTCAGTTCACATCATTGTCCCGATGATTTCAGCCTCGTTCTCCTTTGGTCTCTTTCCACCTCGTCATCGTGTTTTGACAGGTGAAGCTGCTCACTGCCAAGTCATTGACTAAACATCCAGGAAGGCCACCTTTGCCTCCTTTCCCCCTGGCTGAAGAGCCTGGAAAGCCCACACCCTCGTACCCTTCAGCAGAGCCCAGGGGGAAGGAGTGGCAGGAGGGTTGTTTGGTTTGTGGGGAGGGACCTGGAATGCTGTCTGTCTGTCTGTCTGTCCTCTGCCCTCTTGGCCCAGAATCCCCTTGAGATCCAGCACTGGAGCCCTTCAGGCTGCAGCTAGCACAAACACACAGCGAGGGGGCACAGGACCGTAATCAACCCATGCAATTCATTTAAGTACAACCTTGGTTCTTTATCTTTTTTAGAAAAAGCTTTATTGTTATATGGTAACCAAAGGAATTTAGCCTTTAGCCTACAGTTTCCCGCTCCCAGCAGCAGGAAACCTTGTCTGATTAGAGGAGCTTTCTTCCTTTCTCTCATTTCTGGAAGTGAGGCAGACCACTGAGATGTCTTTCAGACCCTGGTCCACGCCAACTAAAATAAAAGAAAGGGCTCTCCGGTAACATATGCACACAAACAGAATCTCCTGGCCTAATAATGCACAAAAGACACAAATAAGGGATCCATGGGTTTTTGTTTCCATTTTGTTGGCTTTTGTTTCTGCTTGTGTGTGTGTGTGTGTGTGTGTGTGTAATAGAGTTTGTTAACTCCAAAAGACTATGCTACTCCCTCCACTGCCGAACTCTACTGAAAGTCTGACAACAGATTCATGAAGCCAGCTGAGCATGTCAGGGCTGGACAGAGAAGAAGGGAGGGTGGAACAGGGAAAAAAGTCTCCGCGTGTCTTATGGAGGAGGAACCTCATGAACCGATGTCACCGGTTCTGTGCCCTTCTTGGAACACTAGTTCCCACCTAATGTAACAAATCAGGTGTAGGTGTGGGTTTGTGTTTAAACTGAGGGTCTGGTTTTTGTCTTCTTTTTTTAATGTATGTATGCATGTGCACCTCTTGTGTTGGGTATGTATCTGAGTGGCTGCATGCATGTGTTTGCGCATGTCTGTGAGTGTGGAGGTCAGAGGATATCCTCAGAAAATCTTGAAAAAGTACCTTGTCTGAAGCTCACCAATTAGGCTAGGCTGGCTGGCCAGCAAGTCCTAGGAATCCTCCTGTCTCTGCCTCCTCAGTGCTGGGATCACAAGGGCACAGCACAGTACTTAGCGATTTCATGTTGGTTCTAGGAATTAAACTCAGATCCTCACGCTTGTGAAGCAACAAGCTTTTTGCCAACGGGGCTGCCTCCCCAGGACCCTGTGTTTGTTTGCTATTGTATAATAAGTTATCACAAACAGCCACTTGAAACAACTCTCTTTGACTATGTCATAACTATTATGGGTCTGTCATCTTCTCTAAATCCTCTTCTTTTAGGCCTTAACATGGTGTAAATGAAGATGTAGTTGCTTGAGGTGGAATTCTCAACTGAGAAGGATTTGCCTCTGTAATTCCTCAAGTTATTGAGTTTGTTTCATTGCTATTAGATTCATGGCATGTAGATCTACCTCTTCAGAATCTGCTGTTGCCTTGGAGACCTCCTAGTGGGTCCACAAGGAAAAAAAGAGTGTTGCGTGACTTTACACAATCACAAGAGTTACACCCCATTCCTGTGGTTAAAGGTGAGCCATGGGTTTTAACTACATACACTGGGGGACACAGAGCACAAAGGTGAATGTCTGGAAGCAGAGATGAAGGGACATTCTAGAGACTCTCTGGGACCACGCCATTTTCTTTTATCCTCTCTCCAAAGGACAGCATAAAAAAGACCTGAGCCCTCTGCAATGGCTGAAAAGTCATGGAATCAGCTTTTGGCAAAGTGGAGAGAGATATTTTACAAACATACACCCTACCACAATGGTAAAATAAATCTAGTTCTTTTCCCTAGTGGCTAATGGCAAAAGAAATTGCTACCCTGCAACCATGGCTTTGAAGCCCCAATTTCCAGCTCAGTAGTTCTTGGACCTTTCTTGGTCTCAGAAAATAGGAATAACGGTATCTTACTTTCTGGTTATTGTGTGAATTAAGTTAGATGAGACCAATATAGCACCTGAGAAATGCTTGGTGTAGAAGTGTTTGATAAATGGCCACTTTGGTTTCTAGGTAAGAACCTGGGATGCCTCAAACAGGGTTTAGTTTCTGCTATGTGTTCTGAACATAGGAAACTGAATTGCCAGAGATGGGTTACCCTTCCGAGGCCCTGGAGGGTTGAGCTTCAGGCGCTCCACAAAATTCTTGGTCTGTCAAACCTCCTGGGTGAGTGTCACAGGGCTCTCTAGGCCAGCTTCTCGCTTGTCTTCATCTATGTAACCTGATTTGCAGTGTTGGGTTCTCACAGATCTCCAAACTTCATAATGGCATGCCCGAGGGAGGGCAGGGTGTCTCCCTATCCCGTTCTGGCTCATAGCCCATGAGCCAAAGCAAGCCAGTGACCCACACAACTTCAAGAAGGACAGGGAAGAACCATTGTGTCATTAACTCAGAATCGTAAAACCTAGTGACAGCGCGATGGTTACACAAAGCCGCAGGACAAGTAGGGACTTTCAGGAGAGCAAATGAATGTTCTTGAAGAGAACGAAGCACTAACAAATTTTGTCACCTTCCTCCAGTAACTTTTTCCTCATGTAGTATATCTCCATAAAAGCCTTCAGAAACACAAGCAGCACAGCTGTTTAAAAAACAAACAAACTGGTATCCTTATTTGACTAAGTTGTTGAATGATGCTGAAGAAATTGCAGAATTTATAAAAAATGAGACATGGATAGCCGGTAGATTAAACTATTTATGTTCCGTTGTAGGACTGCTGACTCACTATAAGAGTCTACAAAGGTCATGCATTGAAGCTTGGGTAGCTTCATAAATGCTTTGTCCTTGAACAGGAATATTATCCTGCTATTTTTCCAAGTGAATTTCAAAGAGGTTTATCATCTGGGCTTCTGATGTGACTGCGAGTATTTCATTTGTTGGAGTAACCTTTCTTTTTCCCTTCTTCTTTTCCTTCTTCTTCTGCTGCTTCTGCTGTTGTTGTTTTGTTTTTATTTTTTAAATTTGAGGCAGAATCTTGTCGTGTAGGCTCATCCAGCCTTGAACTCCTGCTCCCGAGTACTGGGACTACAGGCCTATGCCATCACTTGTGGCTTCATTTTGTGATAACAGAACACCTGAAGCAGAATGTCTTTATAAAGAAAAGATGTATTTATCTCATATTTCCGGAGATTCAAGGGTGTGGCTTCAGCAGTTGCTTAGGTCTGGTAAGGACACCGTGAATCATGGCAGCTAAATGTGTGAAAATAAATCACATTACTGAACAGGAGATCAAACAAAGATCCCACCTCTTAAAGGTCCCACCACCTTTTAACATCACCCACTAGGGACCACGTTCCCAAACACACAAAACTGTGTGAGATATACTCCAATCATATCCAAATTTATTTATGACTTCATTCAACAAGTTAGGGCATATTTAAATGCTGATCTGTGGGACCCTGAGTTTAAATCTAACCTAAGTTGTAAGACCCAAGGGATCATAGGTCCCTTAAATGAGATCTCACAAAATATTTGATTGGACCAGATGAAAGAAGCCAATGAGATGTCATGATGCCATCCGTCTTTGTCCATATGTTCCAGCCGAAAAACATCTCAATGGTCACACCAGTTAACAGAGATCTAACTGCCCCTATGCTAGAGCAAAGACGGTCATCTGTATGATGTAAAAGGTAGTGAACTTGTTTATTGTACCTTCACCCTCTGGCTTTCAACACATCAAATTCTCAAGTTTTCTTGGGCAGGACAAGTCCTACTATCACCTTGGAGTATGAAAGAGCACAGGTTAGTTCATTAATTCTCGAAGTGTTAATTCCAACAGGCATCGTCAGCCCCATCAGGGAACTTTCTAGAACTGCAATTCTGTGGCCCTGTCAGGACTTACGGTAAGGAGAGGACCAAGCAAACTGGTTTAGCAAGTCTTCCAGGGGATTCCAACGTACGGGAATGCTTGGAACCACCAAGTTCATCCAGCATGGTAGTGCATGCCTACACACCCAGCACCTGGGAAAACTGAGACAGGAGGATTGCCATGAGTCTGGTCAGGGATATATAGCAAGATCTTGTCTCAAAACATTTTTAAAAGCAAAGCAGATAACTGCTGTGCCCATCAACTATCCTTGCTTTATTCCATGTCTATGTTGGAACTCATCAACTCCATGCCTTGGGCAGACACTTAGTCTTGCTGTATCTCAAATGTATGCCAGCTATAGTCACACTTATACGGTTACTGTGACAGATGAATGCATTCTGTATGTAAAACCCTGACTTTAATCCTTGGCATTGAATACACAGCTGCTAAGTTACCACTTGACAAGAATTCCCTTTACCCTTAAATCTTTTTGACTGGCGTTATCTGGTTGCTAAGAGCTCCGAGTCTCTGATCCTTTTTGTTCCCTTCACGACTGTCACCTTTCTAACCATTTTGGCTTTCTTTTGGGGGAGTTTTTAAGACGGGGTCTCCCTGTGTGTCTCTTGGTAGCCTGAAATTCACTATGGAGACTAGGCCAACCTTGAACTTGCAGGGATCCATGCAGTGATCCTCCTGCCTCTATCTCCCAGGTGCTGGCATTAGGGACGTGTACCACCTTGCCCAGCTTCTCAGCCTTTTGCTTTTAATAGCATACACTGTAATCTCTCCCTATAAGTGAGACACTCAATGGCTGTCACTACCCTCCATTATTGTATAACCATCAGCATTTTCCATCTTCAGAACATCTGTCACCTTCCCCAGCTGAAACCCTGTACCCACTAAACACTGAAACCTTGGGCCCCCCCCCCTTCCTCATTTCCCTCTGCCACTCTTGGAAAACAGCATCCTCATTTTGGTCTCCGAGAACTTGACTATTCTAGGCTTCATATGGAAGTGAAACCATACAGTATCGGTCCTTTGGTGGCTGACTTATTCAGCTTAGCAGGATGTCAAGACCTTAGCGTGGTGGCGTCACAGTAAGAAAGTCCTTTCTGTCTAGGGTTGATTTATGTTCAGTGTATAAACACACCACGTTTTAAATTCTTCATTCTCTGTTCGTGGACACATAGGGGCCATTGTGAGAGTTTCACTACAAACATGAATGTGTACATCTTTCTTTAAATCCCTGCCTACAGTTCATTTCCATAAGAAGCCTGCTAGTCTCGGCATCCCTGTCTTTATTATAGAAGCCTCCCTCTCTCGGCTCTTCTCTAAGGTTGCTCGGTCTCAGACATCCCTCTCAGGTAGCCTAGAGACTGTGGTAGGATTTCCTTATGTTCTTTGCAAACTTCAGACTGAAGGCCCAGTCTTTCCCAAGATTCCATTTGATGAGAGGGCATGATTTTTTTCTTTCTGACCCATCTGCAAAGTTTGAAGTACTCACGGAAAAAAAAAATGTTATTTCTTCCATCCCGTGGGTGATGGAGACCTTAAGAACAAAGGGGGATAATAGGGTGCACTGTCTGCTATGATAACTTCATTGTCTTCTGGTTGTTTCCAACCAAACACACAGTATCATTAGCTTTGGCCCTGGCTTCGACTTCATCTGTTTTGACTAGGAACATTGTCTCCGGAAGCACTACAGTTTCCTGAGGAGACTGCAAATCAGCGTTCTTGCCTCCAGTCACACATGGCCATTATCTTCCCACTGCCCGAGAGACGTCCAAACGCAGCGTATCATTGCGAGCGACAAGGTTTTCGTTGATCTCATTTTATTTTTTTTTATTTAGCGGCTGCCTCCCATATGAACTACGAGGTAAGGTATTCAGACAATTCAGACAAATGAGCATTTACCAGCCATGTTTAATTTATCTGCTATGTCCTGTAGACAGTTTTTTAAAAAAAAACGAATATAATAGACTTTAACTAGCAGTTGGGAGATTCAGACTTCAAAATTATTAGTCTGAAAAATAGACAGTGGCAAGACAGGAGATAGCACACCCATCTGCCACTCGAAAGTACCCTGAGCCGGTTCTGGTGGCGCAGACCGGTAGGATTTGCTGAAGGAGGCAGAGGCAGGTGCATCTGGAGTTCGAGGCCAGTCTGGAAAGTACCCTGAGATGAAATGTGCTATGAAGAACCATTTCTGTGAGGTCTGCAAAAAAAATGTGCTTTACAGACTTAATCTGAGCTTTGTCAGGAGTTGGCACATGTGCGTCCTCTAGGGGGCAGTGTTGTGCACTGGAGACCTGGTCTGAATGCTACCCTTCTAGCTGTGTGGCTTTGAGAACCCACTGTAAATCTCTTTCTCTCTCTCTCTCTCTCTCTCTCTCTCTCTCTCTCTCTCTC
>JABTXL010005037.1:9875198-9890050 GCA_025134845.1 Neodon shergylaensis | reverse complement strand
TCTCTCTCTCTCTCTCTCTCTCTCTCTCTCTCTCTCTCTCTCCTTCCTGAGTGTTGGGGTTAATGATGTGCGCTTCCTCACCCCATTTTACACAGGGCCGTTGTTCAAACTCAGAACATTGCGCGTGCTAGGCAAGCATTTTGCCGACTGAGTTCCACCCCAGGCCCTTGCTTTGATTTGTTTCGAGACAAGCTTGCTCTGTGCAGCCTAGGCTAACTTTGGAATCTTATTATCTCAGACACCTTGATTTGGGGATTACAGGCATGGGCCAACGACGTGTCTTATATAATATAATGTTCTTCACTTTACACGCGACTCAATGTTTTAGTAGGACATGCATTTTGAGAAACCATTCTGGGGCCTCAAGTTTCTAAACACACCTTTCCTGTTTCCTTAATACTGAGTCCTTCCCTTTAAAACCTTTGCTAATTTCCCCCATGGTCCTTTCTTCCTATGTGGATAGAGTGACCACAGACCAGTTATCAGTTGTCAGTGGCTCCACAAATAATCTCAGTGATTTTTCCATATTCCTTTCACCAACTCCATGAAATCCAGAAATCTGGTAAATCCCCCCCCTTTGTAACCCACTTTCCACTATTGTTTAGGCTTCTGTGGTGATGGACAGCGGACCAGGCTGTGCTCAGCAGAGTGACTGCTTGCTTGGAACAAACCTGGTGAGAGATGGAGCAAGGGCCACCTTCCGTGAGCAGTCAGCTCACTGGGACACGTTTCGCCCCTGACAGCCCTTGGAAGGCGAGCACTCAGAGAGCAAAGGCTCTCTTTCTCCTCAAATGATTGACTCCATGCTGTGCAGTCAGCGAGGTGCACTTAAGTTGCCAATAGCTATTCTCATTATTTACATTAAAAGATCCACATATTCACAAAGGTATCGGAGGCACCAAAACATGTGAGGATAAATAAGGAAAACAGCATTGTGCCTACATGTAAGTGTGTACCACTCACTCTCTGTAACCATAAGTTCTGGGCTCACAAATTCAACACTACATAGAAAGTCTTTTTTAAAAATTGTGTGAGCTGAGAGATGCTGTATGCTTTAATCCCTGCACTCAGAAAAGAGAAACAGGTGGATCTCTGTGAGTCTGAGGCCAGTCTGGCCTATATATAGTGAGTTCCAGGCCAGGCAAGGCTGCAGAGTGAGATTCCCTATCCTTCTCTTTCTATATAGGTATGCCCCCCCCAAACTCTGTTTGAATGCTTGGGCCCATAGGGAGTGGCACTATTAGGGGATGTAGCCTTGTTGGAATAGGTGTGGCAATGCTGGAGAAGGTGTGTCACCATGGAGGCGGGCTTTGAGGTCTCATATGCTCAAGCTATGCCCAGTGTGGCACACAGTCCCTTCTGCTACGTGCAGATCAAGATGTAGAACTCTCAGCTTCTTCTCTAGCACTGTGTCTGCTTGTATGCCCAATCAAGATAATGGACTAAACCTCTAAGCTGTAAGCCAGGCCCAATTCAATGTTTTCCTTTACAAGAGTTGCCCTGGTCATGGTGTCTCTTCACAGCAATAGAAACACTGATGATGGATGGGATCTTTCTCTTTAATATATTCTTGTTTCTCCTCTGTAATCTCAAAGAAGAGAATGATGTTTTTCTGATCAAATCCCTACATGCCATTCCCACATGTCATCCATGTTTATTATCCGGGTGCATGCAAGCCTGCTCCGAGTACATTGCGTGCAGAAGAACCCTGTTTATCTGGCATTTTCTAAATGCACTTGGCCAGGGCACCTCTTTCCCACTGAGCCTCCTCTCATACCTTTCGTTTTGAGAAAGATATCTTGGAAAACAAGGTTCTAGATTGTCTGTAACATTCGGATTAAATTGATTTATCCCATGATTCTAATGACATGGAAAGAAACCTTGCGTGGGCATGTAAGACCCTTGTTCCAACCAGAAGAGTTTGAGGGGAACATTAGGTTGTTCACCGACAGCTCCTGGGAGAGCCCCAGTGGGCTGATAAGGACGGGAATATGGAGCTAGAGAGAGAGGATGAGCTTGATTCAGTTTCCCAACAGAAGTGGACCATGGTTTTCTGCTGCTTGGGCTCCCTTAGACCAGTGGTTCCCAAACTTCCTAATGCTGCAACCCTTTAACACAATTTCTCATGTTGTGGTGACCCTCTCCCACCATAAAATAAATTATTTTTGTTTTTACTTCAGAACTGTAATATTACTACTACTGTGAATCATAATGCGGATATCTGATATGTAGTCTTGGGCAGGTGACCCAGGAAGATAGATCATAGTTCTAACTACAGCATAAAAAATGATACAGCGCCCTCAAAGTCAACTCAAAACTCTAGGAAGAAGCACCGTAACTGACTAGGCAGTTACAGATTTCAAAGTTAAGAGAACACAGGAGGTAAGAGTAGGTCAAACCCAGCCAAGAGCTGGGCTATCACACAGCTCCTCTCCTTTCACCCAGATGGCTCCAGGGAGCAGCTGAGGAGAATCCCCTTGGGGCCTATCTCTCCAGATAAAGCACGAAGCCACAGCTCACCACCTCTGAGGCTTCTGACAGATTGTTCTGTGTAGGTGATAAGAAAGCTGTTCCTGACACCCAGCACTTCCCATGCCCTGCCGAATGTGGCGTCCTAAGCTGTGGCCAGATTTCTGGGCTTCGGGTGTGAGTGAAAGTTTCTCCTGTAAAAACTTCGAAATGTCTCCCGTTGTCTGCAAACTTCTTCCCAACTACTGAGGTGTGGCATGGCAGCGATGCTCTCCTTAAACACCAAACATGTGTATTCTGGGTTACACTTACCTGTCAGCGCTGGATGCTGAAACCAGGCCCTCTCGCAGGCCTGGTTTAGCACTAGTCAAGCACGCCACCCCTCAGAGCTAAATTACATTTTTGATAGTTTTATTAAGGTATAACTTATACACAATTGAAACGCACCAGTTTAAAGTATAAAAATTGCAAATGTGTTTTGGAAAATTTCCATCACCCTTCCTTGCATCCCCAAGTTTGGGGGGCTCTTTTTCAGCCAATTAACATTCTTAACCACAACTCCTGAAACTACCAACCTGATTGTTTTCCTGATGGCTTTTTGTCGTGTGTATGTGTGTGTGCATCTTAATATGAGATTTCATGTTAATGGAGGAATACAGTGCAATATGAAGTATTTTGTCTCCAAGATTCTTCTGGGAGATGGGTCAGGACTCAGCTCCGTTTAGCTGTAAACATTGCAAAGCCCCTCACCAGGCTCTTTTTAGCTATACATCCGTTACTGGGCAATTGAATTGTTCGTTGTTCAGTAATTTACAATATAGTGACACTGTAAATATGTATATATCTTTGGTTGACGTATATTTTTATCTTGGGTAATACCTAGTAGAACAATCACTGGGTCATATGATAAGTGTATGTTTAACCTTCTAAGAACTTTATCTTCAAAATGGCTGGATTACTTCTGCATTCCCACCAGCAGTAAACGAGACCTTCCAGTTTGCACCGTAGTCTCACCACCCTTGCTGTCATCAGTATTTTTAGTCTTAGTTGTCCTAGTGTGGGCATTACAGTATCTGTGTATTGAGCTGAATTACCCATCATGCTAAGCATCTATCTGTTCATGTGCCTTTTGACCATGTATTTTCCTTTGAGAAGCATTTATGGAATGATTATCTGGGGACTGGAGAGATGACTCAGTGGTTAAGAGAACTGACTGCTCTTCCGGAGGACCCGGGTTCAATTCCCAGCACCCACTTAGCAGCTAACAACTGTCTGTAACTCCAAGATCTGACACCCTCACACAGACATACAGACATGCAGGCAAAACACCAAGGCACATAAAACTAAAGAGAGAGAGAGAGACAGAGAGAGAGAGAGAGAACGTATTTTTCTCACTTTATTATTCTATTGTATTGTTTCCTTTTTATTAAGTTGAGGGATATGCTTATGTTATCTAAACATGAGTCCTTTGTCAATTATATACCACACAAATATTTTCTCTTAGTTATTGGCTTTTTAATTTTCTCAGTTACGTTTTTGGCAGGCTAATGTTTTTAAACTTTATAAAGTCTTTTTTGTTGTTGTTGTTGCTTTGTTTGGATTGATTGTGTTTTGAGATGGGATCACACTCTCCAGTGTAGGATTGACTGGGATTTATTGTGTAGAACAGGGTAGCGCCCCAGACTTCTAGTGCTCTTCCTACATCTGCCTCGTAAATGCTAAAATTATATGTATGCACCATCGCATCTGGTCTTATAGGGTTTTAAAATAAGTGCTTTTTAAGTCTCGTATCTCTGGGCTCTAAGTAAGAAATTTAAGACAACCCAACAACATAAGGATTCTTCTTACATATGCTATTCTAGAATCTTTATATTAGCTTTCATATTTAGTTCTATGATGTTTTGAATTTAATTTTTAATACGTTGTGAGGAAAAGGCCGAGGCACCTTTCTTGATATAGAGATCTAGTTACATAGTAAAGATTCTACTTTTGGTCACCATAGTTTATCAAAACTCAATTGGCCGTGTAAAAAGGAGTCTCTTTCTGAGCTCTCAACACTGTCATGTTGATCTACACGCCTACTCTATGACTACCACATTGTCAAGTAATTACAGCTTTTCAGTAAGCCTGAAAATCAGGAAGTGCGGGTCCCCACCTTTGTTCTTTAGAAAGTCCTTTTTGCCTGGGCTGCATTTTAAAGGATGCTTTAGTGTCTGGGAGGTAAAACAGGTATAATCCTACACCAATTTATTAACAGAAAATGCAGAGACACCACGATGCTGGGTTCTCTCTCATTGTGGTCACCAGTCATTTCCAGCAGTAATGTCCACTCGTGAGAGACCAAATGTGTTATCCTCGCCTCTCAGTCCCAAGCACTGTCATGCTTTTGGTAGGTTTTCAACAATTACCTAGTCAACAAAAGGAGTAACCGGGTCCAAGAGATACTCGGTAGCTTATCTCTAAAGCCAAAGTCAAGAGCAGACTGTATCTAGAACTTTAGTTTCTAAACCTCCCTGTCTTTTTTCAAAACACAATCTGAGAGCAACAGACAGAAGGAAGGAAAAGTAGGGGTGGGGAGGAATTGAAGGAGGAAATAGATAAACGCATTTCTGGAAAGTTCTTTGAAAGGGTCTTGTTTGGATACCGCTCAGCCGGTTACCTGTAGCTGCCAGCCTCTGGACATGCACAACACACACGTGTAGCATGCTGAGGGACACCAGTGACTCACAGGCCCCAAACTGCGTCCTCGGCAGGGGACAGTATTTCTTTTCCTTCCTGAAACAGTGCTAGGAAAATAAAGGACAGATGCCCAGGCCAGAATGGGTCCAGAGGTCAGGAGATGACAAATCCCAGCAGAACCGTCCGGGAATCACAGTGTTTCCAATTCCCAACATCTCTAGGGACTAACATTCGGCAGCTCTCTCCCTTGCAGCCGAATTTAGGAGAAAGGCCCTTAATCTTTAGAAAAACAAAGAGTCTCTTTTGAAATCTGGAGAAATGGATTTCAGAGGGAAAACAAAGGAAAGAAAAAAAAGAAAGGATAACCTGGTATGAATCTGAGAGGAAAATACCTGGAGAAAAAGATAAAGGATGCGCGCATAGAGACAGAGGTGGCTTCAGCACGTAACCTCTAATTCATGCGGCATGCAATCTTTTTAAATAGTGGTTGCAGAATGTAAACGTGCATTTGGAGGGCCTGGCACAATCAGTAAGCCCATCAGCCAAATTCTCCCTTCAAGTAATTACATGTCCCTCCTATTGAAATGAATGGGTGCCACTTATCAGGGAACTGGGGAAACGTGATCCCATGAACTTTACAAGGCACTGTGAAAATTGATTTATACACAAAGACAAAGGAAGAGTTCTACCAAAAACAGCTACCGATGAGGAAAGAATGAATCTGGTATTTCAGTAGCCAAGGGAACACTTATTTAGGGTGGATTTCATGAGAGCAACATGGCGCACACTTCAGAGACAAATCCTCAACTTGTTCCCAAGTCTGCAGGTGAGGGGCGGGGGCAGCACCTCTGCCCTTCCTTCCCTTGGCTCTCGGCTTGAGACCATTTTCTCTGGGTGAGATTAGGTTGCCTGGTAAGATCATAGCTTCAAGAACAGAGGGGGCGTGTCTGCTCGGGCTCTCGGGCTGTGGGTTTCTTGGGAAGAATGTGAATCCCGGAGGCTGGAGTCTGTGTCCAAATCATCCACTCTCTGTGTGATCCTGGGGGGCGGAGGGAGAGAACATTAGTCCTCCCGGGGCACTGGTACCCCATCTGAAAGACAGAAACAATAACTTTGTAATCCTTTCCTACTGGCACTGTTCTGAGGTATGGTTAAACGAGACCCAGTCACTAAGCGGCCCAATATGCCTTAGTCCTTCAGTAGCAAAATAAAGCAGCAGCAAATAAATAGGCTGTAATTTTAAAAAAATGAATAAATAAGGCTAACAGCAATGTTCTCTGGCTGCAAAGACAGCAATCAGGGGTAGTAAACGTTACTGGGCACTCACTTTGGGCCAAGAGACTACACTGAATGAACATCACTCAGCTTTTGGGAGATGTGGATATTGAAGCATCAATAACAACTGGACCATTTGGTCTCTTCTCTGTGAGCAGGCCATTACTCATTAAAGAAGTCAGACTCTCAGAACAGTCCTTGCCTTGGTGACAAGTGGGTCACTGGAGAAACTAGCTTGGAATAAATAAGTGACCAGCTCAAACAATAGACCAAAATATCATGCAAGTTTTTAGTTGATCAAGGAAGCCAACAAGAGGTCAGGAAGACCCAGGGACTCCCAGCAGTGCAGAGCTGTTACCTCCCACGGGCTTGAGTAAAGCCTGGAGAAACGGCATTTCCAGGGTGCAGTCAGTCAGGGTAGCCAAGCCACCCTTGACTTGAATGATGAAAGAGGAGGTTCTGCCTCCTTGTTTCTACAGCAAGAATCCCCAAACTATTCTCCTCCCATTTGTTGATTTCCTGTTGCTACCGCTTAATGGCTCCACCCAACAAGAACCAGGAGGCTGATGGAGCCCAAGGGGATGCTGCCCAGAGTCACCTCTGCCTGGAACAGACCAGTACACATAAGGACTGAAGATGATTTGGCTGGAAAGAATGAACAGGATGATGTGAATAGGTGCATAGAACCACTGCCCAGTGTGTCTCCTGGGTTATCTTAGGAACACCAGAAGGGAATGTTGACAATGAAGCTGAGCAATACAAACAGAGCTATTGCTATGTTAAAGCTGAAGGCAGGCTTTTGGCTTTCTGATACCACGAATGAAGACACCACCAGAAAAGCTCATAGGTGCACAATGCCCATCATTCCCTCTTTTCAGCCTTCACTGAGAGGGGACAGCTCTTGCTGCCACATCCCACCCTTGCTAATATTTTTATTCCGTTTAATTTAAGAATCCTAGCTTTATTGATGAGCCCAAATTATTGATAACCGACCGCCCCTTCCCTCTCCCATTTTCTAGTCTAACGCCATCTGATTAAGACTGGGGGCTTCTTCTGTCTGTACAAAGAAGTACCATTCATCTGGAAGATAAAGAATTTATTATTTTTTATTTTATAATATATTTTATTTTGTTAAAAATATTTATTTTTATTTTTGTAAAAATAAAACCTAAAAATTTCTAATTTAACTCTGTTGTTGTTTTGAAACAGGAGAGCACATCAGTAGCTCAGGCTAGCCTCAGACTCACTGTGTAGCAGAGGATGACCTCAAACTCCTAGTTCTGCTGTCTCTACCTCCCAAACACTGAGATTACAAAGGTGCACCACCATGCCGAGCCATCTAAACCATCCTGAAGTTGGCAATGTGGTGGCACTAAGTGCGGACACACTCCTGTGCAAGGAAACTAGATCCATTAAACAGTAGCTCTCGCCACTTCTCCCTTCTACAAACACCCATAGCACCGTCTCACCTTCCTTCTGTATAGAGTCGGCTACTCCGGGTACCTCCGGAAAGTGGAATTACACAGAGCTTGCCTTTGTGGCTGGCTTGTTTCACTTAGCTTAGTGTTCTCAAGGATCATTCGTGTTACAACCTGCGTCAGTTTCCTTCCTTGCAAAGGTTGAATGCATTCCATTGTGTGCACACACCCACACTGCTCAAGTGTCAACCCCGGGCTGTTATGAATAAAGCTGGTCTAAACACAGGTGTACAGATACTTGCTTAAGTCTCCGTTTTCAACTCTTTAGGAGAGATACCCAGAAGTGAAAATGCTGGGCTATGTTGTAATTCCCTTCATCTCTTTTGGGAACCCATTATAGTGTGGCTACGTTTTATACCCCCATCAACACTGTGTGTGGGTCCTAAAGGCTCCACATCCTCACCTTTACTTACTTTTGTTTTGTTTTGTTTTTTATTGTTGCTGTCATTTGTTTTAGTTGAGAGCCATTGCACTGTGTGTGAATTGATATTTTGCTGGTTTTGATCTTTATATCCTTAATGTTTAGTGTGACTTTTGCAATATATAATTTCCAGATACGTGGGTTTGAGCCCTTTGCCAATTTTAAAATCGGAGTGTTTGACTTTGCCCTGGAATTATAGGGACTATTTACACAGTCTTTCATCTACCTACATTACAGTTTTTTCTCTTCGCAACCTGGGGATTAAAAAGCCCTTCTTACTTTGCTTTGCTATTGTACCCTACTGGGAGGCGCAGCAAGGAACTAGAAGAAGAACATTCTTAGTACATAATGACGACCCTAAACATTTTAAGAACGATTTTTATGTTTATTATATGTATATATGTTGTGTAAATACATGTCATGTGGGAAAAGGAGCCTGGGAGACTAGAAAGGGTGTCAGACCCCCGGAGCTGGAGTTATCTGCATTGTGAGCTGCCTGACATGGGTGCTGGGAACCAAACATGGGTCTTCTGGAAGGGTGGCAAGCAAGCGCTCTTAACCACTGAGACATCTCTACAGTGCCCCAAAGATTTTTTTTTTTTTAAAAATTTAGGGGGGAAATTAAATTCTGATTAGAATTCTGTGGAGTTTTTTTTTTTTTTTAAACTAAAAAGTCCAGAGAGAAGCGTCCTGGCTCCAGGTGTAGGCAACTCTAGCTCTGCCGCTCTTTGAGACGCCGAGACTCTTCTGAGACAAGGTGATTGGCTCAGACTAAGGTTGTGGTTCCCTTATTATGAAAACGTGGCAGCTTTTTCACCCGTGAGCAAGTGCCAGGCAAAAGACAGAGTCACAGTCTCTTGGGGTTACCAGAAAAGACCCAGCATGCTCTTTTGTATTAACATTGAGCAAAGGTTGGGTGTGGTGTTAATAATGGTATTCTCAGCACTTGAGAGATTCAGGCGGATCAGGAATTCAAAATCAGCCTAGGCAACACACCTCTGAAATCGTGAGATACTGTCTCAAACAAAACAATAAGTCCTTCACAGCATCATTAAACCCAAAGGCTAAGAAAATATCCCAGGCAATTTGAAGTGATTGACTTGTGGGAAAGACATTGCTTTAGTAGACAAGGATTGTCAATATTGACATTTGCCATCATTTTGATTTATTGCTTCTAGAGTTAACTTGCATCTGCTTGCAGAAGGAGTTATCGCTCAAGTTAATGGCGTTACTCAGGAACTGTATAGTGAGTCCCCTTACTCATAAGATGGAAGGGACCAATGGGTTAGACAGAAAAAGCTATAGAAATAAAAAAAACATTTAGGTGTAGGTGACTGTTCAATTCAATATTTCAAAGCGAGTAAACCAATTTCATTAATCACCAATTTCTGCCCGTTTTATAAAAATAGAGAAATGTGATAGCGCACTGAACGTGAAGATGAGCGAGTCAGGTTTGTGTCCCAACTCTCCACACGCCCACTGTGTGCCTTGGACAGGGTCCTTGACCTGGATATCTGATCCAAGAGAAGTACGTAGAGGAAACAGGGAGCTAGGCTGATGAGTTGGATGCAGTATTGCATTGGCAGGTAGTGTGTGAGGAAAGGAAGAGGGGCATTATTCTAGGAATAACTGAGTATTCCTTAGCTAACATAGAAATAGAAGTCACTCGCAAATGATATTTCAAGTATTAGTAGCAAGAAATTGTTGGCGTTAGACCTCACAGTGGATCATGTCAATCACAACACGAGAAGCTGATCCAGAGAAGTGGTTCTGAATGCTTTGATTGAAGACATCTAGGCAGGACACAAGATCCCATAGTCCACATATTTCACCCAATTCCACTTTTCTAACCTAAAAATCCACTCGTGGGCTGCAAAAGCAAACATTTGAAAATATTGCCTAAATCAAATAAGAATGAAAACAAGGAACCATGACCAACTCAAGATAAAATCTGTGATGTATATATCTGGGGTGATTTGTACATGTATGTGTAATAATGAAGGCATACTTCCTAAATATGGTAGGATATACAGTTATTTCCTGGGAAGGTATACTCACATGGTGGTTGTAGTGTTAATAAGCATTGCATATGAGCCAACTATCTTGGTGAGTATCAGAGTTACTTTTCTGTTGCCATAAACAAAACACTATGGCCAAGGTAACTTAAAAGAAAACATTTGATTTGGGGCTCGCTCACAGTTGTAGAGGGTGAGTCCCCAACCATCATGGTGGAAAGCATGGTCACAGACAGGTGCTGGAGAACCATGGCTGCAGGCAGATGCTGGAGAAGTATGAGGCAGAGAGAGAGGCAAAAGCTAGAAAATGACGTCTCTAAAAAACAATGGATAGCTCCTAAGGAACAATATCAAAGATTGTATTCTGGCGCGCATGCGCGCACACACACACACACACACACACACACCCTGAAATGAGCAGTCATAAACAGATCTTGAAGGGGCATACAGTATAGTGGAAGTCAGTAAGTCCTGTGAGAGATCAGATGTCTGAGATCAAAGCCCTGTGGGTGACGGACTTCCCGAGAAAGAGCACAGTGCTCTTATGTGGCGTCGACAGTAAATGCAGTCCTTCAACGCTGTGGTCTTAAGATTTCCTTGATTGTAACTAAAGCCCAGTGACCTTTATCAGAGTTGCTCATGAACGCACACACCGCCATAAAGTTCCAAGCCCGCGTTCCCAGCTTATCTGGCTGCCGTGTGGATAAGCACGGACAATAACTCTACAATCTGTTCTGGCTTCAAGAGTATGTGCAGCCATGGGACAAAGTTCACTAAAGTAGCTGTAGAACACCTCACTGTGCGAGTCAATCCAACCCTTTAAATCTTTCACACCGGCTACAGATATAGCTGCCCCAAAAAAGAAAATCAGATGTGGCGAGGAGCTCGCATGAATGCTCTTGTGTGGGCAGGAGCTGGGTGCTATTTGCTTAGATACGGTGAAGCCTACAGTTAAAATACAGACAGACCTCTCTCTAGAATGTCAACATTTTAAGCCACTGACAGCACCAGAGCTAATGAGAATGTTCTGGCCACGTAGCTGTGGCACGAAAGGGCACCAGGAGTTGCCATGTTTTCGGATGACATCTTGGTCAGGGTGTCAGCTTTGTTTTGGTGGGTTGCTGGGTTTTTTCTTTACCTCCTATGCAGGCTGTAAACAGAGTGTGATATATGAGGTGACACAGAAGCCGAAGAATAGCAGCAAATCTCCTTTCAGGATAACATGCGAGTTCTCTCTTTACCTGCAAAGTGCATTTCTTCTTGACACCTATGACACCACCTGTTTCAGAAAACCTGCAGAGCTGGGGGCACCAAAGAAAGAGGGTGGAAACAGGCGAGCGGAAGTATTAACCATGTCTTTTGTTGTTGTTGTTGTTGCTGTTGTTGTTGTGTTCTTGGATATTCTAATATGCTGGGTGTCTTCTGGACATGGAAGAAAAAAGCTCTTCTCCAAACTAGTGAATTTCTGCATGGATACTATTCGTAGAAACCATCCAGTTTCAAGCTTACATCACTACATGCTTTTCAGCTAACTCTCAGACACCGAACTATTATTGTCTAGGCCCTACATCACCCCAGGGCTAAGTGTGGGGCAGGCAGGCTCTGCCTCTGCATCCCAAAGCTCTCCAGAAATCTCTAGCCAGTCAATGCTGAACTGTTCAACTCTGCCCTGCTTGCCCCTCTGTGGAAAAAAAGTGGTCTAATTTATGAATTGTCTTCATTCTTTTCTGGCTCCTGACCAAATCCGGTGATCCCCGTGTAACCCACAATGATGGGCATTCCTCCTCTTCTCAGAAAATGTAAGTAATACATTCTTCTTCCAATAACATTAGCTTCTCCATGTTATCACTCAGTTGCTTCCATAAATAAAATCCCACAGGCATAAACGAGACAACTAACCTTCAGTCAATTCTGGGAAAGATGGTCATTGGGTTTCAAATCTGGTTCAGAGGCAACTCATCTTACCAAAACATCCTAAGTGACCCACATGCAACTGAGGATAAGAACCCAGACATTCCATAGATGAGCCTTCCCATTGCCAGGTGGCATAATGGTACATGTGTAGGCACACACTTGCGTTGACATCCTATAGGGACACCAAAGTCTAGCAGTGTGTGACCTCATGCAGATGGTCAGAGTGCAGATCTATAAAGAAAGGGAGCAAGCAAGCCCTTTCCTTACAGGGCTCTGCCGATCGCGCGTGCAGCACACTGATGACAATTGCGGCGGAACTGATGCCCTGACTGCCCAGCTCTGTGCCCGGCGTTGCAAAATCATCCTTCGCCAGCCTCTCACAACAAAGCTAGGAAGTGGGTATCCTTACCATCCCACTTCAGAGAAGAGAATTTAGAGGTGAAACACATGGACCAAGGTCACACCAGTATCCTCAGACTTGACAAAGTCCAAACCTGTTGGGACCAGTGAGACCCCAGATCCTGAATTTCTTGAAATCCCCTGATCTGAGTGCCTACAGCTGCTCTGAGCACGAGACCTTCAGGAGTTCCTGATGGCAGGAGAGTGGTTTCTGGTGGGTTTGGCTGGGGTGTGGCTATCTCTATATAATCTGCCCCTGAACACAATAAAGGGGGCATTCTTGGGGAATTCAAGGATGACCCGTGTTGCTGTCTCTCTGTCTGTGTGTCTGTGTATTTTAACCTCCAGCCCCCTTGCCTGAAGCTCGCGAACTGGGTAATAGCTGCATCGAGCACAGACACAGGGCGCGGTGCGTGACACAAACCCACACTCCACTACTTGCCCTATGCCATCTGTCAAAGCTGAATGAGGCAATTTCTCTCCCATGACCCAGAATTCAAGTACAGTTCTCTTTGCAAATAATATGTCCGTCTGAAGACCTTGACTCCTGATTGGCTGGCAGATGGGGCCATGTTCCTTCCAAACCAAACAGATTTTGGTAGGTTCTTAGAAGGTTCTGATCCAGAAAATATTGGGAAATAGGCAACCCTCTTAGAGCCCAGAGATTGCTTTTCCTAGAATTCAGTATCCTCAGGACCTAACGACCCAGGTCACTCTATCTCTAATATTCCCAGGTCACACTGTCTTCAAGATTCTCTGTGCTCAGTGTTTAGGGCCAAATCATTTCTCTGTGTTTTCTAAACTCACCAAAATTTTCATTCTGTCTTGCTTGGAAATCCATCAAGAGCTTCATTCTTTCCGATGGACCCGTTTCTGATCCCGGCTGTACAGCTAGCTATACAAGCTATGGCCTTGAGCCCTAGTTTCCTCGTCTGGAAGAAGACTATTGTAACCCTGACTTTCTCAGCTCTGTGTGTGTATAGGCGCACTTATGTGTGGGTTTAGAAACATCTTCCTTCATGTTGAGGCTGGAAGACATCCCTCAGCTTCATCCCCAAGAATGTCATCCACTCCCTTGGAGGCAGTCTGCCATTTATTGGGAGCTTATCCAAGAATGGATGACCAGGGGAACAGGAGGGCTCCTCCTGGTTCCTCTTCCCCAGCACTAGAATTATAAAGGTACATCACCACACTCGGACTTTTTATGTGGATTCTGGGTCAAACTCAGCTCCTCATACTTGTAAGGCAAGAGATTTAATAAATTGTCCTCCCCGTCCCTCAGCTTAAAAAAAACAGATAAAAATAAGTCCAGTGTGTTGTCCTAAGACCAATTTTGAATATGATTAATGTGCTATGATGATGGTTTAGCCATGAGAAATGGCTCTCGGTTTTCATATATGCAGTTTGGAAAAGAAGTATCACAACCTTGTGGAGCTAAGAACAGACAGGTACGTTATGAACCTGCTTCCAAAGATGGCTTGATAAACCAGTCATAAAGTTAACATTGGCTCAGTGCAGCTGAGAATTCAAGAGCTGTATAGGAAGTCTGTTGAAACTAGATGGTGGAATCAATGAAATTTAAACAAATCTAGTAAAGGATGCTAAAAAAAAAATCAACCATCAGTATTGTTCTCAAGTTCATCCTTCGACTTTTGGGCCAGATGTCCTTGGCTCTGTCATTCAGCTCCGGGTGTCAGTTTCATCCCCTAGAAGAAGAAAGTGTTGGACAGGATGATCTCAGAGACCTCTTCCTGGTGAACCACTCTACAAGTCAATGACACCATTGTGTGTCCCCCCCCCCCTTGTTCTCCGGAGATACTGTTGCCACAATAGTTAGTGCTGCCCTCAGTAACATCACTAACATCACGTAGCAAAGTCCAGTCACGCACAGGAATTCTAAGCAGTGTGAGCGTGACTCCCAATCCCTCTTTGTTCATACTGTCCTTGAATAACCTTGGGCGGGGCACCCTCGTTTCAACTAATTCCGTCTGAAGCTCTGTGGCTCTAACTAATTTATAACTGCCCTCCAAATGCCCTTACAGTGCCTCCCACAGAAAATCATCAAATTAGGCTTTGCCTTTGAATAATTCTCAGTTACAGTGGTTTTGCTTCTAGTTTGGAAGCTCGCTCTCTTCTTCTTCTTCTTCTTCTTCTTCTTCTTCTTCTTCTTCTTCTTCTTCTTCTTCTTCTTCTTCTTCTTCT
>JABTXL010005037.1:9847109-9875188 GCA_025134845.1 Neodon shergylaensis | reverse complement strand
CTTCTTCTTCTTCTTCTTCTTCTTCTTCTTCTTCTTCTTCTTCTTCTCAAATTATAAACCACTCTTTAAGGAAGGCCAAATTTAAGTGACGGTTTAAATAGCTATCGTTTCTACAGCAAAGTCAAGGACTATAAAGAAGGCCGATACCACACTTTCCTTAGGTTGCAACAAAAAGTAGGAACTGCATATGTCACCAAATAGTTTTGAGTAGATAGATGTCTTTCCTAATCATGTTGACACTGTAATTCCTGCCCTGAATTTAACAAAAAAATTAATATTTTTATTAAATACCAATAATGTAAAAATGGTGTAAATAGTTTGCTTTGACGTTACAATAAGGGATTTACATAATATGCCTATTAATACTCATGAAATAGCTCAAACAGCAGACGTTCCCAGTTTCGTGTAACTATTGGCCAATGAGAGGAACAGACCTCATCAACTTAGACCATGAAACCCAACACGGACAAGTTCAACAGAACCGCCACATACGGGCTACCCAGGCATGCTTCAAGTATTGTCAGAGCAGAAATTTCATTCATTCCTTGGCCAATGACTAACTTTTCTCTGACCTGAGTGGCTGAGCTCTTTGTAGTTGCTTGATTGAGAAATGTCATCCTTTGGGCTCTATGTTTAAACACCCAGTTCCCAGTCGGTGGCCCAGTTTGACAAAGATGTGGAACTTTAGGGAGAGGGAGCCTTGCATGAGGGAGTATGCCACTGGGAGAGGGCTCAGAGTTTAAATTCTCTTGTCGCTTTTTCACCCTCTGTGCTTCCCGTCTCTTCATTACAAAAGTAAATCCTCACAGAAGAAGGATGAAGATCACACATGTAAACGAAGAGACTGGGATCAAGAGAAACTTGCCAGGTTTCCTAAGCAACCACTGGAGAGTATCAGAAGATGCACGGCTGAAGACAGTCAACTGTTTGGAATAGGGGTGGACTCTATCACAAGCCTGCAAAGATGAACAGGCATCGTTGGGTGGTGGATGCTCAGAAGCAGTTCCATGGCCAGAAACTGTGCTGTGTCGCCGGGGAAAACAGGCTAATAATGAACCCTGTGCCCTCAGCGGAGGCTCTCAGCCTCACAGAGCATTCTGGATTGATTCATTAAGAGTGTGGTGAACCCCTCGGCTGTCATCTGTGGTGCAGCAGGATATGCTGTATGAAACCTGTGCTAACGTCTCTCAGACACGGCGGGATCCCTCTTCAGCCACACCCTCTGCAAACAGCCTTGAGTTCCTTTCCCGTGCTCTTTCTACTGAAGTTAAGACTCCATGGGATACATCCGACTCTTAATGTCCATGTTCATCACAGGACCTCAGTACATACTTGGCAGATCAAAAAGAATGATCTAGCCTAGTGAGTAAGCACATTCAGACGCTAACACCACCCAAGAGAGGAGTCGCCTCTCGGACATTTGTCCCATTTTGACCACCATCTTAAAACGCACTTTTCGAAATCACATCTATCACGGAGTACTCGCGTGGACCTTTGCACTTAGACTTCACGGCAAAACTATTTCTCAATACCCACGCGCTTCCCTTATTTTTCACCCTGCTGTTTCTAACAAATCAGGTAGATGGCACGTGGGCATAGCACCCCATCCCGGAACCGGAACAACCCCTACCCCATGATACTAGTAGAAGCTTCATTTCTGTCATGGGAAGAAGAGGAGCCCCAGCTTTGGCTTCTAAGTCGAAGGCAAAGTGGTAGGCAGGGAGATGGTTGAGAAATTTGTCTCTGGTAGCCTACGCACTGATTGGCAAATCATTAACACCGGAGATAAAGAGTTCCTTTCTTCTGTTGCTTTTAACTTTTTTCTTAATTTTTTTTTAACATTTATTTATTTTCCCATTGTGAGCATGGGAATGCTCAATGACCATCATGCCTTTGGAGGTCAGAGGTCAACTTACAGCAAGTCCTTTTCTTTCACCATGCATGTCTTGATGCCATAACTCAGAACCTCAGGCTCGGTTGCAAGTTGTCTAAACCGGCAGCTCTCGATGTGTGGGTCATGACCCCTTTGAGGGTCGCACATCAGATATTTACATTACGATTCGTAACAGTAGCAAAATTGCGGTTATGAAGTAACAACAGGATAAATCTGCGGTTGGGGGTCAGCATAACATGAGGAACTGTGTTAAAGGGTCGCAGCATTGGGAAGGTTTAAGAACCAGTGGTAATTCCCTAAGCTAACTTGCCTGCCCCTCTGTCTGTTTTATTTTAAAACTCTGCCCATCTCCTGTTGCTTCGGGACTGAACCCTCCCCCTCTCCAATCTTAATGCCTTTCAACACTTTGCTTCCCCTAGGCATAAACACTGCCTGCACTGCTCCCAACTCCCACCCCAGCACAGCATCACGCCTCAGTCATCCTCACACCGTGGAATGAAATCCCTCTGACTCGCCACGCTTGCCGTGCAGCCAAAGACATAAAACCTAACTTCTCTTCATTACAAAAGTAAAACCCGGAAAGCCGACTCCAGCTCTTTCTCCAGACACGAGCAAAAGTATTATTTAACAAAGACACCTCCTCACACCTTCTCCTGCCGGGTGCCTGACAGGCTGGGAACGGGACAAGTGATATTCTGTAGGAATAGGGACAGTCATCCACAGAGAGGCCAGCAGTTATCCCTGGGCAAATTACAAACAAAAAAAATTCCCATGGGCTATGTTAGAAATATAACAGGAATGCTATATTAGCAAAATTAGGTAATTTTGGTTTGAAGTTGATTTATTCAAACAGCTATAAAGAGTTTTCAAAATACATGTGACCTTTGACATTGCAATTTCACTTCCAAGACTTTATTCCTAAGTAAAAAAAACAGAAAAAATACCAATACACACCTGCTTGAAACTTTGATATAGATTTAAAGTTTTTGCAACACAGACTATCAAACATACACATATGTAAGAAGACTATGATCAGCCATCGGGTACCCACATCTAGCCTTGCTGATCAAAGTTTTCTCCAGTTCCTTCTTCATTTCATTCCCGTTATTCTTTTTACCCTTTTGTTTCTACTAGAACAGGTTAAAATCAATGCCGTCTTGCTCAACTCATAAGTGGTTCAATTTAAACCTTTGGGCGGGGTTGGGGGGAAGGATTTTTTTTCTATTCAGATTTATAATGAAATCCGGTAATGATTTTTTAAAAAAAAATATGACATTAATGCCACTGGCTTATGCATCCAACTGAGCAACTATTCCTCTGTGTAGGGGCATGGTGGTGGGGGCGTGCATCTTATGTGTGGAAGCAGGCGGTAAGTATAGGGCTTCCTGCTTTATTACTCTCTACCTGTTCCTCTGAGACAGACTCTGCTCTTGAACCTGGGGACTGCAGCTGGCCAGCAAACCCCAGCCATCCTCCTGTCTCTGTCCCCCACAGTGCTACGGTGGGCGCTGAGGATCTGAACTCAGTACCTCATGCTTCTGCAACCAGAGCTCCTATTAATGGAGCCACCTCCCCAGGACAGCAATGATTCCTTAATATCGTCTAAGTACATATTCACATGTAATTTCAGAGTGCTAAAAAATGTCTTCTTATAATTTGTCCAAATATGGATCCAAAAGTTCTACAGGGCAGACTCGTTAATATTTTTTCAGTGAGTATTTACCTTGTCTCTATAATATGTAACCATTTCTTTCCTTTGTGTTATTCCATTTATTACTGAAGGAATCGAGACATGAAATGTCATAGATATTACTCATAATTTGGTCAGTTATGCTCATGTCATTCAATGTTCCTTCACTAGTAGTTAGAGCTAATGTCTCAGTTGAGTTCAGAATCTTGTTTCATTCTGATTACTAATGTTGGGGGCCAGGGTACCACATAGGGCTCTGTGAATTTCCTGTCACAGCACATCAGAAGATAGAGTAGGCCTGTTCACTCCACTGTTAGTGAGGTTTTCAGAATGAAGTCAGATTTTTTTCAACCCAACTGTCTGTCTTAGTTTGCTTTCTATTGTTGTGGTAAATGCCATGACTGAATTTGTAGAGGACTCCGCTTTGCTTTCCTAGTTGTCCCTTAGTGATGGACTATTACCCGAAAGTATAAGATGAAATGAACATCGTCCAAAGTGGGTGCTGCCTTGTCCTAGCTTAATCCCCATCTGTCCCCTGTGCAGTAGTCTCACAAATATTCAGGCATGGCCTACCTTTTCTTTGCGGGGGACTGAGGGACTCTCCCTGACTTTGAACTCATCAAGTCCATGAGGATGCCCAGCCCCGTAAGACTCACGGATCTCCCTGTCTCCTCCCCCTACCCAACTTTAAAAATCAAAATACTTGCTGTGTGTGCCACAACACAAACATGCAGGCCAGAGGACAACCCGGGGAAGTCAGTGCTCAGTTCCCCATGTGGGTTCTGGAGTTTAAACGCTGGCCATCAGTCTTGGTGCAGTGCGCTGACTTGGTGAGCCCTCCCGCCAGCCCCCAGTCTTGTTTATTTGTTTGTTCATTTTTCAATGTAGGGTCTAAGGATCGATTCAGATCCTCATGTTTGCCGGGCGGTGGTGGCGCACGCCTTTAATCCCAGCACTTGGGAGGCAGAGGCAGGCGGATCTCTGTGAGTTAGAGACCAGCCTGGTCTACAGAGTTAGTTCCAGGACAGGCTCCAAAACCACAGAGAAACCCTGTCTCGAAAAAACAAAAAAAAAAAAAACAAACAAAAAAAAAAACAGATCCTCGTGTTTGCAAGGGCAAGCGCTTTGTCAACCGAGCTATCTCTCCAACCTCAGTTAGGTAGCTTCTAAAGCGACGTTTGCGTTTTCAAAGTAACACATTGGAAATAAGCTGGTTTCAACCACCTGTCGTTCAAACTGTGACTCTGGATGCAAAGTGAATAAAAGAAAAAGGCTCTCAAAGTTTCCAGAAACTCTAGTGGACACGTTAGATGGTGTAAGTTCTCAATCTCAGTTATGTATTTCATCCATTGAACAGGCTCAGTTTCCAAGTGCGTTTATAAATGTAATAGACATTCAGATGCTCCACAGGGCAAATTTATAATCAAAACAAGCAACAGCGTCTGTAGCGTTTAAAGAGCTCTCGCGGTCTTCATCAAATAAACCTTAAACCACTCGGAAAAGAATTCCCTTAAACTCTTCTGGTTCTGCTTACAAAGTTAATCAAAATCTTCGTAACCCTTCAACTCAACGCACCAAGGTTGGACTAAGTTATGTAGTTTACAGGGACGTGGAGACAGCCTTCTGGAGTCAGAACCAGCCCCACCTTCTTGAAATAGCACACACTGGCCCTTTTCAGAACAGCTTAATTTGGGTAGATGGAATTCAGCAGCCATCCGCCTAGAGTGAATTCAAGTCTTTACTGCCCGACTGATTTCTGCATTCTTTTCATATTCTTTCTGTCCAGCTCCATCCACAAAAGGGCCCATCTGTCGAAAAACCATCGGCCTTTCTTTGGAACCGAATAGAAGTTATCCCTCAGGGTTGGCAATGGTGCAGCCTGAAGATCCCTTTGGAAACCGCACAGCCACCTTGGATGGAAATCACATTACCTAACTCTCATACTGCTGCCGCCACTGCGGCTGCCGTAAACACATACACACACTGGTTTGGCTTCCTCAAGGGGAGGTAACAGGCTATTATGAGATGAAGTCGACGCCTCTTAAGAGCTTTTTCTTTTCTTTTTTTCTTTCTTGATAATTTGCTTCGAATGCTCTGCAGAAGGGACACGGGGCTTTTTGTGAGCCAGTTTGAAAGGCTTGTCTCCAAGGCAATTGCGAACTCAAGACATTGCTAGGAGAAATTCTATTGTATAAAGATGGTCAGAGCTGGAAGAGATTTGCCGATTGTTTATTTGGGCCAGTCTCGCTCTGCAAAGGGCAGGAGTGGAGGAACAAGGAAGCTCCGCTTCTTCCTTCATGCTCCAGTTACCAAGCAAGTCAGACTTCAATTAAAATGCCCAGAGTGGCGCTCACTCTTCCTCCACTGGTGCCCCAGCCACACTGCAGGTATCACTGTGATTCTCAAACCCACATGACCCCCGTGTTAGGTTCTTGCTATATAAGACAGTTTCTTCCACTGAGTTCAGGGGAAGCAAAGTATTCATTCACTGCTCCGAACTCTAACCCAGACTCGCATCTACTTAAACATTTTGTAGATAGGAGCTACATTTAGAGGACCAAAGAGTCCAAAGGAAATCCAGAGTCTCAGTGCACGCACGTGTGTGTGTGTGTGTGTGGTGTGTTTTGGAAGGAAAGGGTCAAGGTTGGGTGGAAGAGATGATAGGGATCCAGGGTCGAGAGAAGGATGGGGAATGAGGAGAGTTGGACATGTCGGTAGGGGGAGTGGATGAGGACAAATGTACGCAACAGAGGCCAAGTGATGGGCAGACAAGGCCTCTCTGAGGACTGGCAAGGACATGGAAGATAGGGCAAGGCCCTGATTCACAAAAAAAGACAAGGGAGGGGCTGGAGAGATGGCTCAGAGGTTAAAAGCACTGACTACCCTTCCGAAGGTCCTGAGTTCAATTCCCAGCAACCACATGGTGGCTCACAACCATCTGTAATGAGATCTAGTACCCTCTTTCTGGCATGCAGGCATACATGGAGGCTGAACACTGTATACATAATAAATAAATAAATCTTAAAAAAAAAAAAAGACAAGGGCCACTCTCCAAATGGGGAAGAGAAGGGGATGCTTGCCATCATTACAGTGAGGAACACAAGTGAGAAGACAATTCTGATAACTGAAGATAGCAGTTGACGAGGAGGATGGAGAGTTGATAAACATGAAGGATGGGGAATCTGGACACCAGCAGCCAATGGAGCCTTGGAGATGAGGGAATGAATGATTTGGAAGAACATTAGGCTTAGAGATTTCAGAATGGCGTGATCCTGAGTTAGTGGCACAGCTGGGCAGAGCTGTTGTGATTGCCAGCAGGGCAGGATAGAGGCTATGGAAGACCAGAGCCAGCGGGTTAGCAGGTTACCCTCTGGCACGCCGAGGCATCCAGCTGACGTCTGGCCAAACCTGGGGGAGAGATAGGTCACAAGCGTGCTGCCAAAACCCTACGTGAGCTCTGGAGATGGGCGGCTGATGACATGCGATAAGTTTGACAGAGGCGAAGGTGTGAGGGAAATTTATGCGAGGAGGGAAGAATATGGCCTAGAGACAAGTTTAAAGGGTAAGGGTGATGCCAGCTCCCAACACCCAGCCTCAAAGGTCAGCCGAATGATTCTCATCAACTACAGGTGCTTGCAGCTGACCTTGAGAGCTTGCGTTCAATCCCTGGAACCCACGAGGAGGGATGAGGGAGCGGACTCCAGAGTGTTGTCCTCTGGTCCGCACATCTATGCCATGGTACAGGCATGCCTGCCCCACCCACCCACCTATAGGCAACTGTTTTAAAAGTTTTTGCTTTCTGTTGTTGTTTTATGTTCCTTGCCGGGCGGAGGTGGCACAACTTTAATTCTAACACACGGGAGGCAGAGGCAGGGGGATCTCTGTGAGTTCACAGAGTTTGAGGCCAGCCAGGTCTGCAGAGTGAGTTCCAGGACAGCCCATGGTGATGTGGGATGTACTTCTGTGTTTGTGCTGCTTTTATTGGCTAATAAATAAAGCTGTTTCAGCCAATGGCTTAGCAGAGTAAAGCCAGGTGGGAAATCTGAACGGAGATGTAGAGAGGGAGTAGGTAGAGTCAAAGAGATGCCACATAGCCGCCGAAAGAGAAAGATGCCAGAACATTACCAGTAAGCCACAGCCTGGTGACAATACACAGATTAACAGGAATGTGTTAGGAATATGCCTGAGCCATTGGCCAATCAGTGCTGTAATTAATATAATGATCTGTGTGATTATTTGGGTCTAGGCGGCCGGGAAATGAAAGCACAATCTCTATCTACAACACAGGGAAACCCAATCCCAGTGGGAGAGATGAGTCCTCTCTACCTAAGAACAAACAAGAAGCAGGAATCTCAGGAGACGAAGGCCCAGCTGTTGGTAGAAATAGTAAAGATACTAGAATGGGGTTCTGAAGGGTACCCCTGAAAGTTGTAGAAGGTGGGGAGGCAGAAGAAGCAGAGAGAACACATCCTGAGACCGTCCACAGAGGTCTTCGGTGCTGGTACTCAATCATAAGAGGGCTGCTGTGTTAACACCTGAAGGGCATCTGGAGAAATGCTTGGCACACAGCCAGCTCTGAAGAAGTGTCAACTTGAGAGGGAACAGCATTACGATGCCATGCTTTCCCCAAACGCACCCATGTCCGGCTCCATCTACCCCTAAAGAACATAGTATCATCTTTTCACACAGAGCTAAAGTCCAACCTTTTACCTGTGTGACAGGTAAAAATTCTGTCAGAGCCTCTTGTAGGTTTCTTACTGGTTTTAAGGTAGAGGCAGTTCAAGACCAGTCTCAGCTACACAGTGAGTTCAAAACCCTATTAGGTTACAGGAGAACTTGTCTAAAAAAAAAAAAAAAAAAAAAAAAAAAACAACAACAAAAATCAGGGACTGGAGAGCTGACTCCGGAGTTAAGAGCAGGTCTTAACTCTCAGAGGACTCAGATTAATTTCTCACCACCCACTTGGTGGCTCATAAACATCTAAACTCCAATTTCAAGAAATTTGACACTCTCTTCTGATTTTCCTGGCACCACACACACACGCCACACGTACATACACGCAGCCAAAAGAATCATCCACATAAAATAAATATCTAAAACAGACAGAACCACCTCAAACAAGCAAAGCAAAGCAAACAAACAAAAACTTCAGTATGAAGGATCATTTAAAAATCAAAAGTAAGATTACCACATGTTTGGGCAACCTCTTTTCTAGACGCGTGTGTACATCTATGTATATGAAAGTCAAAAGCAGGACTTTGAACAGGTATTTGCATGTGCATGTTTGTTAAAGAACTATTGACCAAAGCCAAGACTCAGAAACAGCGCCACCTATGGACGAACAGATATACAAAAGGAAACAGGCAAATTGTAGGGAGTTTCTCCACCTAAGAAAGACTGTCCTGTCACATTCGACAGGACAGGTGGACTCCATGAAATTAGCTGGTCACAGGAGAGAAGGGCTGAAAGGATGCTTTTCTATACATTATCTGATGTCAAGTTCACAGAAAGAATTACGTGGCTACCAGAGGCTTCAGGAAGGGGGCACTGTTTAAGGGGTAGCGTTTCAGATTCATAGTATAAAAACCGTTCTGGAAATCTGCTTCTCAATAGAGGGGTTACACGATGCCACTGGACTGCCCGCTCAAGAGAGGCCACGTGTTCCTGTAAGCTCGGCACCGAGGAGGCTGAGCACAAGGGGATTGTGAATTCCAAGGTGATTCTGGGCTACACACCCCATCTCAATACACAAAGCGACAACAAAAATATTGTGAAGGTGATAGATTTTTATGATATATTGATTATGTATATGTATATATATATGTATATACATATATACACATATATCACAATTAAAAAAATAAGATTAAAATGGTCCTTTGGTATCTCCTTTTCTCCCACCTGACAGATGAAAAAGCCAAGGGAAGAGAATTGTTCATCCCAGGCTGCCAGCTCATGGACACAGCATCAAGACCAGAACTCTGCCAGGCCTGACCCTCACTGTGGGTCTTGGTCCATTTCTCTCCCCTCTTCCTCGTGTGTGTGTGTGTGTGTGTATGTGTGTGTCCCTCTTCGGCTCTGTCTGTGTCTGTATGTCTGTTTCTCTCTCTGCTCTCTCTTTCTGTGTCCCTCTCTGTCTTCTCTATGTTTCTCTCTGTGTCCCTCTCTGTCTCTGCCTTTCTGTGTGCCTGCCTGTCTGTCTGTCTCTCTGCTCTCTTTCTCTCTGTATCCTTTCTGTTGCCTGTCTTTGTGTCTCTCTCTTCTACCATCCCCCCCCCCCCGTGTGTGTGCGCGCGCATGCACACACAGTACTGAGGTAGAAAAAAGAGGAGACAGTTGATTTATGGACAGTGACATTCCAATGAACCTGAAAGGGATCAAGATTCTCCTCGGCTCATAAATGTTCCTGCGTCTGTGCCCTTTCTCCTGATCTCAAACGGCTTTATTCAGATCAACAGGATCCCACAAGGCCACCCTGGAAAATCCACTACTCACGGCTCCCAGAGTCTGAGGCAGGCCAGAGAGCGGGTAAGAGAAGCTTTTCTGTTCCCCAGCTGTTTCCCCTTGTGATTTAGAAGTCCAGACAGTCCCAGCAGAAAAACAAGAAAGAAAACACAGAGGGAGCACTTCAAAATGAACTTGGTGTGGGGTCCCTCGCGGGGAAGCAGCTAGTCCGAACTTGCTTCCTTAGGCTCCCTCTGCAAAAGTGGAAAAGAAATCTCTCTTTCCCCTTTATGAACATCCTTTTAGCTCCTTATTCCATAAAAGAGACAGCAAAAAAAAAAAAAAAGAAAAAAAGGCTGGCCTCAGCTCAAGACACGCAGAGGTGAAAAACAGTCCTTGGTCCTTTACAGGGGTGATGTCCATGGGTCGCCTTCTACTTTCCGTCAGAAATTTCACTTCCGTGGAGTAAAGAAATGTGTTTAATGATTCCTTATACAACCTCCGCAGGGTCCGTACTGGGGCAGTTGATACAAATGGCTTGGTCTTCCCAGAAATCTAGCCAGGTTCAAAGTGTCATCGCTCAGGCCACCTCCCAACCCTACTGACCCTGCTCCTCCCATCTTGATGTGAGACATTGAAAGCACCTCACATCCCTCCTCCCCCCCGGAGCTCGGAAAGTGTTAGGAAAATCTCCCTGCACAAATATGTCCCGTGATGAAGAACTAAATAAAACATTTGGCAAGGACATTTCTAAAGATCTTTCCACTGAGATTTTTTTTCCTTCTCCTCAGCAAGCCTTCAGAGGTTGGACCAGGATGCCTATAAAAAGCCTTCTGCGTTCCCCTGCACACTCTTCATGAATCCTCGGGAAGGATGGAAGAAGACAGGGGTCAGAGATCAGGAGCCATGCCAGATACTGAAGATGCCAGGCTAGCTGGAGGCACTGGTGACTGACTGCACTTCCTGTGCCTGTCTCCTGCCTCTCTGGCTGCCTACACCCCTTAAGGGGATTGGTCATGTCCCTGGCTTGCTTTGCCTGTGTGTCTGCTAGTTACTGCACAGAGGAAGGGCTATTTCCATGCTCAGTTTTCCAGACAGTGGTAGTTTGAATGTAAGTGGCCCCCATAAGCTCATAGGGAGTGGCGCTATTAGGAGGTGTGGCTTTGTTGGAGTGGGTATGGCCTTGTGGGAGGAAGTATGTCACTGTGGGGGTGGGCTTTGAGGTTTCCTATGCTCAGGATATCATCTGTTGTATCAGTCAACTTCCAGTTGACTGCAAGATGTAGGACTCTCAGTCCCTCCTGCAGCGCCATGTCTGCCTTCATGCCACCATGTTCCCCACCATGGTGACAACGAACTGAACCTCTGAAACTGTTAAATGAAATATTAAATATTTTCCTTATAAAAGTTGCCATGGTCATGGTGTCTCTTCACAGCAATAAAAATCCTAACTAAGACACAGATACACACAAGCACAGACCTGTCAATTAGCCAGCATGGCGGAAAAGACCGTATGGAGAATCCTTCTAAGCAAAAGGTTCCTCCACACCTGAGCTTCCATCCATATCTCTGAGACACACCTGCTGTTTAAAAGTCAGTGAGCCATGCAAGCAACAGCCCAGTGCCTCTAGCTAACCTTAGAGAGCAAGGGCCTTCTAGAGCTCGTACCGACCATAAAAGCGGAGGGAGAGGCCAAGGATCCTTGCTAACACTCTGCTCTGCCACCCATGCAGGAGTCAAAAGATGACAAGGCTTTGCTACCTTCTCTCTCATCTTCTCTCCTCCACCAGGTAGTCCCACCTCCCAACTTCAAGAATCCAGGAATTATACCTGGCGAAATGTTCTACCCCCACCCCACCCCCCATTAAATGCTGACAATATGCTTTTTTCTCCAACAGGAGGATGGACACCTGTTAGTTCATGGCTGCCATCTACAAACTTAAAGGACTGAAGGGTCATTCTTCCCCTGGAATACACCAGGACCTCTTGCCACTACCTCTGTCACTTGAATGCCCACAGGACCATCTGAGGCTCTTCCAGAAATTCACCAGAGTTTCTCGAACCTTGTATCACAAGATACAGGAAATTTCAATTTGATCCACACAGCTTAGACTCCTAGAGAAAGCCTTGGATTCTCATGGTTAGCAGAAGGGTGTGTGTGTGTGGAGAGAGAGACAGACAGACAGACAGAGAGATCTGTGAATGTAAGCAGTGTGCACACATACATGGGAGAAACTGATAGCCCAAATCCCAAACAACCAAAAACCAATCTTAACTGGGAAAGACATTGGAAAGTCTGGCATTTAGAATAGTCTTTGGGCGGCAGGGGGTGGGGATGGCGAGAGTAGTTCCTGAATTTGAATGGCAGAAAAATCTAAAAATACCTCGGCATATCCAAAGTTGGCTTGCTTGTCATGTTATTTTACATTCCAAAAAATGTATAAGTTGGGGAATAGAGGTGAAGGGAGCTATAATATTGCCTGCTATTCATATCCTGTCTTTCTTCCTAAGAACACATAGTTCCTGCCACCTTACTCCTGATTTTTTTTTAACAATTGTGACTGAATTTACCTGTTCACATGTGAACTTTCCCACTTGTAAATTTGTAACCCAGTCCTCATCATACTCCTCGATGGATATTCTTCTGGGTGTCGGGAAGGAGGATGGCAGCAAACTCTTCTGTGCCAGACTCTCAATATCTCACATCCCTCGACCCCCAAACGTAAAGCCCATACTTCATATCGTAGGAGACTAAGACTGGTGGCATTGAATGACTTGCTGAAAGCCATTAGGATATTTAGGACTTAAACTCATCACTGGTGTACCCCAAAATCTTTGTCTCTTCAACCTTTCACCTACAGTGATAGCAGACGAACAAGCTGTTCGTGGACATTAAGCATGAATTAGGATCTCTCGCTAATCCCTGGTCAATGAGATATACAAGACACAGGCCTGGAGAGACGGCTCAGCAGTTAAGAGTACTGGCTACTCTTCCAGAGGACCCAGGTTCAATTCCCACCACCCACATGGCAGCTCACAGTTGTCAGTAACTTCTGTTCCAGGGATCTGACACTCTCACACACAGACATATATGCAGGCAAGACACCAATACATACAAAATACAAATAAATAAACTATTCTTTTTAAAGAAATATACAACACACAACGCATACATCTCATCTGTTTCCTTCCATCAAGGAAAGGGCACTGCCAAAGAGTGGTGTTGGCACAAGGTGAAGTTTAGTGATGAATCAGAATGACCGATTCAGGTCCAAAGAAGTCAGAGGTCATCAGATTCTCAAAAGGGTCCTTTTCAGCATCTTCTGGCCAAGGCTGACAAAGTTGTAAAAATTTATCTCCTAACTTCGAATAATGAAATGGACATGTTGCCTAGCCTGCTTTGGGTTTAATCCCGAGTACCACATAAACCAGGGGTGGTGGCTTCTGCCTTTAATCCTCACCCTCAAGACGTGAAAGCAGGAAGACTAAGTGTTCAACGTCATCCTTCGCTACACAGTGAGCTCAAAGCCCGTCTGAGTTACAGGAGACGCAGTCTCAAAGACAAAAAGTGCTTAGAACTTTCCACAGCCTTAAACGCCTCTATGATTCCGATTAATGCATCCAGATGGTACCAATTGCTAGTAACAGAAAACTCAGAGTAGCTTCAAATGAGATTTACTGTCTGATACAGCAGGACGTGTTGAGGCGGGGTGCCTCAGAGCTAGTGAACAGAGTAACTCTATGGTGTGACCAGGACACACCATTCTCACGGCTTGCACCTCCCCCATGCCCTGTGCAATGACTTGTTTTTTTTAAGGCAGGCTTTTGCAAAGATCCGTGATGCCACTCACACATAAACAATAACTGTTACAATTGGAAAAGGAATTCCTCATCTTGGGAATTCAGCCAAGATAGATCATCTATTATTCCAGGCCCCTCATACAGTGGCTACCTGGGAAAACACACACACACACACATACACAATACAGAAATGCAGGAAAAGGAATTCCTCATCTTGGGAATCCAGCCAAGATAGAGCATCTGTAATTCCAGGCCCCTCATACAGTGGCTACCTGGGAACACACATGATGCAGAAATGCAAAACAAACAAAAACCCAACTGCACAGCACATTTGAAACCTCTGTATCATATCTATCAGTATGTCATTGTCCGAGGCAAATTCCACAGTAAAGCCTACAGGCGAGGAACAGGGACCCTTGCAGCTCCTACAGAGACCTGTGACAAGGGTGAAGATTATTTGTGACTGCAATGAGCAGGGAACTGGCCTCAAGAAATCCAGCTTCCACCTGTAGCTGGGTGGGTAGAAACCTGTGAGAATGCTATCCTTTGGATGTAAAATAATGAATATTAGCATTCTTTCGTGGTTTAGTATAATACCCTTAGAGGTGAAGAGTGTGTGTGCATGTGTGTGCACACGTGCACATGTGCATGCACAGCACACATGGTATGTGCATGTGGAGGTCAGAAGACATCCAGAGCCTTCTTTATCTCCCTTCACCTTGTTTCATGACAGGGAAGTAGCTGAACCTGGAGCCCGCTGGTTGACTAGTCTGGCTGACCAGTGAGCTCTAAGGCCCCTTCTGTTTCACTCCACACCCCAACGTCCCAAAACTGGAATTGCAGATACATGAGCAAAAGAGGATCCAAACTCAGGGACTCATATTACACAGCAAAAACTTTACCCGCCGAGCCACCTCCTAGACCAGCAGAAGTAGAATTTAACTAAGTCCCTTGCTGGCCAGCTATTGGAACTCTCTTGAAAGCCGAGCAAAATGTTTATATCAAAAGTAAAACAAGAAAACAAACGTGAATTGCTAAGCACATAGGGAGTAAAATCCATAGAATTGTCTATCTCTGAAGTAGCACTTTGGTTCCCTTTGAATAGAGTCATGCAAGCTCCATTTGAATTAACCACTTATCAGGGTTTAAAGACTGTGTGGAAGTAAACCATCAAAACCGAGTCCTGGTACTGTTTTTCCCAGGAGCGTTAAATGTCTTGTGGTCTCATAAGTTGGGTCTGAATTGACAGTAGAGCTCTGATTACATGTGAGACTTTGTTATCATTGAGCCCGCTGAATATCTGTCTTTCCAATAGAATCCCACTGATAGAACATCCTAATCAAAATTCCCTCCTTGTATCCCTTTCTCCCTACACCACACATAAATCCCCAAACTTCTTTTCTCTCCCAGATTCATTCATGCCTATCTCCTTGAAATACCTGTCACCTAGCTGGCCTCTAATCAGCCTGTCTAACTATGGCTCCCACTCCCAGCAGGCTCCTCACTCAGCTTTCCTGTGGTACCAAGTTACCCCGTATGCATCCGTCATGCTGAACTTAGCACACTGTAAGCAAAGTAGCAAATGTGTATCTCTTTCTTCCCCTTCAGTGTGAGCTGCTTGAGTTCATGGACTGTATTTGACTCCTCTTCATCCTTTCAATATCCAGCATCATGCTTGGAAAACTGTAGGGGCTGAGAAATATTTAACGAGAAAGGGCATATACTAGCCAGAAGGTCCAACATATTCTTATGGAAAGTACAAATCAGCTATTCATGGTTGTATGGGTCATGTTCCAGTAATTTGAACCTAGCCTTACACCATCTTGGAACATTTCCATCTTCAACTTGTATCCTCTAGGGACCCACACACAGGAAACAGGAGATGATGCTGTCCTGGAGAAATATCCCCTTTTCTGGTGTAGTAATTACGATGGGGTTTTTAACTGAAGAATCTGACCAAGGAATGAAAAAAGTCTCAGGCTTAGACAGCCCATATATGACAGCCATTGGGCCACGGCGATTGTTCAGAAGTGTGCAGATGACAGACGTCCTTGATCATTTCAGTGAAAATTAGTCAAATGTGGTGGTGCAGGTCTCTTAGTGCTAATGCGGGGGGATTACCATGAGTTCAAGGCCATCTTGGGCTATGTAACAAGACTTTGTCTTTAAAAAAAAAAAGTCAAAAAAACTAATGAATTTGTTTAATAAAATGTACCCCTCCCTCGCCTCTCTCTCTGACATTTATTTTATTTTCCCTCTGTCCCCTGTGTCTCCCTGTGGTGTATCTGTGTATACATGTTTGTGTGTGTGTGTCCATGAGTATAGCATTGTCATCAGAGGCCAGAAAAAGGTGCTAGAGACACTGGAGGTGGAGTGACAGGTGCTATCTTGGGAATTCAGCCAAGATAGAGCATCTATTATTCCAGGCCCCTCATACAGTGGCTACCTGGGAAAACACACACACACACATACACAATACAGAAATGCAGGAAAAGGAATTCCTCATTTTGGGAATCCAGCCAAGATAGAGCATCTGTAATTCCAGGCCCCTTATACAGTGGCCACCTTATACACTAAGGTCCTTTGGATAACAACAAGCTCTCTTAGCCGTGAAGCAATCTGTGGTCCCCATCAAAGACCTCTTGGTAGACAACTAGAAATAAAAAAAAAAGTTGCTAATTTGGTTCTCTGGAAGCTTGGGTTTGATTATTTTTTTCTCTCTACTTTGGCATCAAAGCCCAATGAAAATTAGGCTAACACACCAGAAAAAAAATTCAACTAACAGAGGGAGAATAGCTCAGAGAGAGAAGTTGAGACCCAAGACATCATCGTCCTAAAAATGACCTCATATCATGTGGACCAACAAATACTGTTTCAGAGGGTTGAGCTGCATCTATTGCTCACAAGCAAGTGTCTATTACGAATGTTGTTGGAATGAATGGGGTCACTGGGAAAGAAAAATCTAGATGAGCATGGGTGAATAATTAGAGCAATCATTAAAAGAGGAGGAGGCAGCACTTTTTGTTAATGTTTTCTTTTAACCCTAGATGACCATGCAGCCAGAAACCTAAGGCAATGTACTGTGGAGAGAGGAAAGCCTGCCGGCAGAGGGCTAGTGATTTTCTTAAACTGGGTGATAGAGACAAAGAGGGCTTCAGGCTTTGTATTCCTTTTTTTTTAGTATTTATATTTTTAATTGTCAAATTAAAATTTAAAATGTTTCCATCTTGGTACTGGCATATCACGGTATTGGTATTCGCAGACCAGCCAGTACTGTGGAGTCATGCCAATCAAGATAGCCACGGGGGCATCTGGTTCGTTGGAATGTTTGAATTAGGATTTTAGCCCAAGATAAGACAAATGTGTATTAACTATTTATACATATCCCTGTGTGACTTGGCTGCTGAAAGACAGAAGCTGGGACAGTGTGTCTGTCCTCGTAGATTCTCCACAGATGAGACCATCCAGTTGGTGTGTACCCTTCAGGTGCCCCTCCTCCTCCAAGCATCACCCTGTGACATCTCTGGCTCCAGAGGGGCTGTTCTGGTTTGCACAGTGACAGCACGCTCTGCACTAAACTGATAACTCAAGCAAACTGTATGGAGACAGAATGACGTATTTCACCCACAAGGACTGGGGGACAGCTCAGTGGTGGCTCTAGGGAGGCTGCCAGAAGTCAGCGTCAGGCCTGGGAGAAGAGCAACCACAAGGAAGGACAAACCACAGCTCCCAGGGTTGCGGTCAAAAGGGAAAGCCTGTCCTACCTTCGTGAAGCAAAACACCAAGGAGAGTCTCTTGCAAAACGGGAAATAAATGTAATTTCAAGTTGTGCTTTGGGTCATCTCTCTGGGTAGGGAGACTCTTGAGAAATGGTTGGGGCCATCTCCTGGCTTGTACTTTGGATAACTGTCGTTGACTAAATATGAGACCCACTGATAGACTTAGCTCCGGAGTCAGGCTGCCCGTGCTCAAAGCCCGGCTGACTTATTTGGTTCTTCCATGCTTCTTTACCCGTTCACTTCCTATACAATAAGGATGATAACTGCCGAGCATAAATGGACAAATACCGCAGGATTTCACGTTGACAAGCAGCTCAGAACTGGCAAGGTTGCAGAGATAGGAAGTCGACCAGAGGTTACAGGGACCAGGGAGTGGAGGAGGAAACAGGTAGCGGTTGCTTAATGAGCAGAAAGTTTTCTGGAATGTTGGTAAAGCTCTAGCAATGAACAGTTGTGATGGTTGCATAACAATATGTGCTTAATTCACTGAATTATAAATTTCTTAGTGGAAACAGGAGTAAGTTTTGTGATATATTTGTGATAGATATATATAGACATCTTTCGTGACATATATATGTCATGACTTTATGACACACACATATATATGTTTAAAATGGAAAGAGTTTTGTGATATATATACAGATATCTTTTATGACATAAATATTACAACTTTATGACATATATATATGTATGTATAGATATATTATATCTCTACAACTGTAGACCTAAGATTTTTGCTGCAAACTCAATGCTGAACAGAGAGATTACCTACAAAATAACCAGAGCTGTGTGGCATTGGTGAATGGCAAGGAAAAACCTGCTGGTGTTGAAACCACCCCTGGGGGCGTGGAGGGGTGGGAGTGTCCGAGGGACCAATCATTTTCTCTCCCTTCATCCAGGGGCTGCTTGCCCTTCTGGAGATGGTCGAGCTGTCAGTACGTGTATATTAGCCTTCCCTATGGAGTACCCTTCATCCTCACAGGCAACTCGTGGCTATGCTAACACTGTACTGCTCGAATGAAGGGATTTGCTTTAGTGTCTAAAGAGTTAAAAGAGAACGCATTGAGAACTGTGCCTCGGACAGACTATTTCAGCCCCTGGAGCGGCAGGAGTTTCCATGGGCAAACAGAGGTAGCTTTTATCTTTCTTAGGCAGATTTTCATGGCTCAAGGAACGAAGTCATATTGACACAGGTGGTCTCGGTTCTAAATCCAAATACCCATGTCATGCTGACGGCTGTTGTCATAGTGATCAAGATAGCAATATCTACTTTCTGCGGTTGCTATTGGGAGTAACGAGACCGTGGCGCTGACAGGCATCAAGGACTTCATAATCGGTGACCTAACAGAATTATTTATGTTCATTTACTTCGGAAGATAAGGCAATTGTAGCTAGAAAATCTGATGTCTTAAAACCTTTTAAAATTAGTTTTTGGTAAATTACAATGTTAAAAAAACCTAACTTCAGACTGGGAAAACAGCTCAGTAGTAGAGGGCTTGCCTCAGATGCATGAGGCCCTGGGTTTAATTTCCAGTACTGGGAGGTGGGAAGTACAAAGAAAACATGGTTCTGGTCTTTGTGTAGTCCAGAAACTTCTAGCGTTGTTGCTAGAGTCCGCACTTACGGAGAAAAGAGGGCACAAACACTAAAAGGGCTGACACCTTGCTGCTTGATTCTAACTGACTGCTTATCTGCATTTCCTCGGGGACCCTTGAGTAATGAAAGGCAAAACTCTCACAAGCACAGAGGTTTGGGAAGACGATGTACTGTCGGAAAACACAACTTAATGGGGACCCTCTGGGGTCCTCATTTGTTCGCTATGTGTGCTCAGTTTAATCAGCAAAGACTCTTCAGAAGAAGCGGAACCTCTTCAGCCTTTGAACAAGCCCCACGGACTTTCCTGGACAGTCAGGCCTGACTGCCATGTAGTTACGAAAAAAGGCTACTATCAGCCTGAGGAACGGGAGCATGGAGTATTGGCTGTACTTCCCACAACTGTGACGGAGCAGCTGGCACAAGTAAAAGGGGAAAGATCTAATTTTGGCTCATGGGTTCTAGGGTGTTAGTTCATTCTGGTGGGAAGGTAGAGCAAGCACAGCAACTCGTGATGAGGTGGCAGGGAAGGAGAGATGGGGAAAGAGAGAGAATATGTATATACATATGTCTTCACCAATAGGCTTCTTCCCCTTTCATGAGAAAAATACCTTCCAGCCTCTTTTATAATTTCATACAAGATAGACTGCGATTTTAAAGATATCGGAGTGTGTCAGTTTCAAGACTGCTATGGTCTTGGTAAACAAGCAGCAGACGCACACACTTAGCTAGCGAGTAGGAAGACGAATACAGTTGGACATTCATCATTTAGTGCGTCAGTTGACCTGAACATTTACCCTATAATGCTACTTCCAGTTTGTTGTTAAAAGGGTTTCCTAAGCAAATATAGTTCCATTTCAGCCCTTCTTTGGAGCCACAAATACTTGTCTTTTTTGGCTTCATAATTGGCTGCATACAGCGGTCTTTCTACCCAAGTTATAGCCAGGCTATCATTTTTCTGGCTTTGTGTTCTTGGCAGTGTACGGAGGAGTTTTATCATGCTCTTAGTTTGCACTTGTGTACTTTAATGACTTGGTAAAAAGAAAGAAACAAAGACCAGAAAATGGAGGAAGTGTGGCATCCTTACCTAAGGATCTTGACTGAATCACATGACCTGCCTGAATCCTTTCCTCAAAAGAGAGGAGAGAGGGAGGGGGGAGCGGGGTGGGAGGGAGAGGCTCATTGGTAGATCTCAAGACACTATGTTGGAAGAACCTTGGCAGGGGAGTCCGGAGTTGAGTTCCAAATTCTAGCACTGGCTGGGTGCAGTTTTCACAGCAAATCAATTGTCTTCGTGCATTTGGGAAGCGAATGTCAGGTTCTCGCAAATGCTCAGGTTCGTGGTGAGCACAAAGTTAGTGATAAAGAAGGCATTCTGTACGTGGTAAAGCGCTAAGTGGAGCACCAGTGTTAAGAAGGCTTCACCTTGCTTAGTTTTTATGCTGTTTGTTTATTTTCCTACAACCTGTTACAAACATTTGTGCTCCCGTGGGTAGAATCTGTGGGTTGGCACCAAACTATAAATGTGTGTTTTTGGCATGAAGACTGCCCATTATAAATAGCGTCCTCCCTGAGTTATTGGGCTACCTATAAATTTTCGGTTTGTTTTTGAGTCGTCATCTGAGTCATGGTTCTTTGAGTCAAGAAATATAAAATTCTAAACAAGGAATTATCTGGGAATTATCTTTTCACCCATTTTTCCTCCCTATGAAAGTGTCTCTGTGTATATATATCTCAGGAAATAACTTGTCTGTTGCTGTAGAATCTCTCAATATTTCAAAGGGATTGCTGTAGAGGATGATAGTACCTGCAGAGAAGGGGCTGATGTATATAGCCCCTAAACATGCACACACACACACATACACACCACAATGCACATCATAACACAGTCACAACCCTCCAGCCAGAAATAAAACCTCTTTCCTTCCACTGGGCTCTTTTCCCTGTGGCTCCACCCCCACCCCACTAGCATTCTTCTCGTACAGTTTCTGCCGACCTAGTCATGTCTAGCACTGGGTTTTCTTTTCTTTTTTTTTTTTAATCCACAATTTTCAGTTCGATGTAGCAAGTGGTTCTTTGCTCTTTGATAATCTTTAAAGTAAATGTTACTTTTGTGTGTGTATGTGCGCACGCATGTGTGTGTTTACGTGTTTTGTGTGTGTTCAGATATATATGTGTGTGCAGGTTCACACGCCTGTGTGTGCTTTCATGTGTAGAGGCAGAGATCAACATCCTCAGATGCAAATTCTTAAGTGTTGTCCACTTTAGATTATTTTGAGACAGCACCTTCCGTTTGCCTGCATCTCACACCAAGTAGGCTAGGCTCTCTGGCCAGCAAGGCCCGGGGGTCCGCCTGTCTCTGCCACCCCAGTGCCAGGATTACAAACATGCGCCACCATGCCAGGTTTTAAATCAGATCTTTGTGTTCATGTGCCAATCCTTTTGAGTATCAACCCAGCCAAGTATCGTTTCGATAGAGGGAGCTCTTCAAAGTCCCTTCGGAGGAATGTACAGAAACGTTTGATTCATGCATTTCTTTTCTCTCTTCCCTGGGTATATATTGTCAAATACTTCTAGTGTGAGCCAGGCTCCCCCACACAGTCCTCCTGCAGCACGTATATGATCCCAAACGGTGCCTCACACCACCGAGTTCCTGGGACTAAATACTCCCCTCAGACTATTAGTCCTATGGAAGAGCAATTATCCTCCTCTCTAAATTGCTCAGGGCTTTTTCACACCATGTCTGCAGCCAGTTATTGCAAAAGTTCTGCCCAATGAACTGATGTGAATCACCCGACGACATCTTCTGCCTTCCCCAGGATGAGTTCATTTTGACTCCCACCCAGAGAAGAATCTCTGGAAATACACAAAGCATCAGTGTAGATGCAAGAGCCCCAACGTCTACTGCTGCCTCTGGCTGGCCCTGCAATTTTCAGCATCCAAGATCTTTTTTGGAAGAAGAGGCGGGATTGGGACATCCTTTCCAGACAGGTTTTGGAATTACATGGTCTTCATACATTCCGAGCTGACTGTAGTCTGGGGGCCCAAGGCCATTTGCAACATGATTTTTAATGACTGTCATTACTCCTGCGATTACTTCCACCTAATAAAAACTCCCACTGGCTTAATAGTATTGTCTTTCAGTTGCACCGTGCCTCCAGACTCTAGTGAGCCACAGGGCGTCTGGTATTCGCCAACATTACTCATCAAAGGAAGATCAAAATCATAGCAACACCCAGCTTGCCACAGTGGGTAATGGCTTCGGGGAAGTTGGAGCTGCAGCTCAGCCTGGGTCTTTCAAAGCTGCTGACCCCCCTTCTTCCAGAGTGGATCTCCTAAAAGCGAAAATGGAATGCATGCTGAATGGGATTTTCACAACAATGAAACCCTCATTATTAGCAATCAATAGTTACAATTCTATTACCGCGTAAGAGCAAAACACAGCAAGAAGTTAATGCAAGCCGGGCGATGGTGGCGCACGCCTTTAATCCCAGCACTCGGGAGGCAGGGGCAGGCGGATCTCTGTGAGTTCGAGACCAGCCTGGTCTACAGAGCTAGTTCCAGGACAGGCTCCAAAGCCACAGAGAAACCCTGTCTCGAAAAACAAAACAAAAAAAAAAAAGTTAATGCAATTGCTATTTCAGCTTTTTTTTTTTTTCTTGAGAAAGAGGTAAAGATTGCATTTAAGCTCTTCTGTATTTTTTTTCAGGGACCCAGTGAAACAGAAGCAAGTGACTGGGAGGGTTCACTTCTTTCCACTCCCACCTCTGCTATGCCACTAGAGAAGGGGTATATTCCACCTCTCTCTCATCCAGAAAAGAAAAGAAGCTCCCTGCTGTGAAATAGTTGGCACCTTACAACTCTGCAGCTCGAATAAAAGCCATCATTTTTGATAAAATTTGTCAAGAACTTTGCATCATGGCTTGGCGGCTTCCCACTTCCTCCTCAGTTCCCTTATTCCATGTAACAGAAGCCTCGGGGTGCACTGATTTGGGTGTGGATGTAAGTGCGGGCGTGCTATGCACTGAGGGTGACCTGAACCTGGGCGTGCACAACCCAGAAAGTCACTTATTTACATTTCTTTATAACCTTAAGCATATATCAAACTCCGTGAAAGATACTCTTCGGGAATTTTTATCTATTCATTTAAATTTGTTCATTTATTTTCAAGGTCTTATTGTTGTTATTGGGTTGTTTTGTTTTAGTTGGTTGCCTTTGGTTTTTTGAGATAGTGTTTCTCTGTGTACCTCTGGCTGTCCTGAAACTCCTTCTGTAAAACCAGGCTAGCCTTGAACTCAAATATCCACTTGCCTCTGCCTTCAGAAAGCTAGGATTAAAGGCATGTGCCACCACTGCCCAGGGAAGATTTTACCTTGTATTCTTAGCTGGCTCTGAACTCGCTGTGTAGCTCAGGCGAGCCTTAAGCCCAAGTTCCCCTGGCCTCTATCTTATGAGTTCTGGAATTAGAAGTGCAGTGCTCATCACTGTGCCTGGCTGGACAAATATTACAGATGAACAAGCAAATTCAGCATACAGCTGGCCATTTCTGAATGCAGAATTGTGGCTTCTGGGCAATTCCCTTTATCAACCTAAATGTACATTTCTGATTCAACAGAAATACTGTATGAAAAGACCCAAAACTGTTGGTAAAGAGGAGCCATATTTATAGAAAGTTAATTTAGATACCTATTACTAAGGCATTATTGATTATAAGACAGACAAGCATTTAATGAAAAAAAAACACTCATTAAACCATAACCCCATGCTTTCTCATTAGAAATTTTTATTTTGTGCTGTGTTCGATGTAAGCAATGCAAATACTACTTGAGTAACACAGAACCACAGTGTGAGCATCTGCGTCCCAGAATTCCAGGTGCTCAGCAGTGAGTGACACCGCCATGACTGCCTCCCAAGTGATGGTGACTTGACACAAGCAATTGGAGGTGGCAATCCTGATCTCAGAGATGCACACCTGTAAAAACTGGGCCTTGATGAAACACGATGTCAGTTCACTTCCTGTGAGCCTATCGGGAACCTCCGCTAACGGGATATCTGCCTAAGCAGCCAATCAGATCGTGTCTGGAGCCTTCTCTCTTTTTTTTTTAAATATTTTATTTATTTATTATGCATACAATATTCTGTCTGTGTGTATGCCGAAGGCCAGAAGAGGGCACCAGACCTTATTGCAGATGGTTGTGAGCCACCATGTGGTTGCTGGGAATTGAACTCAGGACCTTTGGAAGAGCAGGCAATGCTCTTAACCACTGAGCCATCTCTCCAGCCCTGGAGCCTTCTCTTTTTATCTTCCTTGGCCTTTGGCTCCTGGTGCTCCACAATAGTCCTCCCAGGTTTGACTGTGTGATGGCTTCTACTGGACTAAATGAACAATGGCTATGATGAGATCTTTTTCTTACCTTAGGAGTCCTGTGTCTTCCGGACTCCCTATCGTTTGCTCTGGCCACCTTGCTTCTACTACTATTATTTATGATACATATATATGTATCATATAATATGCATAATTCATATTTCTTGATTAAATAACATTACCCCTTTCTCTTCAGAAGATTTATGTATTTATTGCGAGGATAAAAAGATTTTTAATGTGCCTGTTTTAAATTTTGCTGCTAAATATGTAACATGAAATCTACCATTTATAACCATTTTTGCAGCAGGATAATTTGTGGTTTTGTGCCCCTGGTGTAATACGCCTTAGTTTTTCCATGTATTTTAAACATAACTGATCATTACTGTTCCTCTCCCCCGACCCCGAAGGATTTGGGGGTCTGCATTGACTTGGGGTAGAAAAGAATCATTCTACATAGTGCTGGTTCCCAGCCCACTGCTTCCCCACGTCCAGGAAAGTCACAGAAGCACAGCCTGCGTAGTAGGTAACCTCTAAAACATCTCTTTTCCTTCTGTAACAGCTATACGGCAAGATCAAAGAGAACACTTTGTCCCTTGGGCTTCAGCCACTGGCTGGAAAAGTACAGAAAAGCCTTTAACGCTTTCTGAGAAGTCACAAACGTTACTTAAGTTATCTCATGACCCTTAGCCAGAGGGGGATAGATTGCCTCACACCCTGCTCTCACAGACACACGCATATGCACGTGCACGCGCGCTCACACACACACACCTCCATCTTTCTATCACTTTAAAAATTTACATTGTTTTACCTTTGAATTTTAATATCCATGTTAGCCAATTCACCTGTATAAAAATGTTCAGGGGCACACTGTGAGCACTCTGTGGTTTGTCCTCACTCTAAACATCCCTGGTCAAAGCAGAGCTGGGGCAATCTCCCCCTCCTTTGGGCAGGGTTGTTCCGGGAGACTGTCCCAGTTGATATGTGTACAGAATGCTGTGCACGTGAAGCTTGGCAGCCAACTCTGGTGGAGAGAAGACAGGCTTGTTTGCTAGAGCCTGTCAATCTCTGCGGTGTAAATACACCCACACTGACCTGTTAAGCACACTAAGATGATGCCTCTGGACACCGCTGAATAAAGACACACACTAGCACACCTACAGGATGCCCTTCAGTCAGACGCAGAGGTCTGAGGCTAGATGCACAATAATCACTTAGAAGGACGAAGTTGCATGTATCATCAGTACTACGGTACTGCGCCCGTAGCTTACTACTGACAGACCCTAAGTTTGTTCGCTAGCCGGAAAAGGGGTTAAGATTTAAACAGGTACACACAGAGACACGGGGAAATGGGTCATCCTTGAAATAAGAATGCCCCCTTTATAGTGTTCCAGGGGCAGCTTATATAGGGATTCTTAACTGATAGCCATGCTCCAGCCAAACCCACCAGAAACCACTCTCCTGCCATCAGGAACTCCTGAGGGTCTCGTGCTCAGAGCAGCTGCAAGCATAGAAAGCAAGTTGTTTACAAGAAATTCACAACCCCCAACAGCTGAGGGCTATGTATTGTTTTGTTACTATAAAAATTTATTTAATTTTAAGTTTATAAAACCAACTTTGTTTTCGTTTGCAACAGTGTCTCCCTATATACTTCTAGCTAGCCTGGAACTCACTATGTGGACCAGTCTGGCTTTGAATTTTCATGATCCTCCTGCCTCTGCCTCCCAATCGGGCTAGGATTAAAGGCATGTGTCACCAGCCAATTTAATTTTTAATAACGATGTTTAATAACTAGCTTTAGAAATTCTGGCAAATCTAGCATTTGGCTCTTGGAAGCCAGCAGGAGCAGCCCCAGCCCATCAAAATGATAAAGAGGACACAATTTGCATTCTTTTAAAAAACTATTTTATGTTCCAGCTTACATTTTATACTCCGGACTACAAAACTGTCTCTCCTGCCCTTCCTTTCCTTTGCAATGCTGCTAAGTACAGATACGTAACTAGATTTTAACATTAATAATGATATTGACATAGCAAATATTTTTGAAGTCATCAAAAATCTTGAACACAATTTTGACTGTATCTTAAATCTTGAAATATATTTAACCATGAAACATGTATAAATCAAGAAGATATTACAAAAGGAACATATTTCTGGCAGTGTAACTGAATTGTTTTTTCACACAAGCTAAAAAAAACCTGAACAGAGAGAGCCTCGAAAGCAAGAGATGGGGACATTGAACAGAAGAAAATTATTGGCAAAATATTCATCTGACAGGGAATTAAAGTCTAGGACATATAGTTATATAAGGGATTCTACAATGGCAGAGCAATCTGACCGAAGAATAGATGAAAGTACTGAGAGAAGGCTCAGGAGTTGAGAGCACCAGTTGCTCTTGCAGAAGCCAGGGCCTCACTTCCCAGCACCCATATGGCAACTCAGAGCCATCTGTTACCCAAGTTTCAAGGGGATCCAATGCCTTCTTCTCACTCTCCCTGGACACCAGAGTATGTTTGTGGTACACAGACCTCCAGGCAGGCAAAACACTCATTTTTAGTTTAGGTGGTGACCAGCAAACTCAACTGGTGAAGCATGAGACTCTAAAATTAGTTAGCTTAATAATTTTTGTTTTGTTTTGGTTTTTTTCAAGACAGGGTTTCTCTGTATCGTCCTGGATCTCGCTCGGCAAACTAGTCTGGCCTCAAACTCAGAGATCCACCTGCCTCTTCCTCCCGAGTGCTGGATTAAAGGCATGTGCCACCGCTGCCTGGCACTAAATATTAATTTTTAAGAAGCAGATCATCCATTAAGTGAAGAAAGAAACACCTGATCCATTGAGAGGGGAAACTTCTCTTGTTCTTCCTTCTCTTTCCAATGCATGGGAGCCGGGCAGCTTCTGCCTCTTTCCCAACTGCTCTAACTCAGTCTGTCTTCCCCGGCTAAGACAGAATTCCAAAAACCAGTAGGGACAGTTTGGAGAATTTGGGCACACACCAAGGATACCTTGTATCCTGCTGTATGCTGTCCTACACAGAAAGACCATGGAGAGATTTACAGCAGACTAGTCCTGAGCAGGAAGGGACACTACAACGTTGATGTCTTTGGTAGTTTTGTTGTTGCTGCTGTTTTGGTTTTGTTTATGTTTCGTTTGGCTTTTACCATCATCCCCTGATGGTTTAGAATTAGGCGGGTTTTCCCTCTCGATAGATCACATTCCATTTATAGTTGCTCAGAAGTAAAACTTCCGGGCGTTCCTGCACACAAATGCCTCACTAGCAAAGTGCGACACTCGTTGGGAACTGTGTTTACTGATGCGCAACCACGGACTCTCACATAGGGTTCAACAAGCCTTTTCTGTGCAGAGCTGCAGCCTGTCTGCGCTCTATGAGCTACCATACAGTTTACGAGCTTCGGGCAAAGGGCTAGGAGGTTGAGAGAGACAGAGAGACAGACAGAGAGACAAAGAGACAGACAGAGAGACAGAGAGACAGAGAGACAGAGAGACAGAGAGACAGA
>JABTXL010005037.1:9818496-9837468 GCA_025134845.1 Neodon shergylaensis | reverse complement strand
TAGATAGATAGATAGATAGATAGATAGATAGATAGATAGATAGATAGATAGATAGATATAGATAGACGGACGGATAAGTAGATAGATGATAAATAGACAGATAGATGGATGGATGGATAGATAGATAAGTAGATAGATGATAGGTAGGTAGATAGATGATAAGTAGATAGACACACAGACGACGGACGGACAGATGGATGGACGGACAGATAGGTAGATGTATAGATAGATGGATGGCTAGATAGGTAAATATAGATGTATAGTATACATATATATGTATATATACATTGTGTTTGAGTATGTGTGTGTGAACACATAAACATGCTTATGAGGCCAACCATATGTACATATATGGAAACTAGAGGAGAGCATCAGATGTCCCCCTTAGTTGCCCTCTAACTTTCAAGATAATGTATCTCACTGAACCTGCAGTTAGCCATCCACGTGGGCTAGTCTGGCTTGCTAGCCAGCTCTGGAGACAGGCCTGTCTCTGCCCCCAATGCTGGGGTCACAGGCATAAGTGGCCATGCCTAGGTTTTGCATGGGTGCTAAAGATTCAAATCAGGTCCGTCCTCTTGCCTTCACAGGAAGCACCTTCCTCCACCAAGCCTGTTCCATAGCTCCTTCCCCCATTTCTGAGACAGGATCTCATTCTATAGCCCTAGCTGACCTTGAACTCACTATGTAGACCAGGGGTCCTCAGACTTATGGCAGTCATCTTGCCTCTGCCTCCCAAGTTCCAAGATTCCAGATGGGTACCACCATGCCCATCTGGTATGGTAAAGGCAGTTTTTAAAGGGCCATTTTCACAGTCTTCAAATGAGAGAAAAATCATCAATCCAGAGGGCTACAGAGAACAGAACAGGGACCTGAACTGTAGCATCTGCTGGGGAGCAGCTCAAAGACCTACACCATGAAAGGCCCTCCATAGGCATGACCTTAACGGTCCTTATGAGAATCAAGCACGCACTAGCATGAGCCAGTGATGTAACCTTGAGCCAGTCATGAACACCCCTCAGCCTGCCGTTTCTAAAGCCAAGGTAGAAGCAATCAACGTGTGTGTTGAAATCCTCAGAGATAATGTCCGGGACCGGAACAGAAAGGAAGAGAGTGGTCCACATTTGTGGGCAGAAATAGAAAGGAGAAGGCAGAGACACGGCCTTCAAAAAATGGGAAGAAAACTGGGGAGAAGAAGAAAAGCCCGCTCACTGGGCCTGAGCCTTTAAACAAGTTTCTCTTCCTTGCAATAGGACTGCTTTGTGTGGGTTTACACAGCTAGACAATCTCCTGTCTGCTTCAAAAAGCAGACGGATAACAGGAAATGGCTTTGAATTCCACGGTGATTACAGCTACTTAAGTTTGACTTACCAAGAACTGTCTGAAACAGATGGTATGGAGCATTTGATTAAGGGCTTATCCTGCAAGCCAACAGAGAACATTTCTCCCCCCTCTGAATATAGAAAAAAAGTAACACAGAAAAGAGGATAAACTGGCTACCTCACCCAGACTCTATTCATATCGGTGCTGTCCAGCAACAGGGCCGCCCTAAATGAACCTCTGCTTAACATGTCACCCCAAAACCAATCTGTGTAATGTCACCAGCATGGAATGCCAGCGCAGAGGATACTGAAGATTATCTAGCCTAAAGTCCTTATTTTATAGTCAAGGAAACAGAGAGGGGAGTAACGCATTCGCCCACAGTCTCATGATAGGAAATGTGGCTCCTAACTCCAGGTCTGGTATTCACGCTGGCCTTTATACACACATGATGTTCAATTAAAGGGAAACATAAAAATCTGTTAGCACCATTATTACTAAATTAGCATCAGCCCATGATGAGCAATTATCAGAACTTGAAGCTGATGGGTAATGCCATGTGAGTCCGGTTAATGAGCTCTTCAAAAAAACATTTAACATTAATCAGCATTTGGCTTCAGCTTGTGACAAGTGTTTTCAAAACATCACAGACAATTACAATATTCTTAGCTTTGTTTGGTGGAAATACACGTCGAAAGAAAGCCAGGGTTTCATAAATGACAGTCTCCAGAATGGAAATAATGAGTCCCCCGGAGAAGGTACAATGTGTTCATCTTCCTCGCGGGCCAAATATAATTTGAGAACTAACGAGGTCACCAAGAGCTGACGAATAGGGAGGCTTCTGCCGGGTGGAAAAGCAAACGCCTCTTCCGACAGTGGGAGAGCAGAGATAGCGAGGGAGCGGGATAGGTGACGTGATGACGTCACAGAAAAACGCCGGGCTTCGTGCCTACCCCCACCCTGATATGGGTAGCGACACAAAGGAGGGGCTTTTCTGATTGGCGTACTGATACCCCTTCTAAAGTGACAAAGCAGCATTTTGTGAGGAGTTGGGACTCATGTCACGGTGCATGGTCCTGAGAAAACAGCAGAGAAAAGAAACCCCGGGCAATGCTGACGGTTGATCTGAGGATGCTGTCTTCGCCTCTACACTCCAGGGCTCCAAGGGCCATTTTAATTGGACTTTTCAGGTTCGCTGGAGAAGTTCATCTACGATTTTTATATTATTTATTTCTTCATTTTTATTTTAAGGTACAAGCTTAAATCCAACTATTGTTAACATTGGGTTTTCTGAAGGCCATCACTATTCATGAAGTGGAGACAGGAGGATCAGAAGAACAAGGTCATCCTCCAATATTATAATAAACTATTATAATAAACATTTATTACTGTTCATTGATGCAAGAGTTTCCTGGTCTCGGCTAGACACACTTGCATGCATATAGTCATTGAGAAGATGTCACTTTGCTCCACAAAAGACTTGTATCCCTTTAGCAGGTGGTGGTTCAGGTTTGGCCTATGGCAAGGGTAGGGGTCTCAAAAGCAAGACCTAGACTGAGAAGAAATATGGCATCATTTTGTCATCTTCTGTTGGCCAAAGCATGCCACAAGACCCATATAGACTCAAGAGTAAGACGATGGAATTCATCTTGGGATGGGAAGAGCTGCAACATTGCATTGGAAAGTCCATGGGTGCAGTGTTGGTCATTTGAATATGCATCTCATCTGCATATGCAATGATAACTAAAAGTTTGGCAATTTATGAAAATATTTCATTATAATCTGTGGGAGTAAATCTTCTTCCTCTGTCTCCCAAGTGCTAGGATTACAGGTGTGCACAGCGATCTATGTCCAGTAAATGTGGTGCTGGGAATTGAACCCAGAGCTTTGCATATACTAAGCAGGCTCCCTACCAATAGAGCTGCTCCCCAGCTTAGAAGTACTGTTGTTTATTGGGAGCTCACCAAGGCCAGCTGGACTGGAACTGAAAAAGCATGGGATAAAACCGGACTCTCTGAACAATGAGGACTGATGAGAAGTCAAAGACAATGGCACTGGGGTTTGATCCTACTTCATGTTCTGGCTTTGTGGGAGCCTAGCCAGTTTGGATGCTCACCTTCCTAGACCTAGATGGAGGGGGGAGGACCTTGGACTTTCCACAGTGCAGGGAACCCTGACTGCTCTTCGGACTGGAGAGAGGGGGGAGAGGAGTGGGGGGAGGGGGAGTGGTGTGGAAGGAAGAGGAGGGAAGTGGGAGGCCGGGAGGAGGCGGAAATTTTTTTTTTAATAAAAATTAAAAAAAAAAAGAAGTACTGTTGTTGTTATTGACCACAAACATTAAGGGAATGGTCAGGAAAATAGTTCAGAGTTTCATTGCAACCAGACACCGTGACTAAGAAAACACACTCCTTCTGCCCTCTCTTCTGCCATTGTGTGAACATAGCCTCTTTCTTGGTGTTAATATGGCTAGTATGCCCATCAATGTTATTGTACATTTTAAAGCAAGAAGTGGGGGGGGGCAGGAATCCCAAGATGAGTATATCTGCACGGCTCATCTATGACTTCCTTCTGTTATATCCTCCGTACTCTTAGAACTCAGTAATACATAGCTGCAAGAGAAGCCGAGAGTGCTATTGTCCTTGTTTTCTAATTCCACCTTATGGAAAAGCAATAGAGAAAAAAATCCATAAATGACTTTTGAATTATCACAGTGTCTGCCTCAACTGGCCACCCTAGCTGATCCCCTGAACCAGAAGTTTGAAGTTGTCATCCTAAGAACAATTTAATCCATCGCTTTGGCTCCCTTCTCTTACAGTTCCATTCCCGCTTCATGGGCTATTGAAAAAGCTCCCACGAATCTTCATTGGTCCCTTCATTGGAGTGAACTATGTTATTTCTTAAGTCTCTGAGACACTTTCTTGGCTTGGCTGAGCCTGCTCTAGCACACAGCAACCTCCTATACTACATACATACTCTCTGGGTCACAGACTATTGTGTGTGTTGTGTTACCCTCAGCACATCACACAGCATCCAGCATGTGTAAATAGTAGAAGGAACAATATCAAGCCCTGTGACTTAGCAACACATAAAGAACAAGAAGAAAGGTGGCCCGAACCATTTAGCATCTTTAAGGGGCTATTGAGGAAGAAATAGAAAATCTGTATTTTCTTCAGGACTTTGGTTAGTTCGAAGAAACTGTGGCAAAGTCTCTAGGAAATACATATGAGGGTGGTGGCCTAAAGCAGGATGAGGATTCTTTACTAAAATTAGGTTAATTTATACTGATCCATTTTAGAGTCAGTTCACAGTGTCTGGTGATAAAGTTGTTCCTATCTTGCAGGTTTATGGAGAATAGCTGGCAAATGGGAAACTTTATGGGCTATTTCAGGTAGAGAAGGAGAAGAGATAAAACCAGTCTTCCTTCTGCTGTTTCAAGTGCTTAAGAGATCATTATATACAAAGTGGCATGTTTGGAGATGCCCTTGTCTTGATCTCCTTCAGAACCCATAATGGGCACAATGACCATGACACCCGTAGGACCAGGAGGCTGCTGAGTGCCATTTCTAGATTTGTTGAACGTGGGCTGATCGCTAAATCCACAGCTCAGAAGTCAGGACAGGCATATTGATTTCAGAAGAAAGGCCAGAGCCAAGCTGTAGGGTTGACAGAAAATGGGAAAGGCTGAAGATTTCCCCCAGTGTGAACTGAGGTAAAGCAGAGCTGTACAAATTAACCAACTAAAGGAAACCTCGCTCTGTATTAGTTCGTCATCCCCATATACATTTCCTAGCAGGTGAGGATTTCGCCAACTGTGTGATGCATTGTGTCACCAAGTCCTCTGTCCCCCTGGAGCACTGGCCAGTGTGTTCTCACGGAGAACAGAACTGAGAAGACGGTTTTAGCATAAACTCTACAGTCAGGTCAGCATGGTCACCACGGACGCTTATTGCTAAAAGGGAGTAAAAAGACACACGCATTGGGCTGATCCCTTTATAATGCACATTTTAAAACCTTCAATGAAACTAAACGAAACTCACTGTGCAAAAGGTAATTTGTCTTTAGACATGGTCGGATTCAAGGTGCAAAGGATTTTCTTAGGACCCTGCCTCTCTCTAGCCATCCCTCATCTTTCTTCATTTGTGTCTGTTTCTCTATTAGCTTAAGACCCACTCTCTCCACGCATTTGGGAAAGGTAAAAGAACAGAGAACAGCTTCATCTCAGATCACCTGTGTAGTTTATGATCCAAAATTTATGGAGAACCATTCTGCCTCACCAAACACATAAATATCAAGAAAAGCCTCTTCAGGCTTTTCTTATGCCCTTGCCTAGTCAAGGGAATTGCTTATTCTGATCACCTGGACTTAGATAGTATGCTGACTTCTCTGGGAAGCTAGGAAATTTCTTCTTTTTTTAAAAAAAAAAAGTATTTATAGAACTCATAAAATGGCTTGGCAGGTAAGAGTGCTTGCTACCAAAGCTGATGGATGACCAATGACCTGCATTGGATTCCTGAAACTCATATAATGAAGCCAGTTCCCACAAGTTGTTACTTCAACACATGTGCCGTGACACATATGCACATGTGTGTGTGTGCATGTGCTCACACAAACAATACTCACAATAAATAAATAAATGTCATAAAAATTTGAAGATAGTTTTGTACAGAGAACAGGATCAAGATGCGAGATAGACAAAAACCTGACCCTTTTGTGACCGACTTTATTTGTGAACAACTTTGTTATTCACGGATTCGGTCTTCTGAGAGTTATTGATATTTCTATTGTGGCCTAGGGATATAGCTCAGTGGTTAGAACAGTGGCCCAGCATGCACGAGACCCTGCATGCCATCCTCAGCCCTGGAAAAAAAAGTAATAATGGTTAATAATTCAAGTGGAGACTTGTTTGACTCACTTGCCTGTTTAGGTAGCAAATGGCCTCTTTACCTTCCAGACATAGCCCAGGCAAAGGAAGTGGAGCCTTCCATCAGTCAGGCTCCAGGCTGGCTATTTTCAGTAACTGGATTCTGCCCTTGTTACCTTATAAGTGCATCTCTCTCTCCACGCTCTCACCGAATGGCCACCAGCACCAGGACTATATGCACTGAGATCCTGCCTGCCCCCCAGTTCATTCACCAAACCTGCCACCTCTCGTGTAACGGCTTAGACCACTCCACGTCATCTCCAAAAGCTGGGTCAGACTCCAAGACCCAGTCTTCACCAGCCAGTCTCCAGATGGGAGTTAGATGCCCTGAAAGCACTTCCTGGGTCTCTGAATACATGAGAGAATCAGGCCACAGGGAGCAGCATCTGTGGAGGTGCCTGTGCTGTGTTTACTGAACTATAAACAATTGATCTTCTCTGCCGAACCACGAAGAAATGGGAAGGATGCCCAACTGCCCTGAGTCTAGATCACACTTCATCACCAAGCATTTAAAGAGTGTGCCCTGCTGGGTACTGAAGTACTGGCTCTCATAAAGCAGTTCCTCTTTCTCCCGAGTTTCCTTTTCCATTGACTTCAGATTTCGTTACCATCTCTGGCCCTTTTCTTTCCAATACGCTGCTTTCTTATTTCTATGTTCTCTTACATAAACAAATATACATTTAAAGTTATAGATGTATAGATAGATTAGGTAGATGATAGGTAGATAGATGATAGATAGATAGATAGATAGATAGATAGATAGATAGACAGACTATGAGAAAAAGAACTCATGCAAGTAAATTCATACAAAGATCTTCTCAGCCAACCCCATTAACTTTTCAAACATGTCTGGACACGAATTCTAACAGAAGAATAGGCCTAGGTTCAGGTTGAAATCTCCACCACAAGAAGAGGCGTGTTAATGGCAAACCATTTCCCATTCTGGAACAACATTGCCGAATCATTCTTGGTTTGTGTACTGGCTGCTTTTCCTGAACCACTTCTTGCATGTTCAACTCCACCTCCTCCTGCGGCCACTTCTGCGGCATTCAGCTCCGTGTCATCTCTGCCCACTCTCACCTGAGAGCTCTTTGATTGTGCCTTACAGGGGCCTCTGCGCAGAATCTTTGCCTTCCAGTATCAGGTTTTCTCTTGGGCCATCGTGAAGGATAACAAGGAAAGGACGTCTCCTTGGTACCAACACATTATAATCAGAAGTCAAATGAAAGCTAATATTGTGGCCTCTTTGACCACTGAATGATAAAAGCTACTGGATATCTAGTTCTTCTTGAATCTTCTAGATGGGCAGCATTGTGGCAAAACCCTCCGGAGGGTTTGTGAGAAAGAACATGAGTTGTCTACCGCCATAGCCAAACCAAGAGGCCATCCGTGTCTGGGCTTCCCCTCTTTGCTGTCTCACACCCCTTGCTCCCCATTCTTCTTCTTTGGGGTCACTTTTCAGATGAAACATCTCAGGTTTTGCTTTCAGGAAATCCAAAATTAAGAAAATGTATCCCTACCACCTTGTTGATTGTCTAAAAGAGAGACAGAGTCTCAAACTTGGTCTAACTGTACCAGTATGCAGGATTACTTAGCCACCTTGAAGCTCAATTTCCTCATTTTTAAAGTAAGGATAATATGACTAAACCCATCATGTTCATTACAAGGAGGAATCCATGCCCCAGAGTATCATGAGGTTAATATCTCTGTCTCCTCATCACTCATATTGAGTGACCTGACAGAGACAAAAGCAGGATTTTTAACTAGAAGGCAATAAGGTAGAAATGAACATCAACATAATAATAAAGGGATCTAATTGGGTGTGGTGTTTCAGGTACCTAAGAACCTAAAGCAGGACAATAGCTTGGACCCAGGAGTTGAAGACCAACCCAGACAGTACACCAAAACCTACATCATAAACATAATAATGATAATAACAATAATGGCATAGCATAGTTATATGTATAAAGGAAACACACTTCAAATACCACAATAATATTGGTATATGTGTGTATGTGTGTGTGCGCACGCACGTGTGTGTATGTGTGCACGCATATGTACGTTCATGCGCTTGGCTTCCTTTTCTCTATTTCCCCACCTGCTTGTATTTCTGCTTTTTGTCATGTGTTCAAGCAGCAGGAGGCCCTTCCACAGAAATCAGACAAACACAAGACTTAGGCTACTTCAGGACTGCGGGCCAAAATAAACTGGCTTCTTTGATAGGTTACCAAGTCTCTAGCTTTCGATTACAGCAACAGAAAACAAACCAAGACCATCTCCAGTGCAACAGCACTGAAAAGCGGGCCACTGAAGGGATGGCTATGAGATCTCCACCATCTCGGAGGTCTTAAGATTGCTACCATAGCTACAGAATTGAGCTTACAGCTGAAAACAGAGCTGCCGATGAGACTTCCTGACAACCAAGTGTAGAACGAGAGTTAGAGTCCGGTGTGGGGTGCTGGCAAATGACCTCATTTTATCAGCCAAGAAGAAAAGTGTATTGGAACAGAATTTAGATGGGGTGGGAGCTGATGGGAAACAAAAAAAAAAAGTGGCAAACACACAAAGGACTAGAGGTCACACACCAGATATGGCTACTGGCTGGTTACCTGTGACATTAGCAGTCACAACTCTGGTGAAGTCTGTAGAGACCACAGGGTCACTGGTATAGTCCACTCTCTCCAAGAGCCCGAAATAAAGGAGGTCTATCTAGTGCTATAGGTTAAGTGGGCTGCAGGGCTGGGTACCGTGGCTTGTCCTTGGTCGGGATGGGGGAAGACAATGATCAGAGTGCCTATCCTGTCATGAGAGCTAGGTGTTCCACCCAAAACCCAGGAGGAAAAGTAATGATTAACAGAGTAAAGACTACGTGTTTTCTTCCAAAAGACTCATCACTGTATCTGGGGAAAGATAAGACTAAACCAGCTCTACTGGCTGGTTTCGCATGTCAGTTTAACACAGCTAGAGTCATCAGCGAGGAAGGAGCCTCAGCTGAGGAAATGCCTCCATGAGATTTAGCTGTAAGGCATCTTCTCAATTAGAGATCAGTGGGAGAGGGCCCAACCCATGGTGGGTGGTGTTATCCCTGGGCTGGCTGTTGGTCCTGGGTTTTATAAAAAAGATAGGCTGAACCAGCCATAGGAAGCGAGTCAGCTCCCCTCCGTGGCCTCTGCATCAGCTCCTGCCTCCAGGATCCTACTCTGTTTTGAGTTCCTGTCCTGACTTCCTTCAGTGATGAACAGCAATGCTGAAGTGTAAGCCAATTAAACCCTTTCCTCCCCAATTTGCTCTTCGGCCATGATGTTTCGTCACAGCCATAAAAAACCCTGACTAAGACACCAACAAAAGTAGAATCTTGTTCCATCTGATTCTTCTTTCTTCTCCTCCCTCAACCTCTTCCCTATCTCAGACAGGCAGACAGGCCCATGTTGCCATCAGATTTGCAGTCTGTACCTCAGCCTCCCAACTACGGCTTCTACTGAAAAAGTAGCATTGTGTCTATTGTACCCAGCCTAATACTGCCAATATGGCGTTCACCAAATAAATATTGTTTCCTCCTTTGCGATTTGAGCTCAGTGAAATGGGATGAAAGTGATGGTCTTAGGAATTGCAGAAGAGTTAATCAGCCAATGGTAGGATCAGAAAGCTAGCAAAAATAAGACAAGAGAAAGGTGGTAGGGGTTGTCATAGAGCTAGAGTTTGGGGGCTGCTAAATATGCTTCCATGGAGCCAGCCAATAAGAGGGCCGAGGAGGTAGGGAGTCAAACAACCTTAGTTTTAATCCCTGGGACCCACGTGGTAAAAGGAAAGAAATGATGCTCACACAAAATCGTACCTGGCCCTCCATCCTGAACCCCTCAACATGCACACCCTCCACCTTGATACCCGCCATGCACCCCTACTAAAATAAATAGTTGTGTTAATAATGCTTCCTGATCATGTCTGGGGCTTCCGTTCTAGCAGCGTCTGCTCTCTAAGCTTTCCCTTCTGTCGCTGAGCAGACAAGGAAAGGGACATGGAGTGGCCCAGAGGATCTCCTGGGACAAGAGCAGAAGGCATCACCAATTCATCTCAGTCTCTGTTTAAAGGCAATTCCCTGCGAGCCACTGCTGGTTCCATGTGCAAGATGGACCAATCACAGATGGGTGTGTAGAACAAATCAAATCCTTGAGAAACAGGGTTAAAAAACATCACACGTAAAACCTGTACAAGACCGTATTGAAGGAACTCAGTAAGAGAAGGCCTGGCTCAAGGCACTCACAATACAGTTGAGAAAACAGAAGATGCAATCAAGAAGAGGTCGGCGATGGCAACAGCTTCCTGCCTGATGTGGCAACCCACAGACATTTGTAAACATCACCCAACTGCACAGGGGCCAGACATGGAGGAGCAAAGAAAGGCCATGGGGATTGTTTGCCTAAGCGATGAGCCTCTCAAGGCAACTGATTTCTCAAAGCACCAAGAAATCTATTGATAGCTGCAGACATACAGACAGACAGACATACGTTCATATACAGATGAACGAGCAATAAACTAAGAGATCCAATAATTTCTGAGGAGTACGAAAAGATGCTACGTTTGCTAGGGCATGTTTTTGGCCTTCAAGGAGCCAGTTACCTAATCTTTCAATCAAGTTTATCTTCATGATAAATACCACAGTTTCCCCATATCTCAGATGTGGAAACACAGACCTCAAGGCATTTAAGCAAGAAGTGCAAGTCCGCACAGTTTGAAGGGGTCTAGCGACCAGTTCTGGGAGGTCTGTCAGCCTCCACTTACTGCCTATGCTAAACAGGGAGTCGCTAAGTCCTCTTGTCCTACACTCAACGGCTCATTTGATAAATGTTTAAACTTAGTAGTAAAGAAAGGAAAACAGATTAATTAGGAGCAGAGGAAAACTAAACCTAAAGCAGTCTTCTCATTTTTATTGGAGGGCTTTACCATAAGCCTATTTTAAAACTGAGAGTACTTCATGAACTTGCCTAACCAGCACGTTCGTTCCTGCACTTTCGTTAAAACGACAGCCATTAAAGAGAGCACAGGACACAGAAGGTGACTGGCTTCAGCTGTGCTCTTAAATCAGGGAAGGGAAGGACCTTGTAAAGTTGCAACGCTCTTGGGAAGTTCAAAGGCGTTGTTACCCTGCCTGACCAGCACTATAAAACGGTGCATTCCTGACCACGAGGCCTGGTAACCTAGTCGATGTTCAATCACTAGAGCTTTGTTTTGTTTTCTGTTTTGTTCGGAGACAGACTCTCACTATGTGGTCCAAGCTGACCCAAAACTCACTGTGTAGCTCAGGTTAGCCTCAAACTCGTGATCTTCCTGCCTCAACCTGCTGAGACATGTGTCGCATGTCTGTCCCAGAATGACTATCAAATATATTTTTTCCTCACCCTTAACACGATGGGCAAGACACCAATGAACACACGTGATGTGGTTTTGTCCATCCAACTCAATTCAGTGCCACTTTTATTTATGTCTGTGGTTTGGATGCCTACAAAACAATGCATCCACCATCGCCCCGAGATGTCAACTATGACGTCATAACCTCTCAGCAGATTCCCAGGGCAGATGCTCTGGGCTGATCTTTCTCTGTTCGTGGATGGCTTATTCTTCTGGGTCCTTTGCTTCTGTTATTTGAGACATCGCCTGTGTTGTCCTGAGGTTTGTCTCCACAGCTCTCTATACCCCTGTCCTCACCCTTCCTTGCTGCCTGCTGGAGCTGGGAGTCCCGAGTAGAGCCTCACAAAACAGCGTGTGCAGCTTCTTGCTTCCTCTCCCCATTAGATTCTAACTCACATCACAAAGTCTAGCCACCTCCTGATCTTGTTCTCTGCATGTTTGAAAAAGGATTCCCATAAGGAAAGTCTGCTCTCGGTTTCACAGTTGCTTCGTCTTGGGGGAGCGAGGTATAGGTGAGAGTCTTTTAGAGAAACGTAAGTGCAGCCAATCTGAGAAAGTGTGGTTGATAATTTACAATCACTTAACCTTCAAAAGACTCCACTGCCGAAAAGGAGCCAGGTATTTATACAGTTCACAGCCCAGCTAAACCACTCTTTCCCCCTTATAACCGGTAGCTCAGCCTTATATGCAAAGGGAGGTTTGACCCCTTCACTCTACTACCCAGAATGTCTCACAGCGGACCTTCAAAGTCATGACTTGCTGAAGGACCGGTATTTGATTCCATTCCTGATTTCGCTGTGGTTGCCTTTGAAACTGGATCTCCCCGTATAGCTGCAGCTGGCTTTGAACTCCCTTCACACCCCAGGCTGTCCTGAAACTGGAAGTCCCCCTGCCTGAGCCTCCTGAGTGCTGGCCATATAGGACTATGCCACTCACCATGGCTAGCACCTTCGCTCTAAGTTACTGACTTTATAAATGACCTTGTCTGGACACATGCCTATCCTGAATTCACCTTTGTGCCATATGAGAGAAGCTAGCGATACCTTCTGGAAAGACGGCTCTGAAGTTTAGAACCATTTGGCTTTTGAAATTTTACTGTCTGAAACAAGGGCTCAAAATACACAATGGCAGCAAACAGCCAGGGACCAAGCACTGTGGACTGGGCTCAGTTTGAGGGCTTCTTTTGCAAAGGATAGAAGGAATACAACCCCATGTCTCTCAGAGACCTTACAAAGCACAGTAACTAATTTGGGTATGGAGGCACATAACTGTAATCCCAGTACTCGGGGGCAGAGGCACAAAGATCAAGAGTTCAAGGCCAGCCTTGGCTATATAGAGAGTTCAGGGACAATCTGGGGTACCTAAGACCTTGTCTCAAAGAAAAAAAATTGTGTATATATGTACAGTATATATGTTTATACTTGAGACATTTATGATGAATAAAATGCTACCTTATGGTATATTAGGGATGTATCATAGGAATACCTAGGAGCAGGTTGATACAGATCAGAGATAGCACAGTAGCTAATGTGGACCGATGGTTTATTCACACACACACAAATAAAAACCTCTGAAGGTGGATATTCACCATAGACCCCAGGCCTCTGTTGTCAGTTTCTGCTGCCCTTGACCACATGTCTCCAGGTGATTGCTAAAGTCCCAGTTCTCTATGACCCAGGAGAGAAAGGAGAGGAGAACAAAGATATATATATATCTTCATTCCAAAATCCCTGTGTACAGATTTGCCATATTTGACAAGTACAAATACAAAAATATTGGGGACTGGGGAGATGGTCCAGTGGTTAAGTGCACTGACTGCTTTTGCAGAGGACTTGAGTTCAGCCCCCAGTGCCCACAGGACAACTCACAACAGTCTGTGACTCCAGTTCTAGGGCACCTAAGGCCCTCTTCCGGTCTCCTTGGGTACCAGGCACACATATACACACATACATACATGCATTCAGACAAAGCACTTGTACACATAAAAATAAAGAAACCATTAAAAATACTATGCCAGGCACACATACATGCTTATAATTAAAAAAAATCATTTGCTTGACAAAATTCAAATTTATGTAAGCACCTGCCCTGTGCCATTCCTACTATGAGAGAGGCTGGGAAATGTCTCCGAGCCAGGAATTTTGCCAGGCTAGAATTGTTTTCATAGGAAAAGAAACAGAATAAATATTGGCTAAGGAGTAAATTAGTCTTTGCCAGAATGAGAGTGAGGTTAGGAGAAGGAAACAGGGTCCGTCCGTGTCCTCACACCCTCCGGGAGGAATTCTGAGGGCATTGGTTCCTCCTGGTCACTGGCCTCTGGAAGTCAGTAGCCTTCTAAATCTAGGTTCTGGATGCAAAGTATAGATATCGATGCTTAACAGACAGACAGGTATGATATATTCAGGTGGCTACTGTCCCCTCTAGGAGGATGGGACCCTGGCAACACTGTCATCCTTCTCAGTCCACTTAGAGTTTAGGTATGGAAGAAGTAGAAGCCCTGCTGCAGAAGGTGAACGTGCCAAGGGGGTACTTTGGAAATCTGTTGAAGATAAGTGGGAACGCGCCACACCCTTCCTATCCTAAGAGCCTTCTCCAGTGGATGTACACAAGGTGTCAACAACTCTGGACAGTGGGGACAGGATTGACAAGAGACAGCTAGTTTAAGAAGACATTGCTCTTCAATAGCTCCGTGGTTCTCGTTACTCAGTTCTCCACGGCTTGATCCATTTCCCTAAAGCTTGGCTTACACTTGGGGTCTACCCTAAAGAGAGGCAACAGCAAAGCAAGCTAACCGGGTACATTAAATTCATTCAAGAACATCCTGGGAAAATTCCAACTTGAGGCCTTTCTTGTCTGTTTCTGATGTGACGGTTTCTATACACTATTAAGACACGAGTCAATGTTTTGCCCTCAATAGCACAGGCTAATCTGGGGAAGCTTTTAGGAGCCAGCCTCTGCTTCCTAATGAGGTCTCCTCCTGTCCCGGCTCCTTCCCTGAATTAGCTGTGTGGTTCACCCGTTCCCAAGAGTACGGCGACGTCTCTAAAGATTTGGGTACTAAGCCTCAGCAAGTGTGTGTCCACGGTCCCACACACCGCTCCTGGATGGTTGCTGGGGAGACATCTCCATGCAAAACGCCCAGTAACAGTAAACAGAGCGGGCGCCTTCTGCCTGGGTCTAAGCCACATTCATTTCTGGGACTGTCTGTCACATGCTTTTCTCACTATTTATACTGCCTTGGGCCAGCTACTTGATCCTTAATAAAATTTGCCTCCAAGCTGCCCTGCAGGGAAAATGACCCATCTGGGGAAGGACCCTGCTCCAACTTCCTAACCTCTGACGCTTGCCCTGTGTCCTCTGAGAAGGTTGCAGATTGCGGGGGCTCCGGTGACGGCGGGGAGGGGGGGTGTTGTCTGTGCCACTTCCTGGCATTAAACAGCACCAAGCACTTTAGTGTAAATATATTTATATCTCCTGTTCGAGGACGCCTTCTCTCTCACACTGGCTCAACTCTAGATGGCCAGAGCACTGTGGAAACTCGGCCTCTGTTCAAGGTCACAACACTTGGGGAGAGGAGGGGTCGCCCCAATGATGATTTTTTTTTAACCAATCTTTCTGTTATTTCAGAAAGCAAGAATGGATCTATGGGATGGAAATAATGAGCCATTTATATCCCAAAATGGGACTGCCAGGAAAAACAAACAGCAAAAAAGAACATTTTATCAGAGGCTTTACTGCCCAAGGCTAACGGGGTACAAGGTACTGAGTGTTCGGTGGCTTGGGCCAAGAGCTACAGTAAGTCATGGCTTTGCCTGCTGCCAATCCTATCAGGCAGCTTTAACCACCTGGTGGTGAAGAGCTTTGGTGTCATCTAAGTGAGTCTGGGCGGATGCACCACGTATTTGATAACCATGTAGCCCTGTTGCCACACGGAACAAGTGCTTCTGCGCAATAGTTGCGCAAGTCCGAGAGGCCAAGGCTGAGTGCCTCAGTGACAGACCTGCTAACCTGATGCTTATGTAATGCCGGAGCCGGCCCTCGGGGCTGCTTCTGGTAGCCTCGGAAAGAATGTCCAGTCTTTGAACTTGGCCCTGCTCTGGCTTCCGGTGCTTCTTTGCCCCAAAGGTGTGTGGAATGGCTCGACTGTCAGCACCTGCTGGGGAGATAAAGAGCCCACAGGCTGCTGATTCTCTTTGAGCCCCAGTGCAGAGGACTGACAAGACCCAGATGGCCTGGGCACCACCCCAGCAAGTACCTTATAGGGAGGGAGACCGAGGTCTGTACATCTAAGCTGGAACTAGGCTTGCTATAACATAAGACAAAGGTGAAAGATTCTCTCAGAGCCGGGAAACCTCGCTACTGCAGCAAGCTGTTGAGTGATCTGTGAGAGGTTCCCTTCCCTGTGGACCCGAAACTCGTCACTCTCCTCTCCTCCCGGCTCACCTGGCACAAGATGCTGCCCTCTCACCTCAGATCGCCACACTGCTGCCCACTTCCCTGCCTAACTGTTTTCCATCCAGGCTTCCAATCATTCTTGGCTCTGAATGCCAGCGCTCTACCAAGGACTGTGCCAAGCACCAGACAGCAAGCAGGGCTTTTCTCAGCACCTGGTGACCCCCTGCAGTGCCCTGGGCCTCTGCTCCTGTCAACAAGCTTTGCCATGAACCCACATGACCCCCGCTATGCCATCCCTATTCACCGCCCAGTGGTGATGACCATCTCAGCCTTGGAGATAGAGGTCTTGCTTTTAGTTTTCAATGTTATACACGAATGAATTATTCTTATGAAAGAACCGTAGATCTCTCTTGGGGGCTTCTGCAATCCCAGCACTCAGAGGGTTGAGACAGGGGAAGCATGAGTTCTAGGACAGCCTGGGACGGGTGCTGGGGGACCTTGCTGAAAAAAGAAAAGTTGGTGGTCAAGAAGAAACTGTGCCTGTCTTCCACAGGATGAACCAGGACAAACTGGCAAATTTGAGGTGTGGGGTGGGAAGGATGTCCCCCACACTAAGCAGAATAGCTCCAGGGTCATAGAGGTACAAGACCTCCTCACATATTGGTGTGCTGTGTAATGGTCAAGAGAACACATTCTAGAGCTGAAAGACCCAGGTTCAGATCTCAGGTCTGCAAGTTAAAGTGTGAAAAAGCCCTTGATCTTCGTTTTCCCTGGGGAAAAGAAGGACGATGGGAATATCTAATTGCAGCAGGACTTTCTGTGCAATGCCAGTTCCCAAATAATAACACAGAGACTTCTTATTAATCATGAAAGCTTGGCCTTAGCTAATGCTTCTTCTCAACTAGCTCTTAAAACTTGAATTAACCCATTTATATTAATCTATGTTCTGCTACGTGACTCATTACCTCTCTCCAGTACCATACATACAATGTCTTCCACATCTGACTGGCAAATCTCCTGCCTCAGATTCTTCCAACCTGAGTTCCTATCTCAGCCCGGAAGTCCCGCCTATCCTCTTCCTGCCTAGCTATTGGATGTTAAGTTCTTTATTAAACCAATCAGAACGTACCTTAGACAGGTGAGAAAGGACAGAGACACATCTTCACACTATGTACAAAAAGTTTATCCCAGCTGGGCAATGGTGGCACATGCCTTTAATCCCAGTACTCAGGAGGCAGAGGCAGGAGGATCTCTGTGAGTTCGAGGCCAATCTGGTCTACAAGAGCTAGTTCTAGGACAGGCTCCAAAGCTACAGAGAAACCCTGTCTCAAAATACAAAAACAAAAACAAAAAAAACCCAAAACAAAAAAAAAAAACCATTATCCCAACATCTAACAGCATCTCACAGAGTGGTTTGAGGATTAGCATATGCCAATCAATGAGAGATCTTTGTAAGACAGGAGAACAGTAAACATTCTAGCTTTGGTTTTGCTCTGTACCAAGTCTGTGTTTTCTACTTTGCAGCCAGATTCTCACAGGAGTCTCTCTTCAAAACAGATGGCTCACTAGCGGAGCTGCTGTCTCCTTGTCTGCAGAGGAGGAAGTAGTGGTTGAAAGAGGACGTGAGGACAAAGTCAGGTGACCGTGTTCCGGTCTCTCTGATCTCTTCTGACCGTGGGTAACTCATTTAACCTCTCTGTCTCCCGGAGAGAACATGATCTCCATTTCTCAATGTCAGGCCATTCAGATAGCGCGTAGACTCCACGTTGTGTTCCTGGTCACACCCTTAGAAATGGCTGCTTCATGACACATTCCTCTATGCTGTCTTTAAACCAGTTCATTCAGTATCATTAGAGCAAGCAACAGTATTCATGTACTCAAAGGTATATACTAGGCTTAGATTTTCCTAATGCATATGAAAATGAATGGAATTTAAAAACATTTGCATAATAATTGAAAATAAACTTTCATGCTGTCTGTGATCTGTGCATCCTAGGAAACTCCGGGTCCCTAGAATCCTCTCATTTACTATAACTTCATTTTTTCTGAGATTATTTGATTTTGTATGTGCTTAAATATTTTTACCTCTGTGAGGGCAATGACTGGATCATGCTGCTTTAGACAACTTAACTTATGACATAGTACTTTAGAAATAATTTCGGTTAAAATTATAAACAGATATCATGCAGAGAGGGGTGTACATCCCCAATATCTCTGGGTAATTGTTCACCCAAAAGGGAAGGTGTGTGGCGTCCCAGGCCCTTGGCAGTACTCAGGAAGCGTGACTTCTCCCAGCCTCTTGCCCTCTTCCCATACTGGTCATTCGTCTGTGTGAAACATGAGCCTGCTTCCTAAAGAGAAGGTAGCCGGGACCATGGTTAAACCAGAACAAATGTTGTCCTTCGTCAGCCTGAAGAGAGATTCCAAGTCCAGAAACACCTGGGCTAAGAAAGAAAGAAATTGCCTCCCTGAAAGCTCCTGCTAGGAGGTCTCGAGAATTGGTGCTTTTTCTAAAAGTTCTTCAGCAAGAGCTAGAGCACACACTCAGGACCACGGCACCCTCCTGGGTTCACGGCCAGAGCACTTTCTCAAGCTGCCAGAGGTTACTTGGCACTTTGATGAATCTCTTCTGTGTTCATTACCTGGGGAAACACAGTCACAGTAAGATCAGCGGACCATGAAGAGACTAGGAGACCAGGAGACCATGAACATCTTGGAAACAAGGGATGTATCATATTCACGTTGCATCCCTGGAGCACAATGGAGCACTATACATGTGTAAGCATTAAGTATTTGTTCCATAAGTGGATGGATAGATGATGGATGGATGGATAGATGATGGATGGATGATGGATGGATAGATGATGGATGGATAGATGATGGATGGATGATGGATGGATAGATGATGGATGGATAGATGATGGATGGATGAT
>JABTXL010005037.1:9711828-9818396 GCA_025134845.1 Neodon shergylaensis | reverse complement strand
GGACGGACGGAGACACCGGTCTCACACTTAAAGAGCTTATACAGCCTTTGGTGCTTTGGTGTGGTGTGTTTGTGACAGAGTCTCATATGTAACCCTGGTCAGGCCTGGAATCTGGAGGACCCTTCCATCTCTGCTTCCAGAGTATGGGGGTTACAGGCATGGGCCACTATGCCTGGCCTAAGGAGTCTGCAGTCTGAAGGGAGAGAAGACAGAATACTTAGGCCATTTGCAGCGAACTTTACAAGAGAAAGCCCAACGCAACAAGCTCTTAAATGAGGGGCATGCTCCAAATCTTTTCTTCCAAACACCCAGTGCTGAATTAGGGACAGGTCTCAAAAGAAAACCTTTGGTCTCTCCTCTAGAGTGCCCCACCCACAAGCTTGACGGCACACAAACACTGCTGAGTCATTGTCACATGGCCGCTTTTGAAAGGCCGCTGAGAACGAGCAAAGTATTATTTAATGTAAATAAATCAGCGAGTGTTTATCCTCCCAAATATTTTTTCCCCTTTGTCAACCACAGGCAAAGAGAAAAGGGTGCTGGTAACTCTAAAGAATTGAAGGCCAGAGGCCTTTAATTATCCATCGGGAAGGCAGGGCAACCCCTCGGTATGAAAAGGGCTTTGGTGTGGCTTGCCGGGAGAGGCGCTAAGCTTCTGATGTAGCTCTCCAGGTGCTCAAACAAACCCATCGATGTTCTGTTATTCATTAGTGACTGAAATCCACTCCCATGGAAATGTGCCTCGTCCCCTAGCCCTTGACGCCATTCCTAGTTCACGCAACAGATCGGACATTTCGTCGTCCATCGAACACTGACGCTAGCGAGAGGGGAATCCCAACTAATGGGGAAGAGTGATGTTCTCATTAAATTCTTTTGGAAAACGACTTATGCACCTGACCTGTTAGGATTTTCCAGTAGTGCACAGTGGGAGGGAGTGGAAGTCAGTCTTCTCATTTTGTCCACAGAGAGATCCACCGTTACATCTTTGAGATAGCCTCCTAGAAGCATCTACGGATATAGTGTAATCATATGTGCCTACATATGCCCAGCCCCTTCCGGGTACGCTTGTACTCTTTGGTGATGCTTCACACTCTGGGGAGCACTGTTACACATCTTCACCCCATCTCAGATATTCACTGCATACCCTAAGATGAACCCCATCACCTATGCAGCCCCTCTGACAGACAATGGTTATTTTCAATTTTTTATATCCTTTTATATAGCTAGGATTGGGAGATCAGTTCCTTAAAGCTAAATTACAGAATCAGAGGACATATGGATTAAGTTTTAAGTTTAGTTATACACTATCTGATAATGACACTTAACTTTTTTTTATTTTAATTTCTCTGTGTAGCTTTGGAGCCTGTCCTGGAACTCACTCTGTAGACCAGGCTGACCTCAAACTCACAGAGATCCGCTTGCCTCTGCTTCCTGAGTGCTGGGATTAAGGGCATGCACCACCACTGCCTGGCTGACACTTTTGATTAAAAACTACAATAAGACAGTATTTTATTTTAAACTCCAATACCTCAGGCACGCACAGAGTACATTTATTTATGAAACTCATTAGTCAGTGTCTCACCCACCTAAGCACACTTGCACATGTACACACACACACAGAGAGAGAGTTTATAAATTCAAAACATACCCTGGCAAGAGCTCACTGATTAGGAATTTGCCAGAAGTTCCTGGCCACCAAGATGCATGAGACCCTGTGGCAGTGGGTTAGGTTACTGATGGGACACACTGCCGCTTTGTCCTTCCTAATTTATATCATCTGTGGCCCCCGCCATTAATACCTCTTCCTTTATAAGCAAAAGTCATCTTGGGACCCTGCTGCTGCCCGCCCCCCCCCCAAGTAGTCGGTTCCCCTCCCCGTGGTTCCCTTAGTTGCCTCTCTTGCCGCTTCTGCCCAAGCAAGTGACTGACACATGTGTGAGGAGAACCTGGGTACAAGAGAATTTCAGTTTCCTCTTACCCCTGGCTGGTGAGAAAGTGGTGAGAAGAGCAAAGGAGCCCTGTGCTCTCTCCCTCTGCCGGCAGCAGAATCACATCCAGACCTGGGGGGAGGGGAGCAGGCCCAGAACATTCTCCAGTGTCCCTGGTGTTTACCCAACACACTGCATTAGCCCCCAGCCTGCTGTCTTTCCTCTTTGCTCAGGTAAGACGAGAAGCCATGTGCAGGTTTGAGGTTTGTTTTGTAACCAGCTGTTGCCATTTGCTTCTCTGCACCTCTGACATAAACACATTACCTTCCCGGGGACCACTGAACCGGAGAACCCTGAAAAGCTGCATCTGGCCAGCTTGGAAGTGAGTGAGGTCATTTGACTCCCATTGTGAAAATCAGTTGCTTCTGCTTTCTTTAGAAAGGTCCCAAAGCCTTAAGACAGGGGTTCTCAACTACCCTAATGCCGTGACCATTTAATACAGTTCCTCACGTTGTGGTGAGACCCCCCAACCATAAAATTACTTTCATTACTACTTCATAACCTTTGCTACTGTTATAAACCATAATGTAAAAATCTGTGTTTTCTTAGGCAAGCCCTGTGTGAAAGGGTCGTTCAACCCACATACTGAGAACTTCTTACTTAAGATCATTTAAGGCATATTTAAAATATTCTTTGTAAATAATTTCTATAATATCATAATAACACAAATAATATGAGTTATCATATTTTTACATTTACCTCAAAATCAACATCAAAGGACCAGAGACTGGCTTTTTAAAGAGGAAAGCTTTGGAATGAGAGGCGGTTCATCCCTTAACAGTGCTTGCTGTTCTTCCAGAGGACCAGGATCCACACTGGGCCCCTCAGAGATGCTGGTACCTCTAGCTCCAGGGTATCTAATGTTCTCTTCTGGTTCCCATGGAAACATACATAGAGAGAGAGAGAGAGAGAGAGAGAGACAGAGACAGAGACAGAGACAGAGAGAGACAGAGAGAGAGACAGAGACGGAGATGCAGATACAGGAAGAAATAAACTAAAATAAGTATTTTTTAAAAAAAAAAAAGTTTAGACTCTGCAAGGAAGCTATTTCAGTATCCCCAGGCCGGAAGAACAGAATTCTCTCAAGAAACGGTGGGAGGGAAAAACAAAAAACAGCAACAAAAACATATTCATTTGTTTAAAAATAAAAATACAAAGAAAAGAGGTACTCTACACCATGTTGCTTGGTGACCCACAAAGACACATGGCCTGTCCAGGCGGAAGCTGGGAAGTGGGTGCTGCTATTTTGGGTTAGTTCCTTAACTGGAATAGGGAGAAAGGGCTTTGAACTTTTGGTACTAACGGAACTGATAGTGGTCAGATGAGTGAAGAGAAAGGAGTGTTTAATTGTGGATATGAAGAGAACCAAAGCACGGGCATGGATTTAGAACAGACAGCAGCAGGCTATAGCCTAGCTAGCAAATCTGCCTCCCCTGCCTGCCTGTTTCTGTAAATAAGTCTTTATTTAAACACATCTCTGCACATTTGCTTACATTTTGTTCATGTTTCTCCATGATAACAAGAGCAGTGAAAAATTGTGACAGAGATATATACGATAGAAAAACAAAAAGAAGTGTTCTCTGGCCCTTCCTAGAAAGCCCCTGATAGCCTATTGCCTACAGAAACAGAAAAACAGGACGTGTGTGCAGCTGCAGGGAAGTCCAAATGGTTAAGACTTCGTGGTTGTAGTAGGGGACACGGTGCAACATGGGACAGAGAGGTGAACATGGCCAAACCCAGTGCCAGTCTAAGGACTCTGGTCTCATTCCTTCTGGAAATGGATATGACAGCAGTTTGACATTTGTCTCTGTCGGTAGGATGCACTCGAGAGATGCAAAGTCGTGACAGATGAGCTCTGTAATTCTTACTGTTTGATATCTTGCTCTACGCTGGGGAGCTAAAACCTGATGCCCAAGGGCTCAGTCGGTATGCAACGGAGCAGAGTGAAACAGTAGCTACAACACCCCCATGTCTGCAGTTCCCTTACGAAAAGGCATTGCGATTCAGGCATGAACAGGTTAATAGTAAATTACGAGTCCGAGAGAAATCCCCACCCTTCAACTCTAGTGCCAACATCATCAAATACCGGGCCAAACCTGTTTATGTTCTGCCCTATGGCCTAAATGAGAGGCGGGTAGGACAAGAGACAGCCCTGCTAATAACAGCTGGAAAAATAATATCACTCAGATCCATGGAGAATCTTTCTTGGGAAGATCTTGAATCATCCCTCCCGTGGAACTATTTACTTCCAAGTTTATCTCCATCAAAGGCAAAACTCAAATCATACAGAGAGGGTGTGACTCTCCCAAGGTCACTGAGCAAACTGGAACAGCACATTTCGAAAGCTGAGAACACTATTTGATGTATGAAAACACAAGTCCGTTTCCAGCCTAGGATGGGCTGGGCTCATGTCTCTTAAACATGAGTCATTTAGAGAGAAGACCTAGGCACACAGACTGGGTGATACACAGGTCTTTTAGAGTCACACATTAACCCTGCACATGAGATTTCAACAGCTGTTACCAAAACCTATCACAATCAGAACCTCTTTGAAGGTCTAGCTTTGAGAAGTGGCATGGTCTAACACAGGATTCTGCTCTTTCTGACCATTTTCTCAGTCACTGTGCCTATGACATTCAGCACCCCCTCCTCTCCCCGCACCCTATTCTTATCTTTTTCAGGAGCCTACAGCCAGCATGGCTACAGCTTCCGGTTACTGGAGCTCCCCTTTTATGGCCGCAGAATTGTTACTAAAACCCTCGTTTACTCCTGAGAACCAGAAATCTTTCTATCATAAATAAATGATACCGCTTCTCCTAGCTCTGACCAGTAGGGAGGCATTCCGGCACACCCGGTCTTCCTCTCCTCGAGAGAGCACCCTGTCCCAGCTACTTCGGATTCACAGACCAGGAATCTTAAACTCACAATTGACCCAAACCCTTAGAGTACTCAAGCGTCTCCGCTGAGGGGTGCTTCGGATGTACACCAACGTTCTTAGTTCGGGTTCGACACGTTGCCCCTCTAACACTGGGTTCTAATCGTTAGTTGATACTTTCTTGGCATGCACCTACTGAGCCTTTGGTGTCTTGCGTATGTATGGTGATCTCAGTACTAAGAAGTTGGGAAAGAACCCAGGGTGGAGCTCAGAGAAGCAGCATAGGTCTCACACGTGTGCAAGGCTTTACATTCAGTCCCCACAACGGCCCAAGACAAACATGGAGACCAAAATGCCAGTCTCCCATCCTGCTCCTGAGAGAAACCCAGAAGTCTGCTTGCTGTTCAACAGCCCAAACCCAGCCAAGCACCCGTAACAAATTATATTGCAACTTTAGAGTCAGACCTGGCCGTCACTCCCTCTCTAGGTGACCTTTGGCAAACTGTCATCTGATTGTACTTTCCCTGTCCATAAACTTTGAACAAGCATTAACTACGTGAGGAAGGCAAGGCTGGTTAAACAACCAGTATCCTCTTCCCCTGCCGTTCTTACTAACCAAGGAACTCACGTAAACACTCCTGGATTACCCGCAAGCTGTGGTCAGGCAGGGAGGTTTGGACGTGAGTTGCAAGTCCAGGGACCAGGCGGAGGCTTCGAGAGAGCTTGTTTGGCGATATGTATTCAATCTGAATTTACCTTGTTAGTTCTACCCCTTTCCCCCAGTTCCTAATTAGTCCTTAGAAATTGCTTGCTTGCAACACATGAAATAAAATAGCCCTGGCAAATGCGACAAAGAATCTCTTCCGTGAAGGCAACTGATGGCAGCAGAGATTCCCAAACTCACACTAGAGTGCTTTTGGTTAGTACCTGCATATTCTGTGAGAGGGGTTAATCTGCAGAAGCGGGGTCTTTTCTTACAGTTAAACCATGCCTAAATGACACACAGGACGGTATTGTGGTGACAAAAATTGAGGTTGCTACAGTGCCCAGCCCAGCCCAAAGTCACTGTGAATGATTGCAATCATCACTACATAGTGGGGATGCTTGGTACAAATTAACATGGCCCTCAGAGACACGGGCAACAACATGTGCTTTCCTGATCTCAGAGAGACCTGCCTCCAAATAATTGTCTTCGTGCTTTGAGAGGCAACACCTGCATATTAACACACTGTTCAATAATGGCTAAGGTATCAAATCAGCCTAGGTGTTCACCAGCAGATGAATGGATAAAGAAAAGGTCAATCTACTGTGGTGGAGTGTTCTTCATCCGTAAAGAAGAAGGAAACCATGTTGTTTGCGTGAGAATGCCTAGAGGTCATGGTGCTAAGCGAAATAAGCCAGAGTCAGAGACAAGCATGGCTTATTTTCTCTTGTTTGTGGAATTTGGGAGGTAAATGAGAAAACAAGGGCGAAATGGAGACAGTTATGGGTATGGGAGGGGACAGGTGGGAGGATGTGCGAGAGAAGTAAGGGGATGAACATGTATAAACATTCTATGCATTTATAGAACTGTCATAACGATGCCCATTACTTTATATAACTAATGAACGGGAGTGAGAACAAAAATCACCTGTGCTCTCCTAAACACTCACACACGGGCCGTTTGGAGATGTTTGGACACGTGCGTTTCTGTTTGTGGCTATTGGAACCAGTCTGTCAAAGGGCGAGCTCCCAGAAGCTTGCAGATGAAATTCCACCTGGCTGACAGGTCAGAGAGCAAGTTGTCGCCTGCTGTGAACGCCCTGTCTGGTGTCCCTTGTGGACAGAGGATCCGCCCGTGTTGTCTCGTGCATTTCCTAGAAGAGCTGTCTTCTCGGGAAGACAAAAAAAGAAGGCTGTACTTCAAGGTTGACTTTATCCCGTGGGAAGAGGATCTCTGAGAAACCCAAACCACACCTGACCAAAGAGGCATCTGTTAAAACACCCTTGTGGGAAGTGTTGTCACCCCGTCAAGGCGAGGATGACACCGGTCGGTGATGCTATCGCGGAGCCGGCTCAGTCACCCCCCAACCTTCATCTGCCCCCCAACTCTGCATCTGTAGATAAAGAAAATGAGGTTGTGAAAGTCACACAATCACGTGACTGTTATTGGACTCCACCAGCCCTAGGGCTCAGAGCCGAAGGAGCCATTTATAAATGGAATAATTTGGGCAACCAATATTCTTTCTTTAGGCTGCAGTTTGTGCACCTGTAGAATTGAGAGAGAAATGTGTGTATCCCAGCTCTATAGGGGAAAGGAATCAGTGTCTTTGACGGGACCAAACAGAATTATCTTTCCTTTCCTTTCCTATCAGTGGTTTGGCCCCAGCTGCCTTGTTTATCTCTCCTTCAGATCCAAGATATGAAGCCAGCTCGGGTCACTGACCCAGAGTTCAGCTTGCTGCCGTCTGCCCAGTGCATCATCAGGAAAGTCTTCAGGCCACACGTGGGGAGCCAGAGCCTCTCCCAGGCCTGAGGTCATAACACAGAAAAGGACGAAGCTTCCAGAGAACAGGTTTTGGTGTGCCATGAGCAGGGTCATCTCTGTGGGCCATCCTGCCTTTGGGCACAGAGTCCCCAGGAAACCCAGCAGGAGAGTCAGTTGTTGGCTCATGTGCCTCATAGACACCACACCTGGACAAAGAGCCAAGGGGGAGGAAACTAATTCCGCAGTCACTCTGTTCTCTGGGTGGGGTATCTTTGGGGCCCAGCCTCAGGAGAGCTGGAATGTGACAGTCACAAGATTCACACCTCAAGTCATGAAACGTGATCCTCTTGCTTCATCACCAGGCAGGCGTCCTCGGCAGTGGGTTCCGTGGCTGCCGTGGTGCAGGCTGCTTACTCCTTGCCTCTGTGCCACAGGAAAGGCCACATTTGAAACCTTGGATAAATTCAGGGCCATGGATCAAAGGGAGTTTGTGAATATCGATTGGGACTGACTGAATATTTATATATGCTCTGCTTTGTAGCTTCAGAAGTCGGTAACATGTAGCTAGGCAGCAACCAGAACGTCAGGGCCCATGAATCATGGCTCAATACCAACTGGGTTTCATCACAGGATAAGAATTAGCACATCAAACAACATTAGCTGAGTGTCAAGCCTCGTGCTAAGCATTTTACTTGCTATTATTGTCATTATGAGCATTGCTACTTTGTAAAACAGTCTGAGATTTAGGGTATACACGGTGCCTTGTAGGCCTTAGATATAAATATCTCCTGCCGGCCTTTTATTAACTTGGCTTACGGTGTCTGCCCTTTAACCAAGAGTCTTAATTTTTAAGGTTTTAAATCTGTGAAAAGGTCAGCTTACAGTTTTCGCCTTGAGGTTGTATTTTCTTAAATACTTTAAAAGATTTTTTTATGTGCATTCATGTTTTGCCTGCATGCTTGTTAGGCTGCCAGATCCCTGGAACTGGAGTTACAGATAGCTTTAAGTTGTCATGAGGGTGTTGGGAATTGAACTCAGGTCTCCTGGAAGAACAGCCAGTGCTCTTAACCACTGCACCATCTCTCCAGCCCCTTCTTTAGCACTTTTGACATCTTCTATTAGCTTCATTTACTTCTGCCCTGTATTTTCCTTTTGTCCATGTCCAGCAAGGGATGCTGCACAGTAAAGGGTGCTGCACAGCAAAGAGGTAAAAATGGACGTAGTGCCGATTGGCACAAAGTAGTGGTTTTTAAAGTCTCCTGCTCAGAGAAATTCCTGTCCTCTTTTGCCCTTTTTAGTCCAGGCTTGCCCCTTTCCTAGGTTCTTCATCTCATTGGTTTAAGACACAAGGATAAGAGGCGATGACTAATTTGGGGCTGAGTACTGCCCCCTTTTCTGATGGGTTCAGTCATGGAGCAGACTGACTGTAACTTTACTGTTTTCAGGCATCCTGAGACAAGCATGCGCCAGTTGCCCATGCAGGGAGAGAGGGGCCTAATGCTTCTTGCTTGGCTATAACTCTAATGAACTCTATGCATACATCATACTGAAAAAATGGACCACAGCAATTTATTTCTTCCAAATGTGACCAATCTATCTGGAGTCTTAGGAAGTGAGTTCTCCCTACACAGGCTCCCAGTCATGAATCCAAACAACCACAAACCCAGACACTAGGGACTTTTCATCTAATGTATTAATTTCATCTGTATTAAGATCACACAGATAAGCTTTTAAAATTTTTTTAAAGTATTGTTATTTTATTTCATGTGAATGGGTATTTTTGCCTGCATATCTGTGAACCGCATGTGTGCCTGGTGCCCACGGAAATCAGAAGAGGGCTTTGGATTCCGTGGAACTAGAGCTCCTCTGTAGGTGCTGGGAATTGAACCTGGGTCCTCTATAAGAGCAGCCAGTGCTCTTAGCTGCTGAGCCATTTCTTCAGCTTCCATGGATTAGCTGTGTGTGTGTGTTTATAGCACTTTTGTTCTTGTCGTTGCTCCCTAAAGAAAAGTATACAAAAAGTGCTTGTAGTGTTGCATTGAATTAGGTAATATCAGTAATTTAGAGCTGGGTTAGAGTCTATGGAAGGACATGGCTGGGTTGTATGTACTTAGTGTACCATTTCCTATTAGGGATTTGGGCCTTGGCAAATCTTAGTATCCTTGAGGTGGAGTTTGACCTAAACTGATGGAAGATTAGAATGAACTGCTGCCGGGCGGTGGTGGCGCACGCCTTTAATCCCAGCACTCGGGAGGCAGAGGCAGGCGGATCTCTGTGAGTTCGAGACCAGCCTGATCTACAAGAGCTAGTTCCAGGACAGGCTCCAAAACCACAGAGAAACCCTGTCTCGAAAAACCAAAAATAAAAAAAAAATAGAATGAACTGCTGCCCTGTTTACCAACATGGCTACCCCATGTTCTAATGCAGTGAAACTGCAGGTTTCAGGTTTTCCCTTGCCCTGAAGGACTCCATTTTACAAAGAGCACCTGGCTTCATTTAGGCTATAAACGCAAAGACAGAGTGACTTTGCATCTTGGTACAAAGATACCACCACGTGTCCAGCATCACCCATAAGGCCCTGATTAATGAGAGAGAGAGAGAGAGAGAGAGAGAGAGAGAGAGAGAGAGAGAGAGTTTTCCTAAAAGTTAATAGGTGCAACCAATAAGCATATCAAAGTAGATTGGAAACATGAGAGTGTATGGTGTATTAAAACTGTATTAGAAAAAATAGGCCCAAGAACTTACTGAACACACCTGACCAACAAAGTAGCTATGGTAGGAATGCTTCTACCAACCTGTCCTCAGTGTGCACATCAAGGGAGGGGCAGGCAGAAAACTCTCCACTGTCCCCTGAGCCTCGCCCATGCTTAGGTCCCATTGCTTAGCATGACCCACTCAAACTGCTGTTCATTTGTCCGATCATTCCCCCATTCAGTCCCCTTCCTGTGCCTCATGTCTATGATTCTGCACCCCTCAGACCAACACTGTACCCCCACAGCTCAGCACCTTATCCCCGGTGCCCTATGACTCCACAGCTTAGATCTGGAGGTCTGGCTGAACTCTGCCATCCTGCAGCAGCTCTGCCAGCCCCCAGCAGCTTCTCAAGCAGGGTTGCTAGTATGCAATTTAAGAACTCTGCATCTGTATCGGCATTCTGGTGCTGTCTGAAGACAATAGGGTCCCTCCGAACTCTCCGAACTGGGCAGCCTCTCCAACCCTCTTGTAACCCTTTGTGTTCAAGCAATCTGTGGATTTATATATGTGTGTGTATAGAGAGATATAATTAAGGTGTGGTGTGTAATGTGTGATCTGAGAGCTAATATTAGTCATACAGATTGAAATAAAAGAAACTGCTTGCCAACAGGCAACTGTCAAGGGGAACCGGGGCTACCTGGCAAATATCAGCAAACAAAGCCAATGTAGATCGGGAGTTCACTGTTATTCGGTAAATCTGTCAACGTGAAGAGAGATAAACAGATCTATGGCTTTGACATAGTATGCTCAAAGCAATGGATTGAGGCAATGCATCCTTCTCCTACTGACCTATGGAGCCATGTTTATTCTAGAGCAGGCTCCCACATACACTTGGCTGGTTTTTTTTTTAATTTGATTTTTTAAAAAAAAAAATACCAATCCAAGTTCCCACTCCCTCCCCTCCTCCCATTCCCTCCACACACCCTCCCTCCACCACATCTAATCCTCAGGAAAGGGTAAGGCACATTGCCTTGTGGAAGGTCCATGGCCCTCCCTACTATATCTAGGCCGAGCAAGGTATCCATCTAAAGAGAATAGGATCCCTAAAAGCCAGTACATGCCGTAGGGATAAACCCTGGTGCCACTGCCAGTGGCTCTGGGTACTTTTCCCCAGATCTATCTGACTATGTGCTGGTTTGTATTGGAGAATGAGCTCTTTTTTGTTTCTCCTTTTCTGAGTAGACTTAAGCATCATCCCTTCATACAGATTTTAAAATAAGCACATTGAGATCCACAAAAGAAAACTGCCATCACTTTTTCTAAATTTACATTGTGTTTATAGAACAATTTTGAGGGAGATGAACACATTTGCATATTGAGGACGCAATGCATATTTCCATCTACTGAGATCTTCGTTCCTTCCTCTTGTTCCCTCAGGCATGTGTATATCGTGTATGTGTGGGGTACATGTACTTGCTAATGTGGGTGTAATGGAGAGTACACACGGCCATATGTGCAGATGTTGTGGGGGCCACAGGTTGACACGGGATGTCTTTTCTGCCCGTCTCCACTCTGGGTGCTTGAATTACAGGTAAGCAGGCTAGAGGTCCTAGCTGAGGTCCCCACTCTTGGAGAGCAAGCACTTTTCCCACTGGGCCACCTCTCCAGCCCTGGGTTTTATTTTTAAGTCGCACGTTGACCGTTCTCCAAAGGGCATCCTTGATCATAATGCCACTTATATTTTATAAATACCCCATGTACAGAAAGAACAGGAATCGAGCCCATTTTATAAACAACACTCATTATGACAGGTTTTAAAGGCTCACATAATTAAAAAGAAAAAATTTATTTGTATCCTTTAAACTAGATTTTTCTCATTATAACAGATTAACATACTGGGTCAATGTATATAAAACTACATGATTTAATCTAACACCATGGAAAAGCAAAGTTTGATTTAAATTTCATGCTATCCTGAAAATGGTTATCTGGTATGGTCCTGATAGTTTGAAGAAAATGGTACCAGCTAATGTTAAATGTTCTGAACTTCCTGTGCATGTATGGACTGGGACTATAGTTCTGGTGAGCATTTGGGCCTATGGTGAAAGAGCAGGTTTGCTCAACTGAGGTAAGCAAGTCAGTTCCATGAGAAGAGAAAAATGGGAATCATTCACCAAAGTGATTTTACTAACGCGGCCTGTGCGGTGACAGCTTTTCTTTAGTTAAATTTATATAAACATTTAAAAGCTACAATTTGCCCAGTGTTGGACTGAATGTCCATCATCCCAGCACTGGGGAGGCAGAGGGAGGAGGATCAGGGGTCAGGCTCATCCTCTGATTGAATGAGATTGAGGCTAGCCTAGGCTACGTGAGATTCCAGAATGGTGGGGAACCACAGTGAAAATAATATTATTACTCCATTTCTTTTCACAGAAGGAAAAACCAAGTGAATCAGATTCCTAGTTATGCAAGGATAGCCCATCTGGAAACGAGATTATATGTGATCAGAACTTATGATTGAAACCCAAGCTTAGTCTCCTGTACTGTGATTATGTTCCGTGTTTCATCTGCAGACATCAAAGTCTTCTCTGTGCATTGAACAACAGACAAATGACCAGACAATTCCCTGATCTGCTCAGAAGACCAACACTGTGACCATTAGGACACATTCTTTAATTTAGGCAAGGGAGTTTCCTCCGAACACTCGCCTTTCACTTAGGGAATCGGTTAAGAACCATCCTCCCCAATGCCGCTGCTTCTCAGAAGGACACAGGCAGGGAAACACACACAGAAACACAAAGACGCTCAAAGAAAAGTTTACAGCTGTGGCGGTACAAGCTTATAATCTGGATCAGAGTTCAAAAGTACATCCTTGGCTACATATCAGTTAGGGGCAAGCCTGGGCTACAGTTGTTTCAACCATCTACCCCCTCACACACACACACCAAAAAAAGAATCGAAATTCAGCAGAAGAGGAAACAGAAAGTGGAAACCTTTCTCAAATTCATTCCAGGAAACTGAGTAACACAATATGATAATAGAGCCAAGCAAAATGTCCATCCAACTGTGTGGGAAAACAATGAGGAAGCCAGATGGTTCCAGATCCATCATGTTTAGTAGAGCCCCCAATTTCCTTCAAGATAGTTCGTGCTTTATACTGAGATTTGCCGTGAGCCAGCTAACAGGAGTCTTGCTTGACTTTTTCCTTAATGGGAAAATAAGAACTCTCAGAAAGAATGCAATATAAATTCTCTTCTAAATCCTCAAGATTATAAAATTGAGCCTTTACTAAAGGGGGGAAATCGGGGAGAACAGAAGCATTATGAAGATGGTGAGTCTTTAGACTCTTTTTAAATGTACAGATGCTATGGATGGTTGTGAGCCATCATGTGGTTGCTTGGGATTGAACTCAGGGCCTTTGGAAAAACAGGCAATGCTCTTAACTGCAGAGCCTTAAGAGGGGGAGGGGGATCTACTCTCTTACCAGTTGATATAAAAAAAGCAAATCACCTTTAAATGAAACTAAAACCAGCTGTATGTGGCAGAGCACAAAAAAATTAGATGGCTCACAGGGCAGCAGCCATGTGTGCTAGAAGATTCTTCTTGCGGGTGGGGATGGGGGTGAATTCATGACTGTTAAACTCATGAACTTACACAAGTTTATATTTGGCCGGCCCCCGTCCCCACACCTGCTCCGCGCAGGCATTAGTCTTAAGCACATGTAAAGCAAATGAATCCATCTGTGCAGCCGCGGGTAAAAATAAACGAAGCTATTCTTGTAACGCTATCAAAGAGCCCTGGGCAAAGTAGGGGGATCTTATTTCATGGCATAAAGTGGTCGAATTAGATGTTTCCTCATGTTCGATGACGGCATTATCTTATTCGCTGTGCATAAAATAGCTGACCTCCATTCCAGGAGGATGTGTGGCGACCAAACTTAACACCATGTACTCAGGGTCTCCAGCGGTGGTTTCACTGCCTCTGACGCAAACCTTCTGAATGTGTTCCTGTCACCAATGCTTGGGACTTAGCCAAAGAGGGACATTTATAGCAGGGGCGTCATACGGAGCTTCATCCCAAGTCCAAACATGAACTGCTCCCAAATCTCACCCTTCCTTTGAAATCCCCACACTCTTTACAAGGACAAATTAATCAATAAGCAGTCCTGATCTGATCATCCCTGAGGTGGACAGAAGAATTCATGGGCTATTCTGAGGATATGATATGTGTGCTGAACGGCTAGCATCGTCTCTGGGGAGAATTGTATTGCTGTTCATCTTCCTGGTACATTGCTTCCTGGTCTCTAGTCCCAACAATTTCCAGGATTATAAACTGTGAGGACATGAAAGACACCTTTGTTTGTGGTCCAAGACACAAAGGCTCAGACCCTGAACTACTAGCTAGCTCATCCAGGGACCATGTGCACTTGGACAGTCCTGTGCCTGCATCTGTGAACTGACAGCGATGAACTCTTCAAGCCAGAAATAGGATTAACGGGTAATCGTGTTCATCAAAACATATATGGGCATTGTAGGCACGAGAATGAGAACCACGGGTTTGGGAACTTTTCTCCTCCCTCCCATTCTTTCCAGAATTCCTTTTGCTATTGTTCTTTAGAGTCATGGGTGAGTTTACGGGACCTGATTTATATGTTTACTATTGAGAGCAGGTGTGGAAGTCTTTTCTTAAATGTTCTTGTTTCAGTATACATCTTCTACCACCTGTCCATCTTCCAACACAGTCCTGGGCTCAATAGAAACGTAAGAGCATCAACACCTGGTTTAGGTAACAATCTACTGTGCTCTGAACTACAACACACCACTAAGTGACTGCTTCCTAAGGGTTGAGGAAAGCCACGGCATCTCTTCAGTTATTCACAACAGCTTCGCTGGTAATGGGTGGGAGGGCTGAACTATATTAAACTTCAGTAGGGATAGCTCAATAAGAGCTGGAGAGATGGCTCAGTGATTTTGATCCATTCTGGTTCTGGGAGATCCAGGGCCCTTCTTCTTGCCTTCATAGGTTCCTACATACACTGTGCACACAAACTCATACAGGCAAACACGCATACACATTAAGTAAATAAATACATAATCTTTAAAATATGATTGTTGAGAAGTCTTTACTGCTATATCACAGTTGTGATAGTTAAGTGAAAAAAAAAAAACATTCGCAAAGGAGTGGGCCACGATATAATCCCATCATTTTGAAGATAAAAGTGCATGTTAATAAGATCATCTTAGGGAGTCTAATGGCTACCTTCGGAGGACATATGATTATAGAAATTTAAATCTTCCTTCCGTATGCGTCACAGTATTTTCTAATTTTCTGTAATAGACAGAGGTTGCTTTTCTCATTTTGAGTTTTAAATAATATTTGTTTAGTATTTCTAGCCACTTGTGTTTGTGTGAAGAGCGCAGATGCACTGCAGTGGAGGCCAGAAGCATCAGAACCCGTGGAACTGGAGTTACAGGCAACTGTGCACTACCTGACAAGGTACCGGAAATCGAATCTGCATCTTCTGGAAGAGCAGTATGTGCTGTTGTTAATGGCTGTAGTTTTCCAGAAAAGGAAAAAAAAATCTAGATGAATTAAGACCTGAGGCCAAGCTCCTTAGAAAGCTCTGTCAACAATATTTTGAGAAAAAATAAATGTTAACTCTGGAAAAAAAATAAGAAACTTTTTTTGAAAATATCAGGAAGATTTGGGGGCAGATGAGATGGCTCAGTGGTTAAGAACCCTGACTGCTCTTCCAGACCAGGTTCAAGTCCCAGCACCCATATGGCAACTCACAACTGTCTGTAACTCCAAGATCTGACTTCCTCTCACAGACACACACAGAGGCAAACACCAATGCAAGCAAAATAAAAATAAACTATTAAAGAAAATAAAGATTGTATTTTATTCCATTGTTAAAGAGTCACCCACCAACTGACACATCTGTGAGGCAGACACATGTCCTTGCAGGCTGTTCCCAGCTGAGCTGCACCTTAAACTGCTTCCAAACAGAATCCAGAGCGTATTCCATAACTGCAATACTTTGAAATCTATACATTATAACCATATATAACACAGTGCCATTTATTCCCCTTTTACGACTTGCCAAAATATCACTTTCAGGCAAAGATACAGAGTGGATATAGTTATCTTTCTAATTGTGATAAAAGCTATTGGTTACCTAGTTCCTTCTATGAACCTATGTGTGAAATATTTACAGAGGTATTAATGGCTAATGTTTAACCTTCGCTGCTTTTAGGGTCTGCGTGCTTTTATGCTGATGTTTTAGCTGCTGAAAACCGTAACTCAGAAGCTGAATTTCTTAGCAGTTAAGGAGTAGAATCACACTGTACAAACAACAACAACAAAACCCACTTACCGGCCCGTTTATTAAAACTGCTCTGTGCTACCCGTGTGAACTAACACACAAACAAGGCACTGTCCGCGAGGAAGCAGACATCCAGCCAGATGGCAGGAAGCACATTATAAATGTGATAACCATTACAAAAGAGAGCTCAGTGAGTGCAAAGTAGGAGTTATTCTGGTCCCCATTATCGTCCTGCATGCAAGATATTTAAACATGAGCTAAAACAGAATCAGGAGTTAACTGGGCAGAGAGTGGGCGTGGGAAAAAATCCCGAGCAAAGGGCACAGTGTGTGCGAAGGCACTGAGAGAGGGTTCGGCTACGGCAGTGTGCGTGACCAACCGTCCACAGCTTCAGACTGAAACAGCCAGCATTTATGCCTCTTGTAGAGGCCCATGGCTTAGCTGCAACTGTCTGGCCACGGCTGGAGCTGAAGTCTCATTTTTAAATTGCACATCCTCCTTTGGAACAAGAGCTTTCTGCAACAATTCCTTCCTCATGGAACGTGACGTAGACATAAGAGCTCAAATAAAACCACAAGAATGCTTTAAAGTGAAGACGGCAGAGCCCAGTGCCGGTGGTTCACACCTTTAATCCCAGCTCTTGGGAGGCAGAGGCAGGCGGATCTCTTTCTGTGAGTTCGAGGCAAGCCTTGTCAACAGAGCAAGAGCCTGGACAGTCAGGGATACACACAGAGGAACCCTGTCTTGAAAAACAAAACAACAAAAATGCGGATATCATATTCAGATATCATATTCATGGGCTACAGTCAGCGCAAATATCCATGAGAGGAAAACGATTTTGCCCACGGTGGGGCACCACTTCAGGAACACATGACATAGGGAGTGGATAAAAAATTTTATATAGCTACAAACTGAAAATTAGTGAAGTATTTAATCGATCACACCTGAATTATTAGTTAAGGACTCCCCTGCCCGTGTGCTGGAAGCACACCTCGTAAACCACAAAACAATGCTCTCGCTTCTTTTGGTTGGCTGTCCGTAGACATTTCTTAGAGTAGAAAAGACATGTTAGCCTTAAGTTTATTACAAAAGAGAATGGTTTAATCAACCTGTACCTGAACTTTATTCCAAAAGAGTTGAACATTGGAAAACTGCAGGTCGAATATCTTTTATTTGAAATGTTTGGACTGGCAGTGTTAGGTATTTCATAATTTGCGGAGGGAAGTTGAATGTTTGCACAGTTCGTAGAGAGGGAAAGATCACTGGCTCCTTCTCAGAATCGCCGTGTGGACACCTGTCTAAAGGGCACTACGATAACTTTTATTATTTAATGGTTGATATTAAGTGCTATCTTCATGGACAATGACTGGTGAAATTCGAGTTTAATTCTTATCTACCGTGTTTACTCTCAAAATAGTTAATCCCTTCCTCCCTAGTCAGATAAGTCTCCAGAGTCTTCAAATTTGTCCACCCAAGAATGAATCCGAGTTCACCTTGTCCTGTCCTTGGGGCCCCAGGAAGAGCTAGGGAGCTTCGTAAAATGGAAGGGAAGAGATAGATAAAAAGATTTCATTCCAACCTTCTTTTCTCCCTCCTTCCTGCATTTTTTTGTTTTTGTTTTTGTTTTTCGAGACAGGGTTTCTCTGTGGCTTTGGAGCCTGTCCTGGAACTAGCTCTGTAGACCAGGCTGGTCTCGAACTCAGAGATCCGCCTGCCTCTGCCTCCCGAATGCTGGGATTAAAGGCGTGCGCCACCATCGCCCGGCCCTTCTTGCATTTATTAAGCTTTCTTCTGCTGCTTTCTTTCTCCCATCAACAGGAAGCAGGTTCTGGGACATGAGGCCTTGGCTTGCCTCATCTGCCTACACATGTATGCTCGGCACAGTTCAGAATGTCTGGGCTAGAGATAGTCTGCTTTAAATGTTTGCTGAATAAGTAATGTCATCCAAGTTTGCACAACATAAACATCACCGACACTGACTTGATCTTGCTGAGTTATTAACTTTTGAGGCTCCTTTCATTGCTTCTTTTGGTGATGAGGTCTCACTCTGTAGCCAGGTCCCCCAAACTCACAGTGACCAATCTGCTTCAGCCTGCCAAAGTGGGGTGACAAGAATAAGCTGTCACACGCAGTTGGATTCCCTTCTTAAAGATCATCCCAAAAGATCTTCAGGTTCCTTAGCAAGAATCGTGCCTGTCAAAAACTAAATCACAGCCTTGCATGCATTGGAGAAAGTCACATCAGCTCAAGTGAACTACAAATGGCAAAATCCAATGGTCAGAGCTGGAGAACTGCTACTTTCAAACCAGGTACATAGGGATCTAACATCCTAATAAATGGTTTCTTCCCTTGTCACAACTGAACTCAACCAACCACTCAAAACCGAACATGATACTTTTAAACTAGCATACTTATCGTGCAGATAGGTCAACCCCTTTATTAGAATTTCTAATATGGATCCCCTTCTTGACCCTTCCGCTAAGGCCAAGTGCAGAATTTCTAATATGGGTCACCATAGGACAGCTGGTGGTTGTAGAAATCAGTACAAGTAGATATATCTCTGCGTCTTAAGCTTGTGTGCTTTCTTCGGTTTAAATGCGGACTTTGTTAGACCCACACCTGAATGAGATATACCGGCAGGAGGCAAGGTATTCGGAGGAACTCTGGCAGGCCTTGCCCTTCCCCGACTCCCTCCGCCTTGCTCAAAGCCATTAGATTACATTCCTAAAACTACCCACCAGGTTCTGTTCTGTTATGTGGTCAACCCTTCTTCCTGAGGCTGACTACCAAGGTCTATCAAAAGCCCCCTTTGGCTCACGAAATTTACATGCCCTATTATGATTAAACACCTCACCCTAACAGGGGGCTTCCCTTTTTATCCTTTATAAACTGCTGTTTTCCTATGTGTCACATCTGTCTCCTCTCTATCCAGAGACAGTCCTTTGTCCCTCTGGGACAAATATCCATGCCTCCCTTCTCTTGTTCCCTTACCCTTCTCCCTCATCTTCTATCCCAGCTTTGTCTCTTATTCCCTGCCCTCTGGGGCACACACATCTCCTTTGTGCTGAGAGTTTGGTCTTGGGGGTCCTTGTATTCTTCCTGCAGTATTGACACAGGTCGATGAAGAAGCCAACCACAGACAGAAAGAGCAGTTTCTATTAAGCAACAGGAGGAAGCCACTTTTCTTCAAAGAAAGAGCAAGAGAAGGGAGCAGCAGTCAGTGGAGAACAATTCATTTTCCTATTACTAATCCAAGAATTGATGTCTTTGTGTCATGGCGTCACTGTAGAGTCTCTACTCAAGTATAATCACCTCCAGACCGTCCCCCAAGCTACAGCTAGGAGGTTTGTTACAAATACTCCCTGACCCTCCATGCTTAGTAATTAAAACCATTGCATAAAACCTTTCAAATGTCTTGCAAAGTCAGCCTTTCTCCAGTCCATTGATACCACTTCAGGCCCCAATTCCCAGTACACTGTCAACACCTTCCCAATGGGAACGAGGCTGAGCAGCAAGGATACTTCAGGGACTATAGTCCAAGATCTGAGCCTTATAGAGTTTGTATTTCAGCAAGGTATGCCAAAAAGTCTAGTTAAAAAATACTCAGATGCGTAACAACAAGGGGCCCAATGAACGAAAACAGAAGATAAGGAAGTTGGGAACCGTGCGCTAAAAAGACGGATAATTTCTCACAAGACCTGCCTTTCCGCGGAGGACTGGATGGCGGGCTTGACCTTGGCTATAATTAGACACACCTCTGTGCCTGCACTTGACTAGAGTTCTTATCGTTGACCTATATTTGCATTTCTCTGAACTTCTTTTATGAGCACTGTTCTGGGAAATGGTATAGCACACTAAAGGTTCTGCCTGCCGTGCTGTTTGTGTGTGTTCCCAGATGGAGTTTCTCGCTGATGAGCAGAGAGGTGGAAGTGGGAAGGATCCTGTTCGGCCCTCACAAACTTCTTTGAATTAAAAACCAACCTGGCATCTTTACTCCGATTACATTTCATTCAAGAATTAAAAAAATATCTTTCGGGAGCTGGTGAGATGATGGGTCAGTGGGTAAGAGCATTTGCTGCTCTTCTAGAGGGCATGAGTTTGGTCCCCAGCACTCTCGTTTAGGGGGATCATAACTGCATAAAACTCCAGAACAAGGGATTTGATTCTGGGCTCCACACAGACCTGAATTCTTATCCACACAGGGACGTGCAAGTACATACGCATACTTTGAAGAGTTTACAAACGTTTGAAGAAAAGCTTTTTTAAAACCTGCCTGAACAATGTCACTTTCACTGTCATAGATTAAGAAGTGGTGGGTCTGTGAGGTTCCTGTTCCCTTGTTAAACCGAGGTCTTCAAATCCAGGACAGGTCCTTTGTACTAGAGATGCTGGCTGTCCAATCAGGGTAAGTTAATGGTCAGTTAGGAGCAAACAGGAGAGGTCCTGACAGTCGGGGGTTCCTCTAGGAAGCCTTTCTATTAAAATTCTGGGATGTTGTTTTCATGTCAAAGAAAAAATAGAAAACTGGCAGTGATCTCATTGGGGGGAAAATCATCAAATAAAAGCTGGAATAAACCATAAGGGTTAGCACTCGAGGCTTTGGAAAATAATAACATGCAGAAATCATTGCTACAGAAAAGTGAGTGGAAGCCAAGAGAGATGACTCAGGCAGCGGGTAAAGTTCTCGTTGGCAAGCATGATATCTGAGTTCAATCACTGGGACCCACACAGTGGAGGGGAAGAACCACCTCCCTTAAACTGTCCTCTGACCTCCTTGTGTGCGCTGTGACACACGTGAATGCTTGCACACAGGCAGAAACAATACACAAACAAAAACAAGTGGGAAAAGTATAGTTGTGTCAACCAGATTTATAAATCCTCCCTGCCCCGCAAACAATCTAAAAAGCCAGAGACTGGCAGTCCAGGATCAGTAAGGAAACATCTCTAAAGTATTGGGACCCAGAGTCATTACTCCATACAAAGGATGGTTCATCCTTGCGCTACAAAACCAACAAGGCAGGTTTGGGAAGTTGTGGACTGAACACAGGGTCATTCAGTTCAGCTCGAAGAACAGTGCCTGACCATTCATTTGTCAGGCGTGCATCCAGACTCTCTCCAGCCAGAAAACAATACAGACGAGTCCCTAGCCTAGATCTGGCAGCTGGCACGGATAACCAATGAGTAAATCAGACCCTTCAGGATGTGACTCACATGGGGATGGAAATGAGCAGAGGTAAGTACAAAGTACCTGGGGAGAACACTAGACTGGGAAAGGGAAGCAGGAAAGAGAGCAGTTAACGTATGAAAATTAAATGCCCGTGAGTGTGACTGGTCAGAAAAGACTCTGTAGTGGCTACACTCGACCACCAAGAGGAACAGTCGGCCTGCTGCACTCTGGTGGATGGGAACTAGGATGGGGCTAGAAGCTAGATTCCAAGGGGTCCTGGGTACTTGTTGGATTTCCTGGAGTGGCCCCATCACGGCTATTTCTTTCCCTAACGTTAGTGTAAACAACCACCCAAGCTTGGTTGCTAAGTTGCGCAGTCACTCTGCCTGGAAAAGTCAAGATCACGTCCACAAAAAAATGGAAAAGCCTTGAAAAGTCTTAAGCAGGGAAATGGCATGATTTTTCTGTAGCATCACTTGAGACAGGGGAATGAGCTAGTAAATGCAGTGAGTTAAATGTATATACATCTAGAAATTTTTTTTTAATTTAGAGGATTTTATATTCATTGTGCTTGGTGGTATATACCTACAATTCCAGCAATTAAGAGGTTTAGGCAGGAGGATCACGAGTTGGAAGCCAACTACATAGAAAACCTATCATAAAAAATATTCAGGAAAGAAATCCACATAAAATGTGTTCTGTAATATACTGTGCTCATAAAGCATAGATATTGCTTCATTACACTCATCAAATGCTATGCTTTGATTTCTAACAACATTTTTACATTTATTTATCTTGTTTAGGGGAGAGGGAGATCAGAAGACAGTTTGTGGGAGTCACTTCTCTTTTCCCACCATGGGGGTCCCTGGGATCGAACTCGGATAGTCAGCCTTGCCAACAAGCGCCTTTACCCTCTGGGCCATCTCAATGACCATAGCTGTTTTTATTTCCATTTCTCTAAAGCTAAGAAACACGTTCAGATTTGAGCATGGCTTTGGCTCTCTGGGTCTCTTGGCAACTTGGCAATCAGAATGTGAGGTCAGGCTAGAGCTCTGGAAACAGATACCCAGAGTGTGGATGAGGGAGGGAAGTAGCTGGCGATGGAATCGGAGCCTCAGGCCCAGACAGCTGGGTCTGCTTGGAGCTGTGGTCTTCTCGGGGGTTTGCCGTCATCACTGAGGTAACAGAGAGTAGAAGAAGACAGGAAACTAAGATCGCACCCAGGAAAACAAAAGCTTCCGCACAGCAAGAGGGCACAGATGTGTCTGTAGGGGCTGCAGCTGATGGAGTCCGCCCCAGAATTCAAAGAGTAGAAACAAAGGGTCCAACAGTAGGAGCTGTCCTTCAGGGTTGTATTCCTTTTTGCTCTTGCTTATATGTTTATTTGGGTAAAACATATGTAATTAAAGTTTACAATTTTAGCCATTTCTCGGTGTAGAGTTTGGAGGGGTTACAAGTAGGCACAGTGCTACTCCAGCCACCCCAATCATTGACCTCCAGAACTTTTCGGCTCCGCTGAATGCATGTCTACATCCATTCCTGCAACTCCCATCCCTACTCCTGCCAGCTCCCCTTTGTCTCTGCTCTGCTTTTCTTTCTATGTCTGTAAAGCTAACTGCTCTGGGCTGCTCTGACTCAAGTGCATTGAACCACACAGTCCTGGGAGCTTGCTTCACCAGCATAGCATTGTCAGGGTTCATTAACATCACAATCATCCATCAGAACTGTGGTCCTCTTTGTGGCTAAATACTGCTCCACTATATAAATATACTATATTTGCTTGCTCATCTGTGAATAGACAGCTAGATAGTCTAGATGTTTTCATGTTTTAGCTACTGTGATTATTAATGCTATGAGCATGTGATCTCTTGGGTGTTTTTCTAAATAAAATATTTCAAACCATTAAAGACACACAAAATGTTTTAAGCAGAGAAGGGTATTTCTAGAGGATGGATGGATGGATGGATGGATGAAAGCTTGGCGTGGGGATGTCTTGCCACATGAGCAGCAGGATGTCCCATGAGCCAGCAGCATGGAAGAGGGATAGAATAAAGGCGAGGTGAGCTGCATGGGAGGCTCAGGCCATTGAAGCCTAAAAGCACAAGAAATAATAGGCATTCCTTACTCACGCCGCCCCATTTTCTCTTAGAATAGTGAGATCATTCATAAAAACTGAAAAGCTGCTTTGGAGGCTTCTAGTCTGTATCGAGAGGACCCACAACTGTGACGGAACCCCATTCCAAGTGCACAGGAGAACAAACTATGCACCTCATTGTCCGGGTGACTGGATCACACTGTCCCCTGCAAGGGCATGCCCCTTTGTTAGTTTTTATCATTGCAATGACCAAATACCTGATGGGTTTGTTTTAGCTCCCAGGAGGTGGAGCTGAACTAAAACCCCTGGAAGGTTCCATAACCGCCCTACACTGACAACCAGGGACTGATTGTGCCAACACCTGAGCCTGGGGAGAACCTCCACCTCTTAAAGGTTCCATCTGTCCCCAACACATCCATTCTAAAGAGCAAGACTTTAACACAAGAGCCTTTGGAGGACGTTCAGAGCCAAGCCACAGAGTGCCCATGGTCTCAGCATGTATCCTCCATAGTGTCATGTGCAATGATATGACATTCCAGACAAGTGCCCTTTCCTGCATGCCCTCATCCCCATCGTTCACCCTCCCATCCATTATGTAACAGAAGGCATTGTCCCAAATTTCAAGTTCATTTTTCCCACGTGGTACAATTTTACGACAGAAGTGTTTGGTGTTTTGTGCACTGGTAAACTCTGTGTAGATAGTATCATATTCTGCATATGCCACTGTATTTACATCGGTGTTGTGCCCAAAGGCTACATCTAGATTGTTTCATATCCGTACTCCCTTATGAGTATTCAAGGCTCCATGCTTGTACTTATTGTGGAACTGCCTTCTGGGGCCAGGCACGGCCATCGCGGTCCTGAAATCAGAATGGGTAGGATTACCCATGTGAGACCCTCGGAGTTATAATCTTATCGTGGAGGTAGGAAGGGTGCTTGAGGCTGTGATCAAGGTCCCTCCCCTCCCCTAATTTATATATGCAATCAGCAAATTGCTGAATTTGGGAGAAAGGCCTCTTCTTCAGGGGTGTAGCTGCCCAAATGTGGCCTTGCCCTTAGAAGTAACTCTCAAACATGCCACAATTAAACTTGTTGGCTCACCAAACTAGACGTAGGTGGAAACTTATCTTCTGTCCATTTGTCTTTTCCCTCTCTGGAGTTGGTAACTGTTTAGCCTCCTCAGGACAATTCATGTCATCGCACCATTACAAGCCATGTGCAAGACATTTTCTCAGGCATTCCTCTGAGTTACAGATAGAAGCTAGGCGAAGGACCTAGACAATGATGTCTTACAGGCTAACACACATCATCAGCTTCACGAATAAAGTTAAACGTCTTAGCTGATGTGCAACCGCTCGTTTTTGCCGAAGGCTTGCTGATGGCGAAACACTGTCAAATGTTGAAATTTACCAAGTGAAGGAAGCGGCATAGTAGTTAAGAGTCCAGGTTTGAAGTCAGACTCTGCCTTTACTACCTGAGTGGTTATACAATGTTGGCCCTGTTCCCTAAGAAATAGAAAAGGGTTAGAATCCATGGAGCTATTGCTGGGATTATGGGTATTAACACATACAAGGCATTAGAACAATGCACAGTTAGGGCCCAATAAAACCTTTACAGCAATATATGGTGCTCAGTGGGGTGAGCCTTTTAAAATATACAATTAGCCCATTGGCTTTCTTCCTGTGATCTGGAACTTCTCATAGTGATTTGGGAGCACTTTTCACGTTCTACCTAATATTCATTCATTGGTGCTTGTGTGTTGCAAATGCCTTCTTTAGTCCTAGCCTTGTCTTCTTAGTTCATGGCATCGTTTGTCATGAGGGTTTTATCCAGAACCCACTTGAGCAGCCGCCCCTTGTTCCCTCGCTTTAGTCTTAATTACAGTAGCTTTAGGGTTACTTTTGACATGCCGGATCGTTCTCTTGTAATCTCTGAGGCATGGATTTCCTCTGGCTCTAAGTTCAAGTTGCCTAGGAGAGGAATTTTTTTTAATTAATTTATTTATTTATTAAAGGTTTCTGCCTCCTCCCCACCACTGCCTCCCATTTCCCTCCCCCTCCCCTAATCAAGTCCCCCTCCCTCATCAGCCCAAAGAGCAATCAGGGTTCCCTGCCCTGTGGGAAGTCCAAGGACCACCCACCTCCATCCAGGTCTAGTAAGGTGAGCATCCAAACTGCCTAGGCTCCCACAAAGCCAGTACGTGCAGTAGGATCAAAAACCTATTGCCATTGTTCTTGAGTTCTCAGTAGTCTTCATTGTCCACTATGTTCAGCGAGTCCGGTTTTATCCCATGCTTTTCAGACCCAAGCCAGCTGGCCTTGGTGAGTTCCCGATAGAACATCCCCATTGTCTCAGTGTGTGGGTGCACCCCCCTCGCGGTCCTGAGTTCCTTGCTCTTGCTCTCTCTCCTTCTGCTCCTGATTTGGACCTTGAGATTTCAGTCCGGTGCTCCAATGTGGGTCTCTGTCTCTGTCTGGGAGAGGAATCTTTGTGAGAACTTGGGTGTGTGAAAATGAAGGAACTTTTTTTTTTTTTCCTATGGTGGTCCTCATTCCGAGATGGTTTCCCACCTAGTCCATGCTCTGTTGCTAACAGGATACTCAAGACGGAGTCATTTATTGGAGGTTAATTGGCCCCTGCTTCTGAAAGTCCAGTCACGGCCTCAGCAAGGGCCTTCTGACGGTTCAGTCATGGTGGAAAACACTCTAAGAGCGGGTGCGTGCAAGAGAGAAGACACATGGCTGTCCATTACTTATAACAATCTGCTCTCCAGTGACTCATTCTGTACCTTGAGGGGAAGGGGAGGTGAGAAAGATCAATCCTCTTACAGGTTTCATCGTTTAATTTCTCCTCAAAACCCCACCACATCTCAAGAATGTTTGTTGCACTGGGAACTCGATTTCATCTTGACATTGGGAGGGGATGAGCGACATTCAAACCATAGCAAATGATGTGACAGCAGCAGGGGTGACTGGAAGATTGCAGCTCATCTTCACCCCTTCTGCGCTTCTAAACCCCTGGGGCCCCACAGCCTAAGTTCCAAGACAAGACACACGGCTATGATCCACCAAACAGGCTACCCCAAGGCTCTGGCTTCACGTGATCACCCCCGGGGTCTCTCGCCACTGCACAATGTCAGCGGCTAGGCACATGCCTGGCTGGTCTGTTCCCCCTGCACGCTCCAAACTTGTATTGATGAGGATAGGTCAAGCTTCATTGTGGATCCCCATTCTTCTCCTTCTAGCCCCTTCATTACCCAGTTCCTCCTCGTTGTAAATTCCTGTCATGTAACACCCAGGACAGTCCTAGGCTCCAATTGAACCCTAGACCACACAGCTGCAGGGTAGAATGACGCTGCCTATCTTGGTCACCTACATTTTGGTCCCTTACTCATCCATGTGACTTTTCCCATGACCTTGCAAGGTATCAAAGAGACAATGAGGGTTAGTTTGAATTTAGTAAATAATATGGGGTAGGGGGTGAGGGTGGGAATGACTTAATATTTTTATTTAAAAATCACTATTGATATCGTGTAAGAAGGCAGATTGTGTCTATACTGGGGTTGTATTTAGTAGCTCAGCAACCCCTTCTCTTTGCATTGTGTGCTTGAATGTCATTAGGAACTGTGACGAAGTCTGTGCCTCTGAATAGTGATGGTTACACTTGTATTTACGATCCTCGAGCCTTCCCTTTCCCTCACACCACCTTGATGAGCCCTCCCAGTAATGACTAGTTGGAAACAGTACTAGGCATGTTGAATTATTCCTAAGGTTAGAACTAGTGTTTGCAAAGCTTGACCAGTGACATTTGCTACACTGTTATCATAGGTCTAATTCTATTCTATTCTATTAAGAATAGAGACAGGGACTCGCTGCCGAGGACTGCTTCCCTCCAACCTCTGCCTGCAGTCCCCAGTTCTTCCCTGTGGAGGCACTAAGCAAGACAAGCAAGCACTCTCGGGGGTGGGGGTGGGGCAAACACTGATATTAATGCACCTCCGAAGGGTTGTTTCCTGTAGTTTCGGTTAACACTTTATGAGGCCAGCTTACCATGCCCCAGAGGCATCCATGATCACCATTTTAACCTTTCGAACATGTGCTCTTGACTTTCAGCCAAGCGTGCTGGAAATGTGTCTGCTAGATTTCCATCTTAAATTACAACTCTGAACGCAGCAGCGTGCTCAGGAATGCCTGTTTTAACTAAGCACGCTCAGGAATGTGCCCTCCCCTACGGTGCTTTCCTACAGGAATAGGTACTGGCTCCCCTCATAAAACATGCTTCCCTTCTTAAAGGGGGCAGTTGCCTTGGTAACAACTCCACACTCCTTTTTTGCCTGAGGTCTTCCTCCACTCTTTGAGGTCACGGCTATGCTCCTTCTGGCTTTGCCCTTGCTACCATACAAGCCTATTTTCCAGATACACAAGTACATGACCCCCATTGGGGCTGAAGAGATGTCTCAGTGGTTAAGATCACTTACTGCTCTTGCAGAGGACCCAGGTTTAGTTCTTAGGCTTACACCCACCTGTGACCCCAGCTCCAGGGGACCCACTGCGTCTTCTGGTCTCAGCGGGCACTTGTATATACACATACATGCACAGGTAGACACAAACACAGACACACTTAAAATAATTCCTTATCACGAATTCTCACACAAACTACTCCAAATGCAAAGTGGTGCTTTCTAATTCCTCAGTCCTCTCCCCCCCCCCCCAAAAAGCAAAAGGTCACACAGTCCTCTCCTGAGAGAAATTCTGCCTTTTCCAAATGTTCCCTTTCTCCAGTGGTTACTCGGGCACTCCCATTCCAAGCACTTTCCAGCGGTCCCCTCCTGGAGATCCATCCTGACCCCAACCTCCAGAACCTAATAATGGAAGCAGCAATCGGAGTGCCACAGGGCTGAGTCCCGGCTTGCTCTCCGCTCACCCTGCACCGGCCCTTATCTAAAGCTCCTTCTCTGCTTGGAGCAAGCCGGCGTTGACTTCCTTCATACACACTGGTGAGGAGTCTGTATCTGGATCACTCATGTAATGGCTCTCTTCTAGGCTTCCCTACTCTGACTTAAACAGTGAGAAGTTAAAGCGGTCTGGAGCAACGAGCAAAGCTCTGGGACCTAGCCACGGAACACCAACACCGAGGCTGAAGTTGGAAACAGGCGGACGCGTGTCCTCAGCAATTGAGAGAAAAAGTGCTTTCTTTGTAGAGGCAGACGGAACAGCAGCCGGGCTTTGCCATAGTCTTAATTTCCAAGAGAGGAGAAGGAAAGTGATTTGCCACTTATGGAAAAACCGAAGGGTTCCAAATGTATGTCAGCTGCTTCCCATGGTTATTCCTGCCTGAGCCTTCAACAGTGGTGCGGGTGTGATATGAATAGGCAGAGACATAAATCAATAATGCACGCTAAGATGATTCCTGTTTAGTGTATGAGGAAGCCAAGGTTCACCGAGTGACCTGCTCAAAATGATACAGGGGAAAAAGCCGTTGAGCCTCATCCAGCTCCAAATTCTGCGTCATCGGTCAGCCGCAAATGGATGCAGGTGGAGAGGAGGCGGCAGCCCGTGTAACCGGCTGAGCGGTGCTGGGTACTTTAAGGGAGTCTTTCACCTACATTTGGGTTTGCTTTGCACAGGGCTCTGCAAGGTGGAGCAGGTGATAAGATCTTTATTTTACAGGTAAGGATAACAGGGCTCAGAGCGTTGAGGGACCTGCGCAAGAATGAGGTCATCCAACTAGCGAGTGGTGGGGCCAACTTTGTCCCCCCCACCCCCAGCTGTGGGGCCAGGAAGACAAGAGACACCTGGACCACTTGCTAACTGAACGATGTACATAAAGAGAACTCAAAAAACAACTTCACCAAGAAAACACGAGTTCTGTTTTTGCTGAGGGTTCTTAAAATCTTCTGGAACTTCTGAGATATACAGGAGTAACAAAATTCACAGGGAAAGCAGCCTAAGATAGCGCTCTCTGCTTCACCTGCAAGCATTTGGCAGAAAGGTGTCTTCAAGGGTAAGGGCGCGTGTGTGTGTGTGGCCAGCTATGATACTAAGTGCAAAACCTTCTCATGGAGAGGAGTCTGTAAAGCAGAGCCCAGAAAACTTACCCACTTTTCCTTCAACTGCTCCAGCAAAGCCAGGGTCTTAAAATAAAACAAGGACTCAAAGGAAATCAAATACGATCATCTCAAATCGTGTCGGGGACACGTAGAGATTTAACGGCAGTCCCGGATGCAAGGAACTGCTGTTTTCTCGGCTCTTTAAATGCCACTTAAGTCCAGCACCGACTTACTCAAGCCGGTAAAAGGGACACTTTGGCTGTTAATGAACAATTGGCTTCCTCGTTACTGAGCCTCATGCAGTCTCCAGGGAAACTAAAGCCCCAGCTGGGAAGTACTCTATCTCCATGTTTTCCTATGCCAGCAGCTCGAGTTCATATTCCCTCTTCAAGCTTAGCTGAGAAACTGTTACCCTGAAGCCTCGAAAACAAGCCAATGTTCCTATCACAACCTACCTACCTACCTGTCTATCTGCTTGTCTATCTACCTGTCTCTATCTGCTTACCTATCTCTATCTGCCTACCTACCTATCTCTATCATCTCTATCTCTACGCCTCTCCCTCTCCCACCACATAAGCCAAGCTGGTCTAGACTCACAAATATCCTCTCCCAACCCCTGCCTTCGGACCAGCACACGCCCAGTGCCAAAACTAGTTCTGTCAGCAAAATGAACAAATTCAGGGAGAGAGGTGGTGTCACTGTAAACTGTGGAAATATTTCAAAAGATAATTAAAAAAATGCTGCAAAGAATTATAGGCAAATAAATTTGACAATTGGTGAAATGGGCAAATTCCTTGAAAGGCACAAAAGACCAAAGAGCCCTGAAGAGGCAATGAGCAGCTGGCACTATTGCTCAGCTGCAAGAGTACTTAGCGAGCATGCGTGAAGACCCTTGGGGTCACCCAGGCAGCATCTGACTGTCACAAATTCTTCAACAGGCTTCTTCCTCTATAGCAGGGGTTCTCCACACATGGGTCAAGTGACCCTTTCACAGGGACTGTCAGGAAACATGATTCATAACAGTAGCAAAATTACAGCAAAGATAATAATGCTATGGTTGGGGGGGTGACCACAGCACGAAGAACAATATGAAAGGGTCTCAGCATTAGGAAGGTTGGGGAATCACTGGTTTGTAACATGGAATGTTCCTGTGCCTTGCATGCCCTGAGAGGAGTCATCCTATGAACAGCCTGGCACATCATACGCCTTCAACAGAAGTGGAGATTCGCTGTGTACCCACAGATCTGCTCTGCTGAACACCCCCCTCAGTGTGTGCACACTTTTCATAGACAGTGAATTCCTGACCACAGTGGACCTCAGCAAGGCTACACACGCCATCTCCCTAACTCAAACTATCTTCAAGAGAGGACTTTTTCCCTCACCATGAACTTTGGCAAGAGAGTTTGCGCTCTAGCATGCAGCCCGGCTAAGCCGCTCTGTATACAGAGGCGGGGTGTATGTGGAAAGCCAGGAGCGAGTGCTCTGAAGAAAAATCCTGGGGTTTTTCCATCTCCCTAACGACTTGGCCAGTGAGCCTGTGACGGGCAAAAGTCCAGTGGGAGTCGCCAGCTACACAGGGGGCATTACCCCTCAGGCAGAAGAGAGTCTAAATGCTTGAAGAGGTTAAAAGGCTATTTTTAAAAGGAAAGAACACAGAGGATGCCTGTAGCTTGGCGTTAAAAATAAACCCAAGGCCTTCTCCACATTTCACACCCCTCCTTCCGTAGCCAGAGAAGAAGCTCACACAGAAGAAAGGTTTGCTTGTCTCATTTTGCTTCTCCTCCTGGGGCTCCCCACCCCACTTTGCCTTTTTTTTTTTTTTTTTTTTTAGTTTTTCGAGACAGGGTTTCTCTGTAGCTTTGGAGCCTGTCCTGGAACTAGCTCTTGTAGACCAGGCTGGCCTAGAACTCACAGAGATCTGCCTGCCTCTGCCTCCGAGTGCTGGGATTAAAGGCGTGCGCCACCATCGCCCGGCTGCTTTTTTTTTTAATCTTTTCATTTTACCTCAAACCTAGGGTGGGTTAGTGCCTGCTTAGTTTTTCAGTTGCATTTTCTCTGAGAGAGAGAGAGAGAGAGAGAGAGAGAGAGAGAGAGAGTCGCCAGGGACCCCAGAGACCAGGGTGGGTAATGATTTAGAATGATCCGGTGTCAAGGACTGACTGAAACATTTGTGCTGAGTTTAGCTAAATGCAGCCCTGCCAAGCTTTCACCTCATGGCTAGGTTATGTATGAGGGGCACAGCCCAGGCAAGAGCTCTTTGCCTAGTACTGTTTACTGTTGGGTTTAAGCACTGAGCCGACCTGAGGTGGGGCTGTCCATGGAAACAGCTTGTCCAGTTGACATCAATGGATTTCATTGAACATTCACAAACATCCTATGGGCCGGGGATTAATCTGTGTTAATCCAAAAAATTGCCACCTGCAGCTGACAACCTTGATGCCTTGGTAAGAAGAGACCACCAGAAGCCAATAGGTTGACTAAAGGGAAGACACCTATAGATTTCACTGCAGGGAAAAAAGCAGGGGAGTGGGGGAGATGGCTGAGAGATCCAGGCCTAAGCAATATAAGATAAGGAAAATGGCAAGTGAATTCATTTATCAAAATAAAGGTATAGGGCTGCAGGTGGGACCAGTTCTTACCGGCTTGTGTGAACTACTCCTGGAGAGTGGGGTGGATGTCCAGCCATCACCTCAGGGTTCATGTGTTAGAGGCTTGGTCCTCAGTTACACAGTGTGGGTAGAGTAGGTGGGTCTTTAAAGGGGTGGAGCCTAATTGAAGATTAGTAGGTCACTGGGACGCTATCTTCAGAAAGGATGGAGATGGTTCTCAAGGGACCCGAAGCGAGGTTCTTCAAGAGTTGTCTGTTGTAAAAGCACACCTGACCCCGACACCTCTCCCCAGCTTCCTGTCTGATGGTGTAGTTCCCTCCCCCTCCTCTTCTCCCATCCCCCTTAAGTGTTCTCCTGACAACTTTGATTTTCACCTCACCCAAGGATCATGTTGATGCTTGTCCAGAACTACTAGCTAAATAAACTTTCTGTGTTAAAGGCACTCTTCTCCAGGACTTCATCACAGACATAGAAAACCGACCAACACACCTAGGCTTCTAACTTGTAGGGCTCAGCTTCCAGGGGTCTATGCAGCTGTTGCAAGGAGTTGCCATACAGTCACAGACATTGTTCAGGATCCACTGAAGACTGTCTTTCCACCACATAAATAGGCAACTAGTCTTTAAATATATACATATAATTATTTTAAAATATATTCAATTACAGATTTATCATTTGTATGCATATTAATAAAATATTTACTTAAAACATTGACAGATGAAGTAAACTTGTCAATATCTGTTTCTCTGTCAACAAATTCCAAAATTCCAGATTCTTTTAGCTCAGAACTCTAGGACTTAATATATAGCTATATTTATCTTAATAAATGCTATGCATTTATGTTTTTGGCTATATGTTTATACATATCTACTTTTTGCTATATTTATTCATTCTAAAAAAAATCAGTGGACTATTAATGCATGACAGTACTCAAGGTACCCCACTAACGTGATGCCAGGAATCTTCTGTAAGCCAACACACATCTGAGTGAATCAGAATCGACTTACTTGCGGGCATTATTTTGGCAAGGACTGAGGACGGCCTACCAAGATGCACAGAGTTCAGCAAGAGAGACTTAAAGACAGGTGAGGTGGACAGAATAGTGAGCTGCAGTGGTCAGGTTAAAAGACACGTGGTATTCTAGAACAATCCTAATGCATCCAAGTGATGCGCAGTAAATTCATACTGGTAGATGTAGTAAACAGAGTTCTTTTGTGAGCGGCCAGCAAAACTAGGGAGTCATTATCAGACACACAATCCATAATGCCTACTAAATAAATATGCATATATGTGTCTGACAAGACACCTAGCTCTTCCTGATGGCAAGATGAAACTTCAAAGTGCACCTCTTGGTAATGTAATAGTTACAATAAAAAATTTTTATATATGTATGTATATGTGTGTGTGTCTATATTGTAGCCAATATTCTCATGCCAAAATCCAATTCAACATTTAATTTAGCCTAACCTTCTCTAACCACTATAACAAACCTTCCCAACATTTGGGGGAAATGATCTTTGCTCTTCTTTAAGTGGGGAAACAGAAGCAGAGGTGATTGACATGGTTCTAGTGAATTATATCAAGTCCATGCCAAGACATAAATAGAACTAATTTGTACCAAGGAGACATGCTGCCTAGTCTCATCTTACCTCTAGATAAGCATGGATGAATCCTAACCTTCCAGGACTTCCCAAGGTTTCTCAACATTGACCTGTCACCATTTCAATACTTCCAACTACCCACTCTTATTTCTGAGTTGGCACAGCGTGCCCAACTCCCTCTCTTACCCTTTCCACCTCAGCACCACTGGATGCTCAGGGGGATAGGAAAGTAGCCTGTCTGGGAAGGAAGCAGGAGACGGCCCAGAACTAGAGGGCAAAGCTAGAAGTTCAGGAAGGCACCAAGGAGATGGCCTAGAAGGTTCCTAGTGAGAAAATGACCTTTCACTTCCTGCCTTCAGCACCTCACGGCCAACCTGAAAATTCCGAGACAGCCTGGGAAAGCCAGCGTCCATGAGCACGCGTGGACCGGCGGGCTGTTTAATAATTCACAAAGCAGAATATGCAGTGAGTACCCTCCAGGCGTCACATGCCGAGCGAGTGCTATGGTACTAAAGGCAAAAAGGTCCAGGTCATGTCCCCAGAGAAACTACAGTTGGCTGAAGGAGCCGGTCCTGCCCAGAAGCGCAACTGCAACAGGCCTGCTGGTCCCAGAGTCTATGCTGTGCACCCTGGGCAAGTCAGATTCTTGGGTTTCGGTCTTATCATCCGTAAAACGGACACAGCAACAAGACAGCGCAGCTTGAAAGCAGTGGGCGTGGTTTCCACTGAGAGACCACTTGGTTTTCCTATGCTCCTATCTCTATAATAGTAACCCAAATTTGCTAGGCGTATGCTGTTCTAGGCTCTATTTGGACTTGTTCAATCTTTTCCATAGTTTTTTTTTTCAGAGAATGCTATTACCATTGCCATTGTACACTTCTGAGGGCCCTAAGTTCTCTGAAAGACAAGTCGAACACAGCTAAAGGGGACCAACCCTGGCCCAAACGGCCCAACCCTGCCAGGGTTGGTCCCCCTTGGGAAAATCATAACTTCTCTGGATCAGTCTCCTGCTTGTTTGTAATTCATTCCCCGCTCTTTCCTGTGATCTCCCAAAACTACAATCTCCGGACTCCTTGCCATTGGGCGCGTGTGTGCTGAGTTCACACAGCGGGAAACAGTGATGATCTTGGCTGCTTGGAAGAGAAAATAGTTAAGGTGTTTCGCTGACTCTGGAGTGGTCTCATCTCTAGGCTCAGTCTGTTGATAGCCCCAGTGCCTCAGCTCTGGGAATGACAACGTCTCTCTCTCTCCCCAAACGGTAGCAGCGGTTTCCACTATGGCCGGTCCCTGGATTGCTTTGCATCTACTCTTTGCTCGTTCTGCCCCTCTTAACACTGGCGTCGATGGATCCTTAGTAAGTTTCCTTTGGGTGGGTCTGGAGAGGTAGCTCCATCTCAGGTATGGAAACCTGAAGGATCCCAGTTCAATCCCCAGAACCCACAGTTTTAAAAGCCACACATGTGCACACACTTAAAAATGAAATACATCCTTTTGATACTCCAGACATCGCGGCATAGACCGCAATCCCAGTGCCGGGGAGGCAGATAGAGACAGATCTCTGAAGCTCACTGGCCTGCCCACCTGCTCTGCTTGGCAAGTTCTAGACCAATGAAAGATCCTGTCTCAGAAAACAAGGTGGACGGCAGGACAGCAGATTTATTACAATGGATGATGCCCGAGGAATGACACCTGAGGTCGTTCTTTGGCCTCCATATCTGTTCCTAGAAAGCTGCATCCTATGTTTTATCAGAACCCCAAGGCCCAGCCCCAGGTCTCCATCCAAGCGTTCAGGGCCATGGTACCGTGCACTAGTGGGGAAAGTCTAATGGAGAACACTAAGACACCGGTGAGCCGGGCCTCTAGGCAGGAAAGGGAGGCTGCTTCGTCATCTGTCCGGCACATGAAATTGAAAGCTGTTGTCTTTACACTCATCGTAAAGTTTTGAAGAGATGGCAAGAAAGAAACAGAGCCAGGCGGTGGTGGCGCACGCCTTTAATCCCAGCACTCGGGAGGCAGAGGCAGGCGGATCTCTGTGAGTTCGAGACCAGCCTGGTCTACAGAGCTAGTTCCAGGACAGGCTCCAAAGCCACAGAGAAACCCTGTCTCGAAAAACCAAAAAAAAAAAAAAAAAAAAGAAACAGAGCAGGTGCTCTTCAGTCTGCTACTCCAAGCTGGCCTTCTAGTTTTTGGTGGAGTTTTTGTTGTTGTTGATGTTGTTAATTTTATTGAGACAAATTCTCACATAGACTGGAATGGCTTTAAACTCTCTACATAGGTAAGGATGACGTTAAACTCCTGATCTTCCTGTCTCCAGCTCTCAAGTGCTGGGTTTTCCGGCACAGACCACTGTCCCTTGCTTGTCTGGTGTTGGGGGTTGAGTCTTTCTATGGCATAGTATATACTAGATAATAAACTCTGATTGAGCTACAACCCCAGCCCCAAGCTATCTAACATTCCATTTCTTTCACATTCTGTATGTGTGTGTGTGTGTGTGTCTGTCTGTCTGTCTCTGTCTCCTTCATTACTGGTTTGTTTTGTTTTTCTTTTTTTTTTCTTTTTTTTTTGGTTTTTCTAGACAGGGTTTCTCTGTGGTTTTGGAGCCTGTCCTGGAACTAGCTCTGTAGACCAGGCTGGTCTCGAACTCACAGAGATCCGCCTGCCTCTGCCTCCCGAGTGCTGGGATTAAAGGCGTGCGCCACCACCGCCCGGCTGTTTTGTTTTTCTGATTTGCTTTAGACAAAGCCTTGCTTGCTATATCTAATCCAGACTCGTCTCAAACACAAAATCCTCCTGCCTCAGCCTCTTGAGTGCTGGGATTGCAGGAGCACACGATTACCTCAGGAAAATTCAGACATCAACTCTTAGTAGCACTTTGGCTCTGCAGGAGTGAGTCATTTTTTTCTTAGTGTGGAGAGATGAACTACTTAAGGTCCAACGAAGCACTTAGCCCAAGATAAACTGAGTTAAATTCCATTTCTCATTCCCCCTTTTGCAAGCTTAATTAAGTAGCGGAACTTCCACAAACCTACTGGTATCTAACCCTACTTAAAAGGAGCATCAAGAAAAGCCAGAACCCAAGGCTGGGCAGTGTAAGAACCCATAAACACTACCACATCCACCTCCCTGTTTATCACTATATGGCCAATTAAAAAAGTGTCTGTGTGTGGGTTTTTTTTTTAACCTTCATGGGAAAAAGGTATGTGGAATAATGACCTTATTATATAACAATTACATAAGCAGTGAGTCTCTTTCATAGAATATTCATGTTGAAATTAGGAAACAGGAAATTCTAGCACAGAAGCTAATGGGAGCCCCGAATGCAGATTTCATTCCCTCTGGGTTCAAATCTTGCCTCGGCGCATTAACGAGGCAGCCCAAGCAGAGAAGAAAATGAACTTTGCAAATGAGAGAGAAGAGAGTCACTGGGGGACCTCTCTGTGGGAACATCAAGTCATGGGACAGGTGTCTTCTGAGGACTCTGGAGAAAAAGACAGTTTCTCCCTTTAATGGCATTACTGTTGAAGCAGGTGGTTCACGGCTAGTCAGTGGCATTCGGTTGTTGAAAATGGTTTTTACAACTTGTGCTGCCTTTGCACAGTAAACAGAGCCAGTTCTGGCCCTCAGAAGCCATTTTAATCCCTAGCCCAGGAGACCACAGCCCTTACTTTGCGAGAGTTATGCTTGGCACTAGCTGAATAGCTCTCCTGTGTTTACAAAATAAGATTTGTTCTTCCAGTTTGAGCTTTGCTTCTTAGCAAAGTAAAGTAGACATTTCTCAAGCCCAGCTCTCTCCTTTGTTTATGGCTGGTGATTTGGGCTCAGAAGAGAGGACAGCACTCGCTGATGAAGACAGAAAACCGCCAGCCTTCGGGAACTTCCCCCTGACGAAGAGCCATGGTGACCATGAGTGTCCATGTAAGAAGCCAACGATGTCTATTTACGCTTGATCTAGTCCAGCTCTTATCAGAGTCCTGTGGTATAAGAGACAGGAGGGCTTACAGAACATGTGTTTGTGGCTGACTTTTATGTTTTTTGTATTGATTTGGAGTACTAAAGAAGTCTCCTGAACACATTGATTTCTTTTTGTATAAACTCTTGAAAACCAGCAGCAATGGGAAAGAAGAATATACTATACTGCACCCTGAGCCACAAGAGAGCATTGCCTTTGTCTAGGGTCTGGGGGTCTTGGTCCTGTTTGCTGAACTCTCCTGGGAAACTTCAGTTCTTAAGCAGTAATCAGGTCTATAGACACAAAAACCTTTTAGTGGCTTCTAAGTTACTCTTAAATGAAATGCCTTACCCTGGCCAGGAAAACCCTACACAACCTAACTCCTGCTCAGAGATTGCCAGCTTTATAGTGGGTTTGAACTGTGTCACCCTAAAACACATTTTGTTGAGACCCAAAGTCCCCCAATTCCTTCAAACATGATAGTGTTTGGAGAAGGGGCCTTTTAGATGTTTGAAGGTGAAATGAGGCCCTATGGGTAAGGACGCTAATCCTGCAAGACTGTTGTCCCCATGAGAAGATATGCTCAGACACAGTCACACACAGACATAAGACCAGACCGCAGAAAGGTGGAGGGAAGCCAGGCTTCCTACTAGTCAAAGTGAAGGCCTCAGCAGAAATAACCCTTTTCATATTTGCGTTCAGCATTCTAGTCTCATTTCTGGGGTCCCAACCACCTACTTTGTGGCAGTAGATAGCCCCGGTGAGAAAACCCGGCCCCTTCACTCTTAGCTTCCCCAAGCTCCAGCCACGGTTGCCTATTCCCTCGAAACCTGCCTGCGTGTTTCCCATATCCGTTATCGTCGGCTTTTCCTGTTAGCTCACGGGCTGTCTTGGCCTCCATTTCTCCTGTGTTTGGTTACTTTCCTCTAAGCTTTGACAAAATGTTTGACTGAAGTAACTTAAAGAAGAAAGGCTTTATTTTAGCTCACGGTTCAAAGGGAAGGTGATCATGGCAGAGAAGGCTTGGTGGCAGCAGTGTGAGGGAGCTGGTCTTATTGCAACCGCAGTCAGGAAGCCGAGAGGAGGGGCCTGGTTTCTCCTTGTGCCATCCAAGGCTCCAGCTCACGGAATAGTGCCTCCCTTAGTTAGGGGCATGGTACCTCACTAACCTAATCTAGATAGCCCCTTCCCACATGCTCACATATTTGTCTCCAAGGTGATTCTAGACCCTTGGATTCTAGTTGACAATCAATAGAAACCACAACACTCCCAGTAAGTTCTGAGGGAAAAAAAAAATACTACAACTGTCTTCTTCACCACATTATCCCCAACAGAGCTGAGCACTTGGTAAGAGACTCTGAAAATAGTTGTTAAATAAATGAGTGTACAAACAATAGCAACCGAAGAAACTAACGTCACTGAGATTAATTGGCACCAGATGCCTGTCACAAGGTCGAGATAGTCGGGCTGGTTGGAGCAAACGAAACTGAACTGAACCAGGCAGGTAAAAAAAAAATACTTGGTTTGTAGAATTCAAATGTTAAGGCTTCATTCCTACTCCTTGTGGTCCAATGCTAACCATTAACACTTTATTTCTCAAAAGAAAATCAAAAGCGGACACAAATGAGCTATTTAAAGGGAAGAGTGGTGATGGTTTATCTGGGATAAGGGAAGCCGTTAACATCGCAGTCCCCTGTTCCCCTTGTGCACTGTTTAGGATCCTTGTCAGTGCATATAGAACCTTCATCAACCTGCCAAAGTTAGGAGCATCCTGCTTAGCGGATTAAAAAAAATAGACCCTGGGGTGCCAGATTAAATTTTCTTACCTCCTATAAAAATTCACCCATTTTAAAGTATGAAGTTCAGTGGCTTTAGTATAATACAAGGTTGTAAAGCTATCAATCTGTCATCTATTTCTGGAACTTCCGGGCCCCCCCCCCCCCCCGCAAAGAAAACCCATACTCAGTAGCAGCCACTCCCTTTCTTATGGTCCCTTAAGCCCCTAGAAAGCACCCATTTGTTTTCTGTATCCGTAGATTTACCTGGTCATATAAATGGATTCATATTTTTTAAAAGCAGCCTTTTAGCTTGGGCTTCTTTCACTTAGCACAATGCTTTCAGAGTTCGTAGGATTTCTAGCAAGTATCACTACCTCATCTTTTTACGACAGAACCATATTTCCTAATTCATCTCTACCACATTTTGTTTATTCAGTCCTCAGCCGGAAGACCTTTGGGAGGGGGGGCGGCGGTCTTCCTTTTGCCTATTATAAATAACATGCATATTTTGTATAAACGTAAGTTTTCAATTTTCTCAAATACGTACGGAGGTGTGGCATATTTTGTGCCACATACAAGCATTGCTTCTGTTACCCTTCTGAGGAACTTAGTTTGTGCAACCCTGCACCATTTCACACGTTAATCCACCACAGATAAGGGAAGGGAATCCTGTGAGACACTAGAAAATTACAAATGGATGACACTTCCCCTTACAGGCGGTCCCTGAAGGGGGAGGAAACGAGGAAGAGATGCTTTTCAGGGTAATAAATGGCTGAGTCTCTGGCTTGTTTCAGCCAGCTCTACGGTAATATTTCTTGATTCACAGTTTGACTCGCTGTTCAACCTTAAGGAGAGGCACCTGGCTAGGGCATCTTTTCTTCAGGCAGGGTAAGCACCTTCCAGAGGCAGCTTGATGAAAGTGATGTTGCTCTCCATTTGATGAGGAGGTGTTGAGTGTTGCTTCATCCACTTCATTTTATTTCTGGACATAAACGTTTCAAAAGACGGATGGTCCAGCCCACTTCTGAGCCTCCTAGCTGCCCAATTTCATCTATCCTTTCTACCTTTATTTTAAATAAAATAAATTTGACAGACCTAGAGGCCAGCCTCTTTCTGGAGGCTTCCAGCAACATCTCTAAACCTCTGTTTCTCCAGTTCTGATACGGAAGGGGGGGTCATGTGGTCTCTATCCAGAACCCATGAGAGAATATTGCTACCTAGGGCACGAGAGACTTGGAAATACACAGTCGTACCGTAACTCAAAGTTAATGCAGTTTTTTTATTGAGTTAAGCGCAGATGGCTTAGCCCCCTTTCAGAACAGCATTTCTGACTGTTCCCACCCTTCACTGATATTTCTGGGTCAGGAACTTCGAGGATCACTCACGAAAGCACAAAGAATAAATGTCAGCTGTAATTAAAATGGGTGATTATGAGACACACCCACAATGAACAGTAAAAGAAACACCTTTACTTACAAGAGTAAGTCATGAATAAACAATATATACAAGTACATAATATAGAACTATAAAACTTGTATTGCCCGCAGTCATGTGGCAATCAGGTCTTTGAAGTCAGAAAGAGCAGAGCTAGTTGGAGGTGATATTTCCGACCAAGCCCTGTCCCCTCAATAGAAGCCGAGTTTACCATCCCCCTGTGACTTCTTGGGCCTGCATCTTTGGCTTTCCTCTTCACAGATAGCGGCCCTAATTCACACACACTAGGGAGAAGATGCATGCCACTGCGGAAGCTCGGCTAGCTACCGCTCATACCAGCAGGTCTTCCTCTGGGTAGAAGAACGTAATGGCTTTAAAGGTTTTGCAGGAGCCCAGGCTGTGCAATTCTGGTGAAAGGACAGATAAATAGGCATATAACAGGACACCCTGGAGCTGATCTACACAAATAGAAATGTTTAGCTAATCGCTAACAAGGAAGCAAAGGCAATCCAATGGGGACAGAACAGTTTGCCACCAAGTGATATACTCCCCCCCCCAAAGAAATGTAAACAAAGTCCTTACACCTTCCACAAAAACTAACTCAAAACAGACAACAGATATAAATGTAAAGGCAGAGCCATACCTGGGCACAGCCATAAAGAAGTATATAACAACCAAGTGACCGCCCGTGCCGGTGTTGCATTAGCTACGTCTCATAGTTTATCACAATTCTTAACTCTGGGAGGATGCGATTACCCCGGCTTACAAAGTGATTTTTCCTCCAGAAATGAAACATTTTTCTGCTTCCCCTCATACCTGGGACTGGAGTGCTAATATTCTATCAAAAAGAGAGACGCTGGAGCAAGACTCTTCGTTCCTCCTGTTTGTCTGGAAGCAGTGGCCTTGAACTCACTCACTCCGTCCCCATCTTTGCCCTGGGCCGGGAGGCAGAGAGCAGAGGAAGCCTTACTTTAAGCTTTTACCTCCTGCACAGGAAGTAGTACATCTGGGTTAAGTGGAAGTTGGATTTCTTTGCCAGTTTTACACAGACGGCTGGCAGATGCCCGAGAACATGCTTAGGTTGTTTCGTGAATATGATGGGAATCGCTAATGTGTGCAGAACCTCCCGAATTAGAAATTATACATATTCATCGGCGGTAACTCCTCTGTAGGCCTAGGCGCTCAATGTGTAGACAAAACCAGGTGGAGCATACTCTGTAGAGAGCACACAGTGTGACCCTTTGCTTGGTGGCACAAGCAGGAACCACGGAACCCCCAAATCTGTACCATATTGTCCCATCAATTCCCCTTAAAGAATACTGGCTTGGCAGACTCAAAGACTAATAATACCATGCTTTTGTTCAGCTGTGGAAGCTAGATTTAAAACTGCACATGTATGTATGTATGTTTATGTATGTGTGTGTTGGTAACTATACCAGGAAACTGGTCATTAGAGAGGAGGAAGAAATCTTAAGGAAGGTGGGAAATAGAGGCCGTTATGAATATGAATACATGAAACTGGAAAGCAGGATGGGGATTGACTTCGGGGAGGAAAGGGACCACCTGGAGTGGGGAGGGAGCCCCGGAAGGGCCTGGGAGAGGGGAATGAGTCAAAACAATGTATGATGCACACATATGTGCAAACATGTCAAGATTAAACCCGTTACTATGTATCCGAATCTTTAAAGGTTTTTAAAGCATAAAGGTGTGGCCTGGGGCTTTGGCTCCCTGGGTAAATGATTTGATGTGCAGCTGTGAGCACCAAGCTGGGTCTCCAGGAGCCACAGAAAGCTAGCACTGTGGAGCACATCTGTAGTACAGCACCCTTGCAGCAAGATGGGGGACAGACCCAGGAGAAACCCCTGAGGGCTCTTGACTAAGAGGGCTGGTACACCCAGCAGCGGACAGCAAGAGGCTATCTATCTCCAAGAAGGTGGAATGTGACAAGGGACACCCAAGAGTGTCTTCTGATCTCAAACTTGTGTGCCACGGCAAGCAGGTGCCCGCTGTCATATCCACAAACACATATGCATGCACACACACACACAGGTACACGTGCGCAAATGTGCACACCAAGGGAGAAGGATTAAAAGTATCAAACAGGGAAAGAAAAAGAGGACAGAGAAGCAGTGACCTCAGGGGTGCTTAGACAGGAAGAATTCTCCCGAGGTCTATTGGCTGTGAATTAGCGGATGGCACTTACGCTTGAGTTTGAAACAGCATGTGGCAGTGGAATATGGAGAATTCTCTGGGTCCGATGAATGAACCCATTTGAGTCCGTCTCTCTGTCCCTCTTTCCCTGACGGGCTGGGAGAACCACGCCATGCTGTGGACAGTGAGTGCTGGGCATGTAGGGGAGAGAAATTTAAAGTTAAGCTGAGCAATTCCCTTGTGGGAGAAAAAAAAAAAGTTGCTGCCGGCTCTGAGATGCTTTGGTGTTATGAAATCACCGGTCACTTTCTTTGTCCCAGCCCCCAGTTCCCTGGGACCAGTCAGTCCCCTTCTCTCCCCAGCCCCACATTCTCTATTTAATTCAATTGCTTTCAGAAAGAAGCAACTTTTGTTTATTTACCCACACTGTAGCACGAATTAAACCCAGTGTGTCGGCTCTCACAGGAACGAATATTTCGAGCCATAGCTCTAATTGTGGAATGGCTGCCTCTGAGCCCTTTTAAGGATATTTCACAGAAGAGCTAAATTCAAAAAAGAGGGAAAAAACTGGCCCTCATCTGCCTCTGCAGAAAAGCAGGCTGGTTCCAGTTGCTGCTCCCAGTTGAACTTAGACTCATTCGCAAAGGCTGACAGTTATTATTCCTCGTGTGGAGGATTTAGTTCTTTTAATCCCTTCCTCTTCTGCCCCAGGAAATAATTTCGGATAGCCCCTGACAGCCCAGAACCATCCATTCTCTCCCGGCACCTGGCCTCCCCCACACTGACTGTCCTCTTTCACACCAGGCTTCGCCTGAAAAGACAGAAGCTGCTAGGGTCAAATGTGCCTGTGACTCCTTCAACAAATGTTTCGGGAGCTCGACCCTCGTGGGCAGAAAGTTGATAGCAACGGAACACATGGCCAGTGCCCGGGAGATGTCACTCCTCTCCTGGACCCCCGGAAGAGCGACGGAACTCCACGGTAGTGGAAAACGCGTTCAGTTCCGAGCCAGCGACACAAGTGTGCTCCGAAAATGAACCTTGGCATCTGAAAAAGCCCCGGGGCGTGATCAATATCATCTTTCTGAGAGAGTGTGTGTGTCAAGGAGAGAAAATCATGGAGCGGTTGTGTGCAGGCGCGCGCACGTGTGGTGACTGACAGAGTGAGAACCGTCTGAGGGCCAACAAGTATCATTGACCAAAAACCAAAACTGGCGTGCCCACGGGTGCCCAGTGTCCATAGGCAGAAATACCTGATACCTTGCGTCCAGAGAAATAGCAGAAAGGAGTGGGAAGGAAGTGGGGTCCGTAACAGAGGTGGGAGCTGGAAGAAAGGAGAAGAGGGCATGGGGGAGACCTACTGGGTGCGAAGAGATGCACAGACAGAGGCTGACTTAGGAGGGGAAGTGCCCACCACCAGCCACACTCAGAACCTGCCCTTTAAATGTTGAGACTATCCAGACAAGAAAATGGCTTTTTAATACTCGTCCACTGGGGCCTGTGTGGACCAGACCCTTTCTGTCAGAACTGAGGCCTTCTTGCTCTACGTTGGGAGTGTTAGGCACCCACAGCTCCCAGCTCCCAGGGAGAAACAAGTGAGGCCTCTACTGCAATTTCATGTCAAGTTCATCTCCTCCTCCACCCCAGGGTTCTCCCTTCTCCCTGTACCCATCCCAAGAGTCCCACCGCTAAAACCTCCTGGGTGAAAACCACAGTGTGCTTCCACGGAAATCGTCTCCAAAGCCATCCTAAGTAAGCCACTGGCTGTTTCAAATAAACTGTGGCCCATTCTGGGGATGGGGCGGGGTCAGTTCCGCTGGTATGCCATGGCTGTCCCACGGTGGGTGACAGCGGCATGGAGGGAATGAATAGTAAGATATAACTGTGCTGGCTGCTGTACCATACAGCCCACTAAGCAGTGTGAAATGTGTGGGTAGCATCACAATCCTGTGGCTCTGATACCCAGAACCCAGCCATTTCACTTCCCCCGTTAGACATGAACAATCACACAGAACAGCAACCTCAGACAGACACATTTGTGGACTTGCTGTGTAGTGCTCCATTGTGTAAATGTACCACATTTTCCTTATCCATTCTTTGGTCGAGGGGCAGTTTAGGTTGTTTTCAGGTTCTGGCTATGACAAACAATGCTGCTATGAACATAGTTAAACAAATGTCCTTCTAGTACGATTGAGCATCCTTTGCGTATACACCCAAGAGTCGGTCTTGAGTACTGGGTCTTGAGGTAGGTTGTTTCCTAATTTTCTGAGAAATCGCCGTACTGATATCCAAAAGCGGCTGTACCAGCTTGCATTCCCACCAGTAATGCAGAAGTGTTCTCTTTACCCCACAACCTCTCCAGCATAAGTTGTCATCAGTGTTTTTGATTTTGGGGACAGGCCCTTCTTAATGCTGCTGCTGAAGCCGTGTCCCCATGCTTGTACTTCCTTGATCCACAAGGACCAGACCCTGTTTGCTTGACTATCAGTGTGCTCCCCGAGGGCCTGGGAAAGGTATACCGGGTAAGGAGCAGAGCATGTAAGATGGCTGAGCTGCTGCCCTGCAGAGGAGCCCTTACCGAGGGCAATGAGACTTTTCCAGGCAAAGTAGGGTCAGAAAGAGGTCATTCTGGACTGAGGAAGCAATGTGAGCTGAACCAGAATCATCCATTATGGAAAATGAGGAGTCTTTGTGGGGTGGGTTGGGGCAGATGGGGAGGAAGCTAGACCCAAATGTGGAGATTCTCGTAGATAATTCGTCGTCCTACAAGAGGTCAGAGGGATAGGACGTAAGAACTGTAAACTTGAAATCCGCTTGAAGAAGAATTCCTGGACTGGCCCAAGCTATTTTTTTCCTAATCCTATTCTTTAGTGGGGGCCCGGAAAGTAGAGACCGGAAGAAGAGACAGTTGCTGCGGTTATATCACCATCGCATACCTTGTGTTTCCCAGCCCAAGGTTTAAGTCCAGACAGCCCTGAATCCCCTGAATCCCACTCCCTTGGAGGCCATGAATCTTAAGACATTGTGCGCCCCCTCCCCGCCCCCCGAACTTGGGGGCTGGCATTCCGCACATAATCCCTCTTTGCTTGTCAGGGTCAGAGCACGCCAGTGAGTCACTTCCTCTCCGGTTAGAGTTTGTAACCGAAGAGCTTTACCACATGGTCCTCAGCGCAACGAGTCTTCCAGATGTGCCGTCAGGGGTGCCCGTGTCTTCCCAGTTCCTCCCAGGAAAGGATGGCTGTAGCCGGGAAGCTACAGGTGGCTGCAGGAAGTCTCATTGTGGAGAGCTTGGCCCGCTCCTGCGTACACGTGCGCGTACCTCTCCATCTGTGCGTCCCCGCTCCCACACGGCATCCTTCCCCAGGAAGTTGCAGCTGAGCTCCCAGACACTTGGACTCCTGTCCTGTAGACTTAAGTCTCGCTTGAATGACAAACCTTCCCACCTTAATGAGTCCTAGCGTGCCCTGGCCCCACCCACAAAGCAGCCGTACATTTGCATTCGTATTTTCTGGTATGGCCCAATGGTTTTGTGAGTAGTCAGTAAGCACCGGTCTCCCGCTTTATAAATGGCTGTCGCCTTGGTGCCACAACCCTAGATGCTCCGACAGAGAATTTTATGAACATTTGAGAAAAACCAGTTTTAGGCTTTTACCTCAGATGTTACACAAATAAACAACACGTATAGTCTGTGACTTTAAACATACATAGTATCACAATGTTTTTGTTTTATTATATATATCCCCACTCCATATTGTTTTCAGCCCCAGTTTATGTTTACACATTCAAAGTCTTTAAAGAAGTGCTAGTTAATACCATAAGACTAGTAGCAGCCTTATTTCCGTTATTATTGATATGTGGGTTTAGATCGCTTCTTGTCAATGCTTTATGGTGATCTATTACTGATCCCACTGTATTATGCTTATTCTAAAATCGGTAGAATTGAGGTTGTTTCCCACCTTTTATAACTATAATCAGTGCATCTAAGAATATTCTTCTGAATGTTTTATTGTCCAAGAGCTGGGTTTGTTTGGGTTTTTTGTTTGTTTTGAGAGTATCGGAGGTTTCAGAGAGCCCTGGTAACACCCACCAGTGCATATTCCCCTTGCTTTTATTCCATTTTGTTTTTAGACTACCTATGGATCATATATCTACCCATGAGCCCCACGTATCTCCCTACCAGCTTCATTTAGTTTTAGGTTTGGGTTCTTCTGTTTTGTAGCCAAGTCCAGTTGATCGTGACTGGTGTGCTTGACTTGACCTTATGCAGGACTTGCACAGGGAACCATGGCTGCAGAGGGACTGTGAGTGCAAAGACAGTCTTTTGGAGCATTCCTCCCCATCCTCCGGCTCCTGCTTTCTTCCTACCCACTCTTCTGAGATGTCCCATGAGCCTTGGTGAGGCCTGACACAGATATCCCGTTTAGGCTCTCGGAACTCTAACCGGCTATGAGTCTGCATGGCTCATAAGCTGCTGCTCACTGCAGGAAGAGGTTTGTCTGGCTGGGTGGACTTCTTTGGGTTTTAATCCAAATCAAAAATTCCTGGTATTTCGAGGTCTCTGCCTCCAGGGACTGTGACTGAGGAGGTTTCCCCATGGAAACTGAGGATTGATTTGGGTCATCGTTTTCAGACAGGCGGGTCTTGGGAGTTTCTGGATTCTCTAGAAGAACTCCTACTTCTGCTTTCTAAAACTGACTTTATTCTACAGATCTGAAATAAAGGATAAAGTCACTCGCCTCCAAATTAAGGCTGTCGCTACTCTTAGTTCCGGGGTTTCTGTGGGAGGGTAGAGCTGTGGCTTCTAGGCTTAGCTGGGAGCCTGAAGAGAGAGATACATGCTCAGAACTGGATGTGCTACCAAATAAATAAAAGATATACAGGGAAAAAAAAAAAGACAGGGAGTGAGGAAATTTTAAGCCAGGCAGAAAATGGAACATGAAAAGTATCCTCTTGTTAAGGATGAACAGCTTGTGTTTGGAATAGTTTGTGTTTCTAGTTTTATTACAAGCGTGATCATTTTTTTCTCTCTCTCTGTCAGATACTTTAAAGATTCCTTTGTGAAAAGGAGGAAATAAGTTGGGTTTCCTTCCGGACTCACATCCACATAACTGATTCCGTTCTAAGATGAAGAAAGTCCATCGCCTCATATGCAAATAAGGTATTTTGTTCATTTAAAAAATCCAGGTTTTCTGAGTATGGTGGCATACACCTTTAATCCCAGCACCCAATAGGCAGAAGCTGGTGGGGGCCTGTGAGTTCAAGGCCACCCTGGTGAGTTCCAGGCCGGGCAGGGCTACAAGTGAGACCCTGTCTCAATACACACACACACAGTATTAAGGAGGATAGGAAGCTGGGGTTTTGTGAACCATTTTAAGAGGAACTAAGAATCCTGTTTGTTGGTGGTAATGATGTCACACACAAACACACACATGCACACACACACACACAAACTCTTCTTTCTTGTGGGCTGCTAGTATCAAGAGAGTTAATCCTTGCTTTTGACTCAGTCATGTGCAAGAACGTTCCTCTGAGAGGTTTGGTGCCAGCATCCTCTTGAGCCTTTGATGGCATTCACCTCCGTAAGTGACGCCAGGAACAAGAATTAGGATCCATTTCTAGGACTGGGGATGACTCACTGGGTAACTTTGGTGCAGCAACAATAGAAAAGTGACTCGGTTGTTCTGTTTGCGAAACTGGGACAGGGATGCTGGCAGCCTGCCTCGGACAGGGATGCGGCAGGGCCACGCTTTCCCATCAAGGCTCTGGGGCATGGGCGTTACTGGGGAGAGGAGGAATGTCAGCAGAAAGGTAGAAGTCAGTGGCAGGCAGCCCAACAAAGAACGGAAGGAGGTCACCCGGCCTGGCCTGCCAGACAGCCTGGAAGTATGTGGTCTGTAAAGAGCGGAAACTAAGACGGCAGCTCCTGGCGCTTGCTCTCCTGAAGCCATGAATGTAGATGACAAGAGGGAACCTGCACTCTCCTGAAAGGTCCTCATGCTCTTTATTGTGTTCATTTGGCCATAAAGTGCTTCTCTCGTGTGGCTTTCAGAGTCTAGATGGTTCACTAAAGAACAGGATTTATGAGCAAGAATTAGGTTGTAATTCCAGTGGAGGCGCTTGCCTGTAATCTCAGCATGTGGGAAGCAAGGACAGGAAGATGCCCACAAGTTTGATGACAGGTCTGATCAATGTCATCAGTTCAAGGTCAGCCTGAACTACCCGATGAGACACTGCCTCCAGAGTAATAACGACCCAAACAAAAGCAAAAATCCAATGAGCCTACCCCCACGAGAGGCAGTGGACAATCGTATTAATAGCAATAATCGGCAGGAAAAAACATAAAATGATTAAATCTAGGCAGTGCTTGCTTTGTACCAAGTATTTTATCCACTTCATTTCATTAGAATTTAAAAAGAAAAATGTATTATTATATTTAAGCAAATCGTTGCAATTAATATTAATATATAACATTGCATGTAACTAGTATACTATCAACATTAAACACTATATAATTGATAAATATAATATGGAATAATTACTATATGTTATTACTATCCCCACTTATGGCTGAGGAAATTGGGCTTAGAAGAACCTTAAACCATCCAAGATCTGTGTGGTCTTGGATAGCAGAGCCACCCAGACTTAAGTCAAGAATCTTATCAAGTTGGCAGCTGGGACTACCATCCTGGACTGCGGTGTGAGCTGATGCTGGAACTATCATCCTATGCTGCTGTGTGAGCTATGGCTTTCACCTGCCTACCCACCATCTCACAGATCTCAATCTTGTTCACATTAGCTAGGAGTACCTAGGGGTAAGGGCTACACAAGAGTATAAAGGATAAAATCATCAGTATCTTTTTGGGGTTTTTTTTGTGGTTTTTTTTTGCTTTTGTTTTTATTTTTTATTTTATTTTTGGTTTGGTTTTTTTCAAGACAAGGTTTCTCTGTGTAACAGCCCTGACTGTCCTGGAACTTGCTGTGTAGACCAGGCTGGACTCCAACTCACAGAAATGGACCTGCCTCTGCCTCCTGAGAGCTTCGATTAAACATTTTATGATGAAAAAAAATTTAGAGAAAAAAAATATATTAAAACTGGTTCTAAATCTGCTCAATTTTTTCTGATTATTGATATTTACAAAATCTAATCTATTCCAGATGCTCCATTTCCAAACTGCTCTTGTTTCATACTAACGGCGGCTTTACCTAGTGTGTCAGGTGAGCGTCTCAGTATGGCTTTCAGACAGAGACTGTGCTTCTCTGACTATCTGGAGTCTGGGGCCATCTGATACCAGTCATCTCCATCAAATGACTCCCAGGTGATCATAGTTAATTCTGAGGTGTGCAGATGGTGAAAGCAGTCCCCCATCTACCCTCTCCCCCCAAATTGGCCTCCTGGGTCTGTTGCCAATTAAAAAAAAAAGGTTGATGCTAACACACCACCAAGACCACTGGGGACAAGGATGTTCTAAGCGTGGCAATCAAACCGTCTTCAGAATAGACTGGCCCAACGTGAAATGACCCCTTCTACCTTCTTCGTGATCATCGAAGCCTTTGATGAGCCAAGAGACAGAAACAGAAAAAAAACACTAAATACACTGAACACAAGGGTTATCAAATCCTGCCTATGTGATGTGACAGAGAGAACATCAGGAGCCATTAAAGAGATGTTTGGGAGCTCCCAGTCTGTGGGCTGGCATGGGAATAGCTCCTATCCTCATGACATCACGAAATGTCCCATGACTAAAGAGAAGAGAAGGCTAGGGGGATGGCTCTGTCAGTAAAGAACCTGTCACCTAAGCAAGAGGGCCTGAGCTCAGCTCTCCAGCAAACATAGGATGGATGGATGGATGGATGGATGGATGGATGGATGGATGGATGGATGGATGGAAGGAAGGCAGGAAGGAAGGCAGGAAGGCAGGAAGGCCAGAACAGATGCAGTAGCGTGCCAATAACCCGAGGTCTGGAGAGAGGTAGAGACAGGGGGGATTGTGGAGTTCATCTGGACAGCCAGCCTAGCCACCTTGGTAAACTCCAGGTTAAATGAGAGATCCTGCCTCAGAAAAGATGGAGAGCCATTGAGCACGGCACCCAGTGTTGACCTCTGACCTCCTCATGCATGCACATATATATGCACATACACATACAGCGCACAAGTAGTACAAGAACATCTGAGAATAGTGAAAGCTTATCTCACTAGTAAACAGGACTCCAGCATGCTTGGCTCTCTTCCCAAATTAGGAATCATATAGATGCCCAATATCTGTACATTAAGCATATTGCTTTTTTCTTTGGCATAACCCCTTTAGAATTACCTACAGCCTATTATAAGTGGTTAATATAAATAATTATATCATTATAATTATATTATTAGATGTTGCTGTGCTTCAAAATTTGATACTAAGAACTCGCACTATAAAAAGTTTTGCTTAATCCATGTTAACTTATCCCAGGAACTTAATACCCCCTCTGACTTGTATGTGTGTGTGTGTGTCTATGTTCCCTGTTGGATTCCATTGCTATTAATAAGTTTGTTTACTGAGCTGCTTTTGCCCCCAACATTTTGTGCTGTTAGATTTAAATTTCAACACCATTAGATCTGAAGGAGTAAAGGCATTAAGGTCTCAAAGTCCTACAGAACGTGATAATTACAGTCTGAGTAGAATGACGCAGGGTTTGTCCTTTACATATCCATTCTTGAAATCCATGAGATCGATAATTAACAAAATGTAATCTGAAAATGGGTGGCATTTTCTCCCCTGCAAATTCCAGGTGAAATTTGTTTTGTTTTGCTAGTTTTTTTGAGACAAAGTTTCTCTGTGTAACTCTGACTGTCCAGGAACTTACTCTTGCCTTCTGCTAGTAAGAAATCCACCTGCCTCTGCCTCCTGAGTGCTGGGGTTAAAGGCAGGCACCACCACTGCCCGGCCCCAGATGAAATTTTCAAAACTCTTCTTACCCTAGAAGTCTGAATCTTTATTACACAGCTGAGTGAGATTTCAACTAAGTTTGTACAGACTTCTTCACCAAACCTGTTGATAGAAAAAAAAAGATATTTTTACTTTCTGGGAAATTGTTTTAATGGTTACCCTTCCAAATGCACATCTGTAGCATTTTTGAGGTAAGTTGATCTATGCCTTTATCCAAAGCTTCAGCAGCAGAACTATGAATAACTGAACATTCCCTAAGGTGAGAACAAACTTCTACATCAGGGAGGAGCCCCAAATCTGGAAAGGAGAGGAGCACCCCTGCATCTTTGGGATGATTCAAAGTGCTTCTCACGACACAAAAATGTTCCCTGGATGAAGAAATACAGATTAGTCAGCTGGTTTTTTCCCACGACATTTCCTGCCCATCTTCTTATTTTGAACAGATTCAAAAACAGATCAATGAACCCCTTCCCCAGTAACCGTTTATGAAGATAAACCAATAGTCAACATCTGGCATAATCCTGAAGTTCTAAATAGTTGCCTTCTTTTTCCAACAGAATGTATCCATGTACCCATAAAGTATATACATGGTCCTCTATGGAAGGCATGGGAAAATCCATGACAGAGGTTGTGAATTATAATCCTCGGTGTCTACACTCATGTTGCCTTTAGGAGCCAAGATGTTCCCCCAACAGCCCCAGTTGTCAAAGGTTGGCTCTCACTCCATGCTCGATCCACACACAATCCATGCTCACTGAAGCCTCAGACTCTATGACTTGTATCTTAACCTGTGTCTTACCCACTTACAGCCCTGACTTCTTCAAGTTTACTTTGGTTCTCAAGATTTTCCAATCCAGAGCAGTTTGCTCCGAGAATGTGTCATACTCTTGATTTATCTGATTATTTCCTCATGACCCAACTGCATTTAAGCAATTTCAAGCAATGTTGGCAAGAAGGATACAGTGGGGCCAGTCCCATGAACTTTGAAACAGTCGAGAACAAGGATGTTGCCATGCCTGAGTGATACAGTTGAAAGAATTTTAAAAAGCCATTTTCGAAAAGAGGAATTTAGAAGAGACTGTTTTTAATCAAAGGGCAGGATGTTCAAAGAAAAATGAAAAAAAAGATGGGGGTGTCAAAGATTAGAGCCCAAGATTATTAATAACTTACATATGTTTGAAAGGGGCCCTTTGTTACGACAAACCTAGCAACCTTTGTTGAATCATCAGTAGTGAGATGTGGGCAGGGTCAGACCCTGCCCTTGCGAACTGGATAATTACTAATTGCTAACTTGGTGCGATTGAATTTCAGGAATGTGGACTGCCACCCTTCCCCACTCAGCTACACTGCCTCCATTATGTGAACCCTGAGTCTCCCGCGCCCCCAGCCTTCCCCACCCCAGCCTTCTTCTAGTGAATGCCCAATAGATGGTCAGGTCTTGCGCTCTGCGTTTTCCTGAGCTGTTCTTATGACAACCTCACGAGGCAAGCCTTATTAAAGGCTTTTTTTTTAAAGGGGGAAAGAATGAGGCTCAGCAATGTAGCCCCCCACCCACAAGGACTCAAGCAGTTAACCTGGCGTTTGAACAATAATCAGAGCTCAAGGGCTGGAAAGATGGTTCGGGAGTTAAGATCGCTGGTTGCTCTTGCAGAGGACCTGGGTACCGTTCCCAGCTGCCCACGTGGTGGCTCACACCCAGCCACAACTCCAGTTCCAGGAACTCTGACAACCTCTTCCGACCTTCACTGGCACCAGGCACACAAATAGTGCACAGACATACATGCTAGCAAAACACTCCTAAGATAATTAAACCTAAAATAAAATAAAAATAATCAGAGTTCCCAAATTCCAGGCTCCCTCCAGCATCCTCCCACCTCAAGTGGCTTTCTCTTCTCTCTACAGCCTACACCATACGTCGTACCGGATCCTTGAGAACTTCACTCTATGCCAGCAGGTCCTTCTAGAAACTGCAGCTGTTGTTCCTGCCCGCATCTGCACCAGGCCCTTTGCCGAAATCACATAGTCTTCCTAAGAAGCATGTAAGGACAGTGTCGCTGATGGCGCCCTGTGTCGCTGGACTAGGAAACAGAGGGCTGGCTGGGTTCTGATCCACAGCTGCCTGTAAGCCTGAGCCCCTGAACTTGCGACTTTACAGCCTGGAGACTCTGACAAGCCCAGGCATTTCCTAGAAGTAATGAAGGCCAAGGCTCATTAACTTCAGGGGCACCACCCCAAAGGACAGTGCCCATTAGAACATTCTTCTAATGGGTCATGGACTCAGAGGCCTGGGGACGACTCCCTGCCCAGAACTCCTCCCTACAGGAAGTGTTGGTCCTCACATCTTCAGATACAGTAGGGAGCCAAAGTGATACTGAAGGAAAGCACGTGCGCGCACAAACACACACGTGTGCTTGCACACACCACTCGTGATTCCTCCTACACAGACTCCTTATAGTGGCTGAGTTAATAGATAATGTTTCCCCTCAGGAAATTTTCCTGACTGTGATCATTGACCCATAGCAAAGATATCTCCATGAAACAATGTGTGTGTGTGTGTGTGCGCACGCATGTGTGTTCCAACCCATTTCCCTGGCTCTTCTAATGAACAGGAAGTCCATAAGGTAGGAAAGTTGTGGTGGTCACCTCCCTGCCAAAGCTGACAAGACTTTTAGGGCATCTTTCCCAGGCTTTTACAGTGCTGGAATTTGGGGGTTCCTGTCCCTACTGTCTTAAAGTTCTTGAGCTAAGAATAAATGAAAGTCCCAGAAGAAAAATAGGTCTCTGGGGAAAGAAGAGGATAGGGAAGAACACTCTCCATTTCTAAATTACCTCTCTTTTATTTTTATTTATTTTTATTTTTTATTTTTATTCTTTTGGTTTTTGAGAAAGGGTTTCTCTCTGTGTAACAGTCCTGGCTGTCCTGGAACTCTTTTTGTAGACCAGGCTGGCCTCGAACTCACAGAGATCTGCCTGCCTCTGCCTCCCAAGTGCTAGGATTAAAGGCATGGGCCACCACCGCCTGGCCCCTAAATTATCTCTCTAAATCACATCTCCATTTCTAAAATGTCCATCCTCCTCTCCTCAGCCCCCAGCTCTTGAATGCCCACCATCTGTGTCTTTAATTCTAATGTCTCTTGGTTTTCCATGTATCTTAGAGTCTTACAACTAGCCTTCCCCAGCACTCCCCCATAAGCCTATGGAAAGAGTTCATCCTTAGAAAATAAAAGGCCTCCCTTTCCTATCAATCTCTGCTCCAGAGTGTCCGTGGCAGCTCCGTTCCTTGCTTTGCTTTTCTCCATCACCTGTGTTCGTCTACACCCTTCTCCTGCTTTCTTAGTGCTGAGGAAAAGGAAGTGCTCTGTCTTGCATGAGATCCATGTTCCGGAAGCTTGGTCATGAAAAGAAAGTTGGAAAGTCATGGAACCTCAAGAGGTGTGGTTTAGCAGAAGATACTTAGGTCATGAGGGCACCACCTTTTGAAGAGATAAACGATGGTCTTGCAGAGTAAATTACTGCGAAAGAGTACAGGGATACAAATCTCTGTTCTCACCAGGCTGCACTGCCTGGTCCTTGTCACAGTCCCTTCCTATTCTCCTCTGTCATTTCTGTATTGAAAGCTTTTATTGGGACGGTAGGCCCTGTTCCTGAACCTCCAGAGCTACAGGACAGTCAAATTTCATTCTTTCTAGTCAACCCAGCTTCAAGCATTCTGACAGGGGAGCTTGAAATGGGCTGAGACAGTGCGTCACGGGAAGGAAGAACAATGAACACTATGGTCCATTACTGAACGTGTTTCCTCTTGGGACCAAGTTTAACTAATTGCTTCACCTCCAAGGACCTTCCTTAAGAGCCACAGAAGTGGCTGGAGCCCAGGAGCCGACTGGCTCCCACTCTTAATAGCTTACTCCTCCAGACGCTAGCTCTCCCTCACTCCTCAGCTGAATCTACATCACCACTGAGTAGGGCTTTCTCCTCACTAAGAACCCTTGAAGGCAGAAGACGAGAGATGTGTGTAAAGGAGTACTGTACCCACAGAAAGTCAGGAAGCCACCGAGACGCAGACAAATAAGGAAGGCCACTGAGCAGTCGAGGGCAACTGGAATAGTTCTCCAGAGACATCTAATATGGTATCCTGACATCCCTATGCACCCCCCCCCCAGGCTTGCCTAATGGACACTCCTCGCGAATGGTTAACAGGCATGTTAAACTTAACCTGGCCTGAAGGGAGCATTTCTTCATATTTTCCTCCACAGGTTCCCACATGGTCATCTTGTGCCTTCCCTATCTTGTTCAATAGCAGCTTTGCTTGTTTGTTTGTCTTTAAGACCTGGCCTAACTACCTAGACCAGGCTCACCTTGAACTCAGGATCTTCCTGCCTCAGCCCCTTGAGTGCTGGGGATTATGGGTTTGCACCGTCATGTCCAATAGTCAGCAACATCTCAATGCAACCAATTGGAGGCTAAAACTTGAAGAGTTACCATTGGCTCCCCCCCCCCCGTCTCCTCACCCCACTCATCCAGCAATGCATTCTATCGGCTTTCAGTACAAAATGTATCCTAAGCCTCATCGCCTTCCCCTCTCTGTCCGTTTTACACCAACCTGATTCCTTGGCACACCGAGCCTCCTGCTCTTTGCCCTTCCACAATGCCATCTCCACACAGCTGTAGCCAAGGCCAGGTATAGCTTTCTCTATTTTGTTTAAAATTTTCAAACAGCCTGTCTGGAGAAGAAAAGAATTCAAACAGGGCCAAAATAAATGAAACTCCCATTTACCCATCGTTAGTACATATCCAACTACAGCAAATCATTTCATCCTTATCTCTGGGTTTGTGGCAAATCTCAAAATAACCTATCCTTTGATCTACCCAGGATTTATCATAATATTTCATATTTTAAGAGAAAAATTTAAATGAGCCATATCAAAGAAAAGAATAAACCTTTTAAACTATAAGAAGCACACTGCACTGCAGAGAGATCCTCTTAAAACAAAAATCAAAGCTGGACAAGCAACTTGTTTGCTGAAAACCCATCTGGTGACTTCCAATCCTGCTTTGAATAAAGCTGAACTCATTGACCTCAAATAGCCCCTGCCTGCATATCTCTGGTCCCATGCCCAACCGGTCTCTCTACTACATACCATCCACACTGCTCCTCAAATGCTTCCAGCCTGTCCTTGCTGGAAGCCCTCATTCTAGATGTCCTCTGTCCAGAAGGATCGTTCCCATCACCTTTCCTGTGGTTGGCGCCTTCTCTTCGTTCAGGTCTCCGCTTATGTGGAGAGATCTTACCACCTGTCTCAAGTAGCCTCCCAGCCCTCGCCGCATGACCCTATTCCAATTCTCTGCTAGTCCTGGGCCTGCAACATTTCTGGTGTGCCCCAAATAGTTTCATACTTGTCAAGTGTGACTATTGATAACACCTCATTCACTTCCAAAAGTGGGCTGTAGGGTTGGAGGCAAAGAGCCAGTACCATGTTTGCGTGGAACCGTGGATTGGACTTTCGGCACCACAAAAGGAAAGCACGCAACAAAATCTACAGCTGCCCAATTCATAAGAATCTTATCTTCCTAATTAAATAATTTTATTTTAAAATTTGCCATATTTCTAACATGTTCTTTCCCTTCCCCAACACCTCCCAGATCCTCCCCACCTTTCTACCCCATACAGCTTCATGGTTTTTTTAATCTCTCTCAAAATAAAAGAAACCAAAAAGTAAAAGTCAAAAAGAAACTAAAAGAAAAACCAGTAGCCAAAAATATCAAAACAAAAATGCAAAACATACAAAAACAAAAAAATCGTGGATCTTTTTTTATGTTGGGCAACTATACCTGGGCACAGAGCCACCATGGAGTGTGGTTGATATATCCAGTGACTGGAGAAAACTTTTCTTCCCTCTTTCAACAGGTATCAGTTACAAATAGCTTCTGGGCTAGGGATGGGACTCTGTGTTCATGTCCCCTTCTCAGTACTGGGGTTTTGTCTGGTTTGAACCTGACCAGGTTTCAGGTAGGCTAGCACAGTCTCTGTGTCTGGATGATGCTGGGTTGTTTTTGTTTATTTGTTGCATCATCCACCACTTCCCACGCTTACAGTCTTTCAGCCCTCCCTGTTCCACACAGCTCCCTGAACCTTGAGGGAGGTTGTGCGATAAAGGCATCCCATTTCAAGCGGAGCGCTCCAAAATCTCTCACTCTCTTCATCTTGTCTAGCTGTGGGTCTCTGTCTTAATCTACCATTTACTGCAAGAAGCAACTTCTCTGATGAGGGCTGAGTGATGTAAACATCTATGGCTACAGAGTATACGTCATTTTTTATTGCTCTGTTCACTTAGAATAACAATAGTAGTTTTGCCACTAGCACCCACTATATAGTCTCAGGTTCTTGGCCACTTTAGCCGTGTCAGGTATGGGTTCTATTTCATGGAATTGGTCTTAAATCCAAAAATAATTAATAATCAGGATAGTGGTGATTAGTTAATCCCATAATATCTGTGCCACAATTGCACCAGGCTATTGCCAAGGTTCTTGGTTACTCTCTATAACCTCATGGAAAAGCCAACTTACTTATGCCACTGAAGATGGAAAATCTGGTTTCCACTTCACCCCTACTAGGTAAGAGTTCATGGTGTTCAAAGGTCCTTTACATGCCAACAGATGAGAAAAAACAGTGTCACCCAGCTACAAATCCTGTGACCTACAACAGCAACGTTCCTGTAAGAATATTTTAACTAAGTATAGTGTGACACACCTATAATGCTAGTGCTCAGGAGACTCAAGCAGGAGATTCATGAGTTCAAGGACTGCCCCCCAATAGGGAGGCCCTGCCTGCTTCAAAACAATTAGTTGATTAATTAAAGCATCTTAACTTTGATGTTTTTTATTTTTCTATGAGAATATAATCACCTCAACATGAAGTTGCTCTTCTGTAGATGAAAGTTTCTGTCCCACCTGGTCCCACAGTTGTTCAGTCCCAAAGAAACACACAGGAACTTTAATTATAAACTGCTTGTTCTATTAGCTCAGGCTTATTATTAACTAGCTCTTACAACTCAAATTAACCCATAATCCTTTCCTTCTTGTCTATGCTTAGCTTGGTTCTCATCTCATTCTCATCTTCCTCTGTGAGGCATTCTCATCTCTGTGTCTGGTTGGTGACTGCATCTCTCCTTTCCTCTTCCCAGAATTCTCCTTGTCTGGTTACCCTGCTTAGACTTCCTGAATGGCTACTGGCCAATCTGTGTTTTATTAAACCAATACAAATGACAAATCTTTACAGTACACACAAGCATTATCCCACAGCACCCATCTGACCAGCTAACCATGGACCTTGGATCATAGATGGTACCTGGGGAAAGAAGGAGGGAACAATAGGAAGAAAGGTCTGAGGTCCTGACTTCCAGTTCCTGCCTTCAGTCATCTTCTGTGGTCTTCCATAAAAATCCCTGTTTGGCTAAACACAGATGGGATTTGGTTTCACAACCTCTAAACCAAGCAATTTTTGAGGTTATCGGGTCTAAAACCCAGGGCCTCGTACATGCTGGAGAAGCACTTTGTCAGTAAATATACCACAGCCCTCACCAAGAAAATCTGACAACTGCTTATTTAAGAAATCATGCTCTGTTTTACTTCCAATGAATTGCTTTCTAGGATGAGAAAAAGAAAGGCTGGGGTGTAGCTCAATTAGTAGAGTACTCTCCAGGTGTGCATGCCCAAGCTGGGTCAAGGTGACTGACTGCTCAGGGCTGGCACTGCCCACAGTGGGCTGGGGCCCTTCCACATCAGTGCAGTAAGTTCTGTTGTGGGATATTTGTACACTGTGTAAAGATGGATTGCGGTGATTGGTGTAATAAAGAGTTTAATGGCCAATAGCTAGGCAGGAGAGAATAGGAAGGACTTCAGGCCAGAGAAAGGACTCTGGGAAGAAGATTTGCTATTGAGACACAGGGGAAGCAGAATGCAGAGTATGGAGATAAGGTAACGAACCACATGAAAGAATATAGATTTTAAAATATGGGTTAATTTAAGTTGTGAGAACTAGCTGGAAACAACCCTAAGCTAAGATTAAGCTTTCACAATTAATAAGAAGTCTCCACATCATTATTTGGGCCTAGCAGCAGGGAAACAAAGATCTGACTACAAAGTCTAGTGCCTGGCACTACACAAACTAGATTTGGGGTTACGTACGTGTAACCCCAGTGCTCCAGCTCAAAAGTTGAAGATCAACTACATAGTGAATTTGAAGGATATCCTAGGTCTACATTAAACTCTAAAAAAAGGAAAAAGTGGAAGAAAGGAAAGAGAGAGAATGGGAACAAGCTAATATTGTAGCGACGCAGTAGCAAGCAGAAAATATTGTTTTTCCTTAGCCATCAATCATGAAGAATAACAGCAAACAATGTAAAAAAAAAAGCAACTCTTTCTGCAATAGACAATAAATACTAGTGATGACAGCAAGGGAGCTTAGCTCCCTACCACACCATTCTCAAGACCATAGTAAGTCCTTGAAATAAGACCTAAATCAACTTTTTAGAAGACATTTATTATACTTGCAGTATCTCTGGGCCATTCTCAGGAAACCCAAGCTTTAGTCACTGGCGAGTTACTGCATTTCTGTCAAGAAAAGAATGGCTTGGCCATTCATTCAAACCAAACAATTGAAAGATTTGTTTGTATTGGGGAATGGGAGCTGGGAGTAGATGCTGAACTTCAGATAAGTGATACTGCTAGGAATGTCCATTCATGGTCCACAATATTGAGAAAAACTCAACTAGCTGACTCCCAGCTCACGGAAACAGTCTTTGAACAAAGCCGGAAGCAGCCAGCTGTAAACAGAGATGAAGCGTGCCTACAGTACTTGTCCTTTCCCCACACCAGAGGTGGGTTCACAACCGAGGGAAGACCAAAAGGTGCGCGGGGCGGGCACCATGCACTGGGTGAGCACCACGTGCGCCCTCCTTTAGCTAGTGTCCTGCTTTGCTTTCTGCTGCTGTGACAAAACACTGCCCAAAACTAACTCGAGGAGGAAAGCTGTTCTTTCATTTTACAATTTAGAGTCCATAGTGGGGAGAAGCCAGGGTCAGAGCTCAAGCAGGAACCCAGTGGCAGAAACTACAGCAGAGCCCATGAGGAATGCTGCTTACTGCCTTGCTTCCCTTGCTCATGCTCAGACAGGGTCACTGAGCAGGGCTGGCACTGCCCACAGTGGGCTGGGCCCTTCCGCATCCACACAGACAATGCCCACAAGCCAGTCTGATGGAGGCAAGTCATCGTTTAAGATTGCCTCCTCTTTCCAAGTATATCAAGTTCACACCTAAACTTGGCCATACTCCCATCACTGCCATTTCCAGAAGAACATAGTGGAGATTTGCTCATTCATGCAAATGTACTGTCCTGCAGTGTGGTGAGGCATGGGGGGGGGCACAAACCCTGTGACGCTGTCAGAATAATGCTGCCCTCACACCAGCCTGTATCACCATTTTCTCAAAGGGACAGACTGTGAAAGCCCTGAAGGCAACTTTTAAAGGGACCAAATTCAAATTCTGCCCTTTTAAAAAGATTTATTTATTTTATTATTTTTTTAACTATGAACGTGTCTATTCATAAGTACGCATGAGTGCAGGTTCCTGCTAAGCCAAAGGAGTCCAATCCCCTGTAAGCTGGAGGTACAGATGATTGTGAACCACCATATATGGGTTTAGGGAATCTAACTTGAGATTTCTGGAAGCGTAGCAGTGTGTCTTAACCACTGGGCCATCTCAGCCCTTAGAGTCTCTGTCTCCACCACTCAGTAGCTGTGTGAACTCAGACTGGTTAACTCAGGCCTATTTTTCCTCTCCTGCAAAACAGAATTAAGGCACCCGCCAAAGTGTTTCGGAGTGCCAAAATGGGATACACAGTACAAAACAGATTCTTCACGCCTGCCGTTATGTGAAGTTGTCATTTTAATTATTACTTTGCAGAGTGTAGGTCTGGCTGAAGAGGCCTGTGTTTGCAATGCTCAGATAATGAGATTTATGAATCTGAGCACCTTGAACACCATTTCCTGGTATCTAGCTCTGTTTTCCTCTGAACAAGAATGATAAGGCGGCCGGGCGGTGGTGGCGCACGCCATTAATCCCAGCACTCTGGGAGGCAGAGGCAGGCGGATCTCTGGGAGTTCGAGGCCAGCCTGGTCTACAAGAGCTAGTGCCAGGACAGGCTCCAAAGCTACAGAGAAACCCTGTCTCGAAAAACTAAAAAAAAAAAAAAAAAAAAAAGAATGATAAGGCGTCTAACCTGGAAGAAAAGCCGGATGGTTCCAGAGGGTGAGTTCTGCAGAAGACACTTGGAACCCTCTCTTTGTATCCCAGCTGTGTATTAATCACCGAACATAGCCAGTTTGAGAATTGTGTTACCTGGGTGTATACAGGGCTTCCATTTCACCTCCCAACAGTTTCTCTTCAATTGTGAATGAAGAGCTGAAGGCCACCAAACCTTTGATAATGGCAATGTTAAATAATTCTGTTAGCAGCTGGGTCATTGATAAGCAAGCTACTATCTGTATGACCTCAGACATTAGGTAGAGAGTGAGGGAGTTGAGGTGAGGGATGGGTCTCCCTAAGAAGGGAAAATAGAATAGTTATAGATGAATGAGGGTGATAAAAACTGGGAGGGGGTGAAAGAGGAGTGAGGGGAGGAATACGAGGAGGGACAACTAAAACTAATGGCCGTTTGAGGGATTGTATGGGAAGCTAATACTGCAGAGAAGCTTCCTATAATATATACATATGTGACAGTGATTTAAGTGACATTGCCAAAAATGGGATACAGAGCCTCAACTGGACATCTCCCATTGCCAAATGAAGCTCCCAATATTGAAAATAGTTTATCTAATCAAATTGTTAACCAAAAGAATTCCATGGAAGCCCCCAAACAACCCAGACTATTGGTGGCTCTCTACAAACTGACAGCAAGGCCCCATTGCTGAAGACAACTCATTGAAAATGGAGGCATTAAACTGGCACCTACCTAAAAGCCTTCACCCCCTAATGAACTAGTATTTACGGTACTGGGAGGCATTCTGCATGCTACCAAAGGAAAAAGGTAAATACCAACCCAGCTACAAACCCTTCAGTCCACCAGAGTGACCTGCCTACAAGATCTGCTGGTGCAATAGCGGCACAAAGTTCATGGGCGTCATCAACCAATATCTGATTTAAGGCTCACTCCATGAGAGGGAACCCATGCCCAATGCAATTTGTGTGGCAGGAACCAGAGATTAGACAAGCCTAGGGAAAACCAAATATAGTATGCAGACCTACTAAAGGAAAGTAGCAATAAAATTATTCCTAATGACATTCAGCATGCAGATCTACTAAAAGAAAGTAGCAATAAAATTATTCCTAATGACATTCTGCTATACCCATCGGTCTGCTATGCTCATAGCGCCTTGCTCAGCTATCATCAGAGATGCTTTCTTCTGCCGCAGATGGGAACAAATACAGAGATTCACAGCCGGACTATTCGCAAAGATTGAGAAACCTTGGAATTACCCAGCTCAAAAATGGGACATCTCCACCAAATCTTTCCCCTGAGGGCTCAGGAAATTATAGAAGAGATAGGATAAGTCTAAGAGCCAGAGGGGGTGGACAAACCAAGGATCAAGGCCTTCTAGAGCCAACTGGGCTGGCACACCTATGAACTCACAGAGACTGTAGCTGCAAGGCACAGGTTGTGCCTGCGGTAGCCTGCAACAGATGGGGTCCTAGAGCTGAAAGGAGAAGTAGACACACACCCCCATCCCTAACCTAGAAGCTATCTTCAATTGATAACCACTTGCAAATGAAAAGTTAATTTTCTTTAAGGATGTCTCACTGTGGAGACAAACCAGTCTTAAAGGACAGACCCTGAGCCCAGCAGTAGGTGGCCAACCCAAAGCCAACTCAGAACAGCACGCTATCTCTGGGGTTTGTCTCATGATATTAACTCAGGGCACTATTTTTTTAATTCTACCTTACAGACCCTTTACAAATATAACTTCTTGGTTTATGTTTTTATAGAATTTCTACATGTATGAAACGTGTGTGACTATATGTGTTTCTTGTGCTTTTTATTTCTTTTTCTGGTTTGTCTGTTTTGTCATATTCCGATTTTTCTGTTTTGTTTTTAATTCATCTTATTGTATTGCATCATTATTCCTTAGAAGTCTGTTTTCTAAGAAGAGACAGAAAGGGTGTGGACCCAGATAGGAGGAGAGGTAGGGAGAAACTGGGAGGAGTCAAGGGAGGGGAAACTGTAATCAGAATCTTTTGCAGGGAAGAAAAAAAGTCAATTTTCAGAAAGAAAATGAAAAGAGAAGCCACTGCCGCCCCAACCACAGCGTCAGGTCACGGAGAAAATAAAGGGAACTGGAGAAAACCTGCAGGTCCACTTTGCTTCTCAGCCTCTGGGCTGAGATCAGATAGACGATAATTGCAGCGGAAGAGCACTTGCCTGCGCACACACACAGTTAAATACACACACTTCATTACAAATTGTTAAATGCTCTGGAGGAAAAAAAAAATAACAGAAACTTGGGGAAATAGAATGAAATTGAAAACCCAAAGGAGAGGCTGGGAGATAGAGAATGTCCACTCCTCTGTCCCAGGCCCTTTCCTTGACGGCGGAATCTGCCCAACTCCCCCTCCCAAGTTCCGCACCGCCGGCTGGCTGTGACAGAGGTCTTTGACCTTAGAGACAAAGGTTATCTAAAGCCCTTAGGACTAGCTGGAACCCAGCGGGTGAAGGAAAGGACTAGGTGGCCTCCTGCTGTGCTGCCACCAGCCTCCTCAGCTCAGCTTCTGCGGCCCTCGCCCTGGACACTCTTCCCCTGCGCTCAAAGGGAATGCTTGAGAAAGATTTGGAAGTGCATGAACAGGTGTCTGTGTCCGTGACCTTAGGTGTCCCAGCTCAGCTATGAAACTTCAAAAAGCCAGGAGTTCCGTTCGTAAGAAACCTACTGGCTTGAGATCTTGTGATTAGCCAAGAGTCTTGTAAGTCAAAAGTCAAGTTGTTTTACTCAAGTGGTCTTTGCTAGCGTTGATCTTAATAAAATGTAAATAACAATCTGTTAAAAATCAGTGGCATAATTACAGTGTACAAGAGCATTATCTTCTCCCTGAATCTACCAGGAGCAAATAATTCAGCAATGAGAGGCTCCTTCTCTCCCCATACCTGTGTGTAGACAGGACCATTCTTGTGCAGACCCAGTGTGTGCATGCGTGCACACATGCAAATTTGTATGTGTCATGTTCAATTTTGAGTTTTGAAATTCTTTATATAATCTGAATAAAGGTTCTAAATCCCATACTGACTTGTTTCTTCAGTCTCCTGGGGGCCTGCCTCTGGCATTTTTTTTTAAATATTATTATGCATACAATGTTCTGTCTGTGTGTATGCCTGCAGGCCAGAAGAGGGCACCAGATCTCATTACAGATGGTTGTGAGCCACCATGTGGTTGCTGGGAATTGAACTCAGGACCTTTGGAAGAGCAGGCAATGCTCTTAACCACTGAGCCATCTCTCCAAGCCCTGCCTCTGGCGTTTCTGAGATAATAGAGATGGTTCTGGCCACAGAACCATCCTCCAACAAGGCATACCAGATATCTATGAAAAAAGACAGACAAGACCTCCTTAACTATGTAACAACCCAAAGTTTAACACTGCAGAGGGTCCATGGTTAAAAAGAAACAGAATAACACAGCACTCAGAGACTGGGTCAAACTGTGAAGGGAGGAGCTCGGGTGGAGTGGGTTCACTTGGAGGCCGGGCCAGGAGATGCTGAGCAATCCACACTTCTATTAATGCGAGGAGCATCTGGTACTTCCCTCACCCCTAACTCCAACAGGAACTGATCTGATTGTGAGATAAGGTAAGGTCCTGGGGGTAGGCAAGCGGGGAATGGAGAGGAAGGGAAGGTTCCGGTGGCCATCAGAGGGGACTTGGTGTGTGCCGGGTGATGGCAGCCTGTGAGCTCCTTGTAAGTACTTGATCAGTGAAAGGGTTTTTGGGAGGAACTCAGAGGAAAATCCGATCAAGTGAAGGCTATGCGTCAGCAGTAAGTGCTGGGAGGTATGGTTGGACATTTCTTCACAAAGACTTGAAAATTTTAGCATTCCAAAGACAAGCACTTCATAAATCGTAACATCCATTTGCAGTTGTTAGGAACAGAGTTAGAAAGAGAAGGGCCCAATGCTTGGCTTCTCTATCACACCTAGAGCTGACGCCAGTTACTGACAGCTAGCTCTGTGTGTGTCCCCTCGTGCGCGCGCGGGCGCGATTACATGATGGAATGGAGGGCAAGACACGTGCCAGGGCGTGGGTCAGAGGACAACTCTCAGGAATCTGTTCTCTGCTTCTGCCTGGGGTTCTGGGAACAGAACTCAAGTTACAAGGCTTGCACACTGACTACCTTTACCTACTGACACACCTAGACAGCCCTGGCAGCTGTTTAACTCCGTTATGTTTATTCTGCTGCTTCATATGAGGGCCCACAGAACGTCTGTTCAGCCCTGATGACGTCACACTCCTGGGTCTGGGTCATGCCCTGAAAGTCTTTCCTACTGGTTCCTCCATGTTCGATGGCGCATATCCTCAGGGACCAACATTACACCGGGCTGTACCACACAGCGGCCCCTGGGTAAGATGAGCCATTCAGAAAAACGCATCATCGCAGATCATAAGCTATAACGAGCAGTAGATTAACCCCGGGGGCACGCCAGCGGACAATCTGCCAAAGGTACAGTTGACGAGGTCTTCATCAGTCAGTGCTGATATAAATATCGCCCTCGGTGGGGCATTAGCAATGTGCCTCTCGGAGCTAAATCAGTACCCTAATTGCGACATCAGTTACGGGCTCTGCTCAGTGATGAGAGGGGCAAAGATATGAGGATGTTCTCAGGCAACGCTATTTATACCCACCACGTAGGCTTTAATCGTCAGCGAGTGGAGTGTGGGCAGCGGTAGAAAGTGGACCCGACTAGAAACTGAGTCCACTGGCTGCCTCTGTGACATTCATGGGAAAAAAAAACACTTCTAGATGCTTCGTTTCTAAGAGGAAACTCAGAGAATGTCTTCCAAGGTGTTAACTGGCATTTCAAGGTTAATTGTCTTTAAAAAAATAAAATAATTTTTTAAAAAAATAAAGTGTGTCTTCCAGCCCTTCACACCTTCGAGAGACTGAGAAAAAAATCGACTTTCATAAGCCCAAAAGTAGAAAAGCCATTTCAGCAGAATCTCCTTTTATCCTTAAGGGTAAAAGACAGTGATAGATTCAAAAATGTATTTAGTGTGTCAGAAGCTTGGTCAATGAGGAAAAGACTGAGATTTCAAGCCATGAAAGCTCCTGGAACCCAGCACACACTAATGACGTATACACAAACCTGAAGACTGTATGCCAGAGATGCAAAATACGATTCAGGAAAAGCATCAAACATTTGAGAATGGGTGGCTATATTTATCTAATTATCTTCTCAGAGACCATGCTGAGAAATCTATGTATCTGTATAAATTCTTCCAACAACTCAATAACACATATGTTATTATCCATGGGTTACAGATATAGACATTATCAATTCAAGTCATGTAACATTTAAATATTTAAATAGAAGTACTATAATTCAATTGTTCACCTAACTTTAAAGTCTTTCCCACAAACTCTGTTCTGCATACTGTATCAACAAGACAGTTTACCTTCTTCTCATTTATATTCCCTGACCCCCAGATCTGCCCTTTTGGTTTTTCCCTGTAAATCTTCAAGTTGTGAACCTCCTTAAACTATTAGAATTTATGATCATTTCCCAGTTCGGATCTAACAAAGGAATCATAGCTGATCTAGGTTACCTTCTTTGAGCAGAGATTTTGCCCCAAGACCCGTCACTACCCACTGACTGATTATCCATGTACCAGGTACCTGGGTCCTGTTCCCATAAGCTGGTGGCAAGCAAGAAGGGAGCAAGGGTTGGAGAGAGCCAAGAGAAAAGGGGGTCCCACCCCATTATCAGGAACCATGTGTGGGCCAGGTTCCCTTGGCAGAGGCTGAAGAAACTAGCAACATAAATTAATAATGGTTTGGAAACTTCTAATTCTATTAAGGACTATTTCATAAGCTGAAAAGTTCACTCAACCATTAAATTTAAAAATACAGCTACAAAACAAAGCTTAAGTGTGGTGTGTCAGTCTTCCTTTTTGAGCATACACTGTTGTCTATTTTAGGATTGTTCATAAGCAAAGGCACAATATTAAAAAATTAGCTTCCAAACAAAAGCCTTTAGAAGTCTTAAACACTTCTGGTCCCAAGTCTTTGGATAGGAGATACTCAATCTGGCACTAGCGTATTTATACAAACACATGTATTTATACGTATACACACATGTAAGGGAGGAGCTAAGGCACTGGCTTAGGGGAATAAGAAGAGTATTTGCTCATCAGGCATAAGGACCTAAGTTATGATGCCAGCACCCATAGAAAAAAGCTCTCTGTGGCCATGTGCACCTGTGACCTGGTGCACACACAAGTGCACACACATACAAAGAATGTTCACTGGGAGACAGAGTAAATTTAACTTCCTTTTTTACTTTTGTAGTTATTGTTTTTGTGTTTTAACAAATAAAACTTGCCTGAAGATCAGAGTGCAGAACTAAGCCACTAGAGGCCAGGCAGTGGTGGCACACACCTTTAATCCCAGTACTTGGGAGTCCCACGCCTTTAATCCCAGCACTAAGGAAGTAGGGGAAAAATTGTGACTAAGTAAAGAGAGAGGAACACATGGCAGGAGGAGATAAGAGCTCAGTCAGAACAGTCTGAGGAGACAGTCTGAGGACAGGACAGCCTCTTCTGTCTGAGCACTGGTAGAGATAAAAGGTCTCTCTAGTGGCTACCACACTGCTTCTCTGACCCTTCACAGCTTTCATTTTATGCTTGCACGTGTTTAAACTACACAAATATTCTTGTTTTGAAAAGCAATCAGGATAGATGACACATTTTGCTTTGCTTGGCCTTGCTTGTCTTAAAAGAGTGTTTCATCATAGAGGTCAGGGCATCCTTCAGACTTACAGTCCTTCTGTAAACAGGGAAAGTGTCACAAAACAATAAATCACAATGCAGCTCTATCTTATGATTACAAATATACTTATACCTAAGGAGTAATCGGTTGGATTTAACCAAAAGTGGGGAATATTGCATGGTATTACAGATAATTTTAATTTTCTCATTATATGGGCTCGCTTCTTTATTACTTGCAAGGAACATGCATTACATACATAATTTTCAGAAACAGATTGGTTTTATTTTATATTGTTTTGTTCAAAAGGCATACTTAAGACTGGGGAGAATTGGGACTTTTTTGTTCCTTCTCTCTCACTTGACACTGGGGCGAGGTCACAGGGCAAACCTCTCAGCCTTTAAGCTTTTGGAGTCAAGGAACACAGCAATCATGCTTCTTAACACCAAGGGCGTAGGCAAAATCTCTTGGTCTCTGTACTAGATTTCCTCTAAAGCACTTGAGCTTGAGTGCTGGATTGTCCCTAGAGGTTGGCTTCACTTTAAAGATGCCTCTATGGATCCTGTTTTTCTCGTATCCATGGTAACAAGACTTCTGTGAGCATCCTTATTTGCAAACACCACAGGCTACTGGAATGTAATAGCAAGGAAACATGCAGGAACACTCTGACGATGCGTTTCGCATTAGCTGCACTCTGAAATCATAACTATGAAAATATTGCCTTCTTAAAAATGAAATAAAAAATAAGACTCTTATATGATCCAGCAAATCCACTCTGGAGTATGTGCCTAAGAGAACTGGCATACACTCATATTCATGCAGCATTATTCAAAAATAGGCAAATGTGGAATTGAACCGAGTGTCCATCAAGAGATGGAAAGATAAACCACAAAGGTTTGAAAATAGCCAGACTTTGAAAGAAGGCAAGGCAGATACTACATCATGATTGAGGCTTAAAGACACTATGCTCTTGATGTATTGAGATGTTTTCTTCCTGTCAAGTTGAAGGACCCAAACTTAGATCTCATTGAGGTTTCAGCTTGCATTTCTCCAATTATAAGTGAAATACCACCTTTTAGATGCAATTCACTGGTTTTGTTTTTAGATACAATCCACTGTTAACTGTATCGTGCACCTCCTGTTCATATAACTGATTTTTTTCCCTTGAGATTGTTACTACTTTATTCTTTTATATAAAGATGTTGGTGTTTCAAATGTTCTAGATGCTAGGTCTCAGTCACTTACTCAAATATTGCCTTATGATCAGGTAATTTCTTTTAGAGTTTACTGAATGCCTTTGGCTTTATGATTTAACTTATGCTCCCATGTCTTTCTCCACTCTGAAGTCATAGGCATCTAGCCTATGCGGTCTTCCTTTGATCCCTAAAGTTTCTATTCCAAAATTTAGATCTTCAATCTACCTATACTGAAATATACATATTATTCTTGCATTGTTTATTAAATAATCTACTGGTTTTAACTGAATTGTATTGTAAAATACATACTGTTATATATACTTGGATCTTAGTTTATATTCCAAGGTTGGTTTTGACTTTGTTTAGTTGGTTGTGTGGTTGGTTTTTTGATTATTTGGTTTTTTGGTTAGTTGTTTGGTTTTTGGTGGTTGGTTAATTGGTTTTGGCTTGGATTTTATTTCTGGTTTTCTTGAAATACTGAGGGTCAAAGCCAGGGTCTTGCACGAGCTAGGCAAGCTCCTTATCCCTGAGCTACATCCCCAGCCCAGATAGCAACTTCTTTTCATTGCATCCTCTGTATCTTCTGTTTTGACATGTTTGACATGTTTCTTTCACGGTGGATCAGGTAGACAATGACCTAGGAGTTTATTTTAGGCAATATTTAAGCACAGTACAATTCGGTGAAACTTTTCTGGTGATAACTCAATTCCATGTGCACAATAAAGCTTAAGACCTGACTATCTTGAAATTCTTTGTATAGTATTGTATGACACCTTCCATAAAAGATAGGTTCTGTAGATTGACAACCTCATAAGGTCTTGAGGAGGAGCCAGTGTGGTCTCAGCCACACAGATGGCACAGAGGTTGCCAGGCTATTAATCATTTCTGGTCCCAGGTTTCTGGGTGGATCAAAGGTTATGCGTCCTTCCATTCCAAGGGTCAACCTGTGCCTTTAACATCCCAGGTTCCCCCAGTGCTGATCTGTGAGCACAAGGACCTCCCACAGGCGCCCACCCTGGGAGAGATGGAGGTTGTTCCAATGTGGCACAGATCTTCACCGTGGCAATGGAAAGCCTTGCCATTCCTCCAGAAGCTAAATATAGACAGATTGTTAAATGAACCAGAAGCTTCCTTCGGGTTTTAATTCAGTAATTAGCCAATGATGATCAATTCAAAAGGCCAGCCCCCCTGCCCTCCCCTAGAGGTCAGACGAGGGTCTGGCTGGAAGTTCCAGTTGTCTCTTCGTTTGGTTATTTCCCTTGGCAAACAACCTCTTTCTGAGGGCTATGCTCTTGCGATGCCCTAAACATCGGTAATATCTCATTAGTATCCAAAAGTCACATCACTTTTGGGAACTGACAAGCAGCTTGTGGAAGCTCTATGCCAGGAAGTGGGACACAGACCAAATATCCATTTTTTTCCTACTATGGCAAATCTGCTCATATTCTAAATAGCCTTACCGGTGCCACTTCCAAAGAGGCTGTCATTCTATGTAACACCCGATGTTGTGTTACACCCGCGGTACAGTTCGCGTGCCACTGCGGGCAAGAGCCTGGAGATGGGAAGAACACACAAAGAGACCTGGGTCATTCGAAAGGAGATCAGCTGAATGTCATTTATTCAAACTTGGGGAAATCCTTGTGTACCTAACTGCTGCACAAGGACCTTCGCCCAGGCAGGTGGGAAATTACCATACTAACAATGGAGTCAATGCCCTACAGCTAATCACCAGGCAGGGCAGGGGGAGCACAGGAACAAACAGAATGCTTTGTCAGCTGACCAGAAACTGTCCTCACACCCCAGGAACAAGGGTAGACCCGGGCCCTACAATTCTACCCAATGCCCCTCACTGCTATTGCAAGTCCCTGCTATCTGTTTTTTAAATATCTGTGCACAAAAAAAAAAGGAAACAAAGTATCCCCAAGCAAAGTATCCACGGATCCAGATGCACTTGTCTGGGTTTGGGTTGCTTAGCTCTTTCGGGAAGCCGTTCCCACAATCCTAGCAATGATAGCCAATTCTGTGGTGTGCCCACAGCAACCTGACAAGGCTGGAACAGCCGCCTCGTTGAGAGGGAGTCAGGAGTGTACCCAAGACAGAAACATTAAATAGGAGGAGGGTCCTGAGGGGGTAGTTTGATCATTGCTAGAGACCGTAAAAGGATGAGCCCTCCACCCACCGCAAGCCAGATTAAACCAGTGATGAACAGTGGGTGTGCCCAGGCCAAGAAAGAAGGTCCTCGGTAATTAGGGCATGAAGTCAAAGGGATCCAGGGATATCTATTGGTCATCCCTTCAGGGTGTCTGGAGCAATTTTGGACTGTTTGAAGCCACTGCATGTATTTGGCCTCCCTTAGGGAGCCAAAGGCCACCCCACTGTTGTCTATGTACTTTGTGTTCCCTTTCACCCATGTCAAACCTGGCCCCAAATCATTACATTGAAAATTCCAGAAATAAGTGACTCATAAGTTTTTGATAACTTCTTTTATAGTACACATTGGCATGTATGCTGTTTTACAATTAAATGTTTTAGGTAGTAAATAATTCATCAGTACATATTTCTAGGGTGAGCTGCAGAGGCACGGTCCATTAGGCAGGGGAGGCGGGAGGAGCTGGCTGCTGCAATCACAGTGTGACTTTTCACCTCACAGAGGACCAGGAAGTGGAATGGCAGACCAGAGCAGGGGTGAATTCAACCCTCAAAGGTCTGTCCCTCCTGTGACCTCCGTCAGCCAGCCAGGCTGTCCACAGAAGACTTGTGGCCTTAAGAATGGCAAGTCACCAGTCTTATTCCAGAACCACCTGCTCTCGCCTGAGAAGCCGGCACGCTACACTCAGAGGCTAAGGAGACACCGGCAGACCGACCACCACCACCTAGCCCAATCCCGTTTCTACACCCTGTCCATCGCCATGGAATCTGAGTGTAGTACAGGTAGCTTTCTCTCAATTTAGGAACGCAAACTTTGTTCTGAAGTCTCCCGCGACAGATCAAACTATGAATAAACAAATTTGCACACTTCCCTCTCTTGCTGGTCTATCTGCCTTGGCACTTTTCTTAGGGGCACTATTACTGTGGCAAAACACCATGAGCAAAGCAAGCTGTAGGGGAAAGGGTTGGCTTGCACTTCTGTGTTGGTGTAAGTTTGTAAAGTCTGGCTTACAACTTCCATATTGCTGTTCATCATTAAATCTGGAATAAGGACAGGAACTCAAACAGGGCAGGAACCTGGAGGCAGGAGCTGATGCAGAGGTCACGGAGGAGTGCTGCTTCCTGGCCTGCTCAACCAACCTGTTTTCTTTCCTTTTGTTGGGAGTTGAGACAGGGTTTCTTTGTGTAGCAGTCCTGGCCATCCTGGAACTTGCTTTGTAGACCAGGCTTGGCCTCACACTCAGAAATCTGCCCACCTCTGCCTCCCGAGGGCTGGGGTTAAAAGGTGCACACCACCACAGCCAGCTTCAGCCTGCTTTCTTCTAGAACCCAAGACCACCAGCTCAGGGACGGGGTCACCCACTCACTATTGGCTGGGCCCTCCTCCGACAATCACTAATTAAGAAAACGCCTTACAGGCTTGTCTACAACTCCGTCTGAGGGAACCATTTTCTTAATTAAGGCTCCTCCCTCTCCAATGACTTTAGCTTATGTCACCTTGACGTAAGACTATTCACAGCACATTATAAAGGGGAGGAAAGGAACACCCTTTTCTGTCCCTATACTTATTTTAAGAGTAGAAAAAAAAACTTCCAAGGTCAACACCTTAAGAACCTGATGCCTATGGAAAAAGAAACCTTCCTACTGCCGAACTTCTCAGTGCCTTTAATCCACTGATTATCAAAATACTGGTTATCAAAACCCTCTCAGGAGTTACTAACATATCCTTTGCAAGCCACGTATGAATGACTTCAGGCCAAACTACAGAAAGGGACCCTTTCAAAACAAAATACCAACGATAAACTTAATTCAAAGTTCTGTGTGTCAGAGCTTTTAGAAACGACCATACTCCCAGAGAGAAAGCTATTTTGTGCTTAAATTCCATGATGGATGACAGTCATGTAGCAACAGGACTGGACAATGGGGTAAAATGTCGTGGGTAAAGTATGCCTGCTCGGCTTCTCCATCTCTGAGTGTGCTGTCCCTTCCTCCTGGGTATGAGACAGGCCCCTCTCTAGAGCAAGCGTGTCATGATCTGCTACCAAACCAAGCACGTCAGAAATGTTCTGTAAAGTGTCTGCAATGGAAAGGCCGTAGAAGATCCCAGTAAATAGTTCTAGGCTGGGAGGAGAAGATATGACTTGCTGTTATGTAAGAAAGAGAAGCCTGAGGAAGGAGGTTGGGAGAAAGGTCCAGAGAGCTGTTCCTGAGGCCTTTGAGTGAAGTTTAGTTAGAATTCCTCAGCAAGCCAAAGCAACACACGCTCTAGAGTATCCTTCCTGAGCCCGGAAGGCTCCGAACGAAGATCCTGCTGGCGTGGATGCCCCCGGTTACAGTGCCGGCCTCCATAACAGCGTTTTGCTAGCCAAGATTCTCACGTGACGACCTCTTCTTGCTTTGCTTTTCTGTGAAAATTTCTACTTAAAAGGCACCCTTTGTAGATCAACACTCACAGCTCTGAGTCCTTTGAGGTGAAGGAGAGCAATCTGACATTTCTCTATACATGACACAGGACACGCTAGATGCTTTACCACATATATAATTCCTGCAACCACAATACTCAGAATGATGAACAATCTGGTTTAGCGCGTACCCGCATCTGCTGATTCAGCTCTGATAGATACTGCTATCATCCCTGGCTTATAGGTAGGGAAACAGGTATAGAAAAGTTAGGTAACTTGATCGTGTGCCTGACCACTCTCTGCACTTCAGCCCTGTGGGCTGGGAAAACCAGAGCTCAGAAGTTAAATGGTTCTCTCAAAGGCACGCCAGAAGTGCAAGGAGCGGAACCAAAACCCATCTCTCCTCTATAATCCTAGATCTATATTCTCTGTATTTACAGACAACCATGGTCTGCAAAGCGGCAAGCGTATTATAACAGCTAAGGATTTGCTAGAAATACCCCATGTTGGGGCCCAGCAATGCAGACCAGAGTGTGGGAAGCAGGCCCTGTATCAGGCTGTCTCCTGGACGGAACTCAAACTTGCAATGACCTACAGGGCTAAAAAGACAATGGAGTCGGGGCGTCAAGGTTCGAGGAAGCCACAAAGAACCTGTGCTGGCCACGATTGGCCTCGCTTGGAGCACAGCTCAGCGGGCTCGGATTCCTCTTTTTCTCTAGTCTGCGGGAGGAGAGCCAGCCAAGGTGGGTCCTTGACCGTCCCCCACCCTGCGCCTCACCGCACGGATGCAGAGATACTAGATGCATTTCCGTTTCCGGTCGGCGTTTCCTGACTCCACCCCTGGCAGCAAGTACCACTCTTTTGTCTCCTAGCTCCTTCCGCTAATGGAGGAAGTCATTCTGTGGCAGCGTGGCCAGCTGCCTGCCTGCTGCTAAGGCCATTATGCAATGAAAATGTCTTTTACAGTCCTGAAACCAACCCCCACCCTTTTTCCCACACTAACGCCTTCATTACCCACCGCTTGGCGGAAATGTTTGCGATCCCCGGCTTCCCCACGGAAGGAGGTGATGGAAGAGCTAAGTTAGCACTAGCATGCATATTTACCAGCGGGGGTTCATAAGGATACTGCTTTTTAAAGACATTTTCCAAAAACAATTTAAAAAGACCTTTTCCTTCTTTAACAAAAAGTCACGCTCATTGAGCTTCTATAAGCCATAGAGGTCCCAGCAAAACATGTGCCACCCAGAGCAGTTTATTTCACCTTCAAAGTCAAAAGACAAGGACCCAGTGGTTCTCAACCTTCCTAAGGCTGAGACCCTTTAAATACAGTTCCTTATGCTGTGGTAACCCCAACCATAAGATTTTCATTGCTACTTCATAATTTTCTACTATTATGAATTGTAATGTAAATATCTGATATGCAGGATATCTGATATACGACATACGACCCCTATATGAAAGGGTCATTCGACCCTCAAAGGGGTGACAACCCACAGATTAAGAACCTCTGTTTTAGAAGGACACATACATGAATAAAGAAGTAAAGAAAGACCTTCATAACAGGACAAAAAGGAGCGGAGGAGATTTCTTAATTAGTAAAGTAAAGCTGAGTTCGTTCCCCGGTATCCACAAAAAAAACAGTCATGGTGGTTCACACAATCCTGGCCCTGGGAATGTGGAGACTTGGGCTTGACGGCCAGCCAGGATAGTCAATTGGTGAGAGCAACTGAGAAAGACACCTAATGACTCTAGTCTCAGCTCATGCATGCACACACTCAAAATAAGTGGCTAAAATCTCATCTGCAAAATCTGGACAACGATGCCTCCAATACAAGAGCAGAAGCACAAGCTCTTCTGTTCTAAGACCTTCTTTATCGCCTTTGAGTCCTCTAGTCCATCTCAGGGCTATCAATCCAAGGTTCTATCAGATATGTAGATGCCTCTCTCAATGTGGATGAAGACTAAAAAAAGCCACGGGGCAAAATGTCTTCCTATGACTTCTTCATACAAACTTGTGTAAGTGACCCAGAAGAAACACCTAGACTCTTCCGTTGGTTTTGCTAAGTTCTATAGGTAATGTTTCGAGAGATGGAAGATCACATCTGCAAGGGAAAAGCCAAAGCGTGATGATACGACTCAAAGGGATGCAGCTCACAGCAACAAAGGGATGTTGTGAGCTATGTTACTCTCCCAAAGACAAGGAAGGAAGATTCCCATGATTCTAAGACCACCACCTTGCCTTCTTTCTCATTTGCTCTGAATGCTGACCAAAGATCAAAAGTGAATTCAAAAGCCTACCCATTGGAGGGGAAGAGGGAGAAGATGAAAATGATAGGGAAGATATGGAGGATAAAGAGAGGTCCTGTAAATCATATGGAGGACACATGTGTCTCGTGCAACCATTTTGCTGAAGATGTGAAACTTGAATGTCACTCAGTATTAGCTTCTCACATTTTCATGCCCATCTGTGTCTGTACATGATGGTCCCAGCCCAAGATTCAGGAGATGTTTTCATTACATCTTTCCCTCAAGGATCTACGTAGAAGAGGCGGCAGCAAGACTCTAAAAGCCAGAGACGGCGAATGACTCCACGGACACAGCATCATCCAGACACAGTGAGGCTGATGAACATACGAATTCACAGAGACTGTGGCAGCGCACACAAGACCAGCACAAGTTCAAGTCCGGGAAAGGGGAAATGGGTACAAAAATCCCACCCCTAGCCAAGAAGCTATTTGCAGTTGATACTTGATGGGAACGGGAATACCAGTTTTCTCCTACGAAATAACACTGGGTGTATCAACTATATTTCCAGGGCAGGTTCATGAGTAGCTAATACAAAATGAACTCCCTATTGTTGGTGTGTGTGCGTAAACACTTTTTTCCAGAGTGTATGTAAGCACTTTCAGTTTGGTTTGTTGTTTGTTGTATTTTGCTTTTTTTAAGAGAAAGAATATGAAGATAGGTGATAGGGAAGGGGGACAATCTGGGAGGAGTTAGGGGAGGGAAAAGAATATGGTCAAAATTGTGTGAAAAGATTTTAAAAAAAGGCTTTTTAAAAGAATAGCAAGAGCTACCAAGCATGTGAGTCCTGCCCAAAGAGGTCTGCGGTGTTGAAATAAAACGTTTAAGATTGAGACTCTAACCTTCTACTCGGAAACTTCTGACCGGAGTGATATATGGGAAACTGGCAGGGGCGCCAATACGTGGGCGTAAATTAGAGAGTTGGACAAGAGACATGAAAGGACCCGTCTCTGAAGAGTGCCAATGGACTGGCCTGCAGCCTTCCAGATGGAGGCGTTTTCTACTGGAAATGGCTGGCTCTGTTGAGTTTGGCCTGGCCTACAAGACATTCTCCAACTTGGCCCGGCTTTCTCCAGGAGTATTTTCTCTTTCTGGGAAAAAAAATAAAAAAGGCAATACCGCACAAAAGAGGGAAGCTATATAGTGAGAAGGCCAAAGAATGTCAGGAATATGAACCATGAGGGAGGAAATTCCCACGCTGAGTCCCGGAGTAATTCTTTTTTCCAGGCAAGCCCACGAGTCTACAGATTCTCAAAGCCCCTTGTTTTTATGGGGGGCCATGCAGATGTCATTTTGTAACATGCGGCTAGTCCCAATACTTTGTTTCTGCCTCTGTCAGCTCCTTCCTTGTGCACCTGAGCAGCCCTGAGGTTATTTCAATGGCTGCAGAAAATGAAACTTTAAAACCCTGCAGCTTTTGTGCCCTGTACCTTTTATTAGCTGGGGTCTTAAGGAGCGGAGACCCAGTATAGCTACGGCTCGAGGGCAGAGGGCTTGCCCAACAACATGGGCAAGGCCCTGTGTTCAAACCCCAGAGCCCTGAAGGGCGAAAAAGGAAAGTGGGCAATGTCGCATGGCTTCCTGGATGCCACAACCCCCGTAGCTATTAACCCTTCATCGAACAGCGCACGCTAAGCCACTTTCCCGTGTTTCCAAAGACTTGACCCTTCCAACTCCCTGAGGAGAGCAAGGGAAGAATGTGCAGAGAGCGACCACAGGTGAGCCACAGATCTCCTTCTAAGGCTCCTGCCATCTTCAATGCTCAGACAGTGGCACTGAGAACTAATCCCTTACCCAGTGACAGAGGAAGCAGGGCTGGGAAGTGGAAGGGGGAATGAGCTTCCCGAGAATGACATTTTAGGACCACTTAGTGCTCAGGGTTTTAGGGTCATTTATCCCAAGTAATAAAGTGAATGGATTAAGAGCAGGAGAGAAAAAGATTATGCTTCAGTGAAGCCCGTCCAACAGCCCTTCTGAAAAGGAGATTCTAACCCTAGCCATTACTCTTTAGCTAGCTCATGACTATCGGACACCAGGGGCTGGAGATTGAGAAACAGAGACACGGACCTCTAGTCACAGGTAAGAAGCCCTCTACTGAATAGTCACCCCCCCCCCACGGAGGCTTATATACCCAACAGTCAGGTGGCCCAACAGGTGAAAACCTCATCCTCTGATCCTCAAGGCCAAGGCAACACGTGCTGTGCTCGTGAAGCAGAGCTGGTAAACAACTTTGACACAGCTTTCAGTAACTCAAATCAGAAGGAAAGTAAAAATCTCTAGCAGGGAAGAGCAGCTGTTCGGCCAGGACTTTAAATGGTCCCAACATTTATCGACTGCTATTCTCCCTAGGTCCTAAAGAGATTTAAAATGGTGCACTTCATACAAAGTGACTTGCTTGTGATAGGATGAAATTAGAAATCAGTAACTTGAGCCAAGCTGCGAACTCCACAACTTTATAGAAGTTGAATAACAGACCCTTTAACAATCCGTGGGGCAAATAAACTGCAGAGAAATGAGGCTGTGCTTAGGGAAAACAGAAAACAGGCAGTGTCAAGTACGGGGGTCGAGAGGAACGTTTGTAACTGTAGATGTTTCACTTCAAAGAACGGCACCAGGTGGAGTGGCGCACGCCTTTAACCACGGGCCTGCAGAAGCAGGTGGATCTCTGAGTTCAAGGCCAGACTGGTCTACAAAGTGAGTTCCAGGGCAGCCAGGTCTACACAAAGAAATCCTGCCTGAAAAGAGGGGAGGGCATGAAATCACCAATTAACTTTCTCAAATTTCAGAACAGAGAAAGAGTAAACTAACCCAAAGTTAGCAGGAATAAAATTAAACAGAACAGACTAAACTATAGCTTAGATCCTTGGACTGAAGACTTAGATTCCTAATACTATCCAAAGAAATCTTCAGATGAAATCAAATCCCTGTCAAGAATCTCAATTTCTCTTTAGAAATTAAAAAATTCATGTGAAATCCTACTAGGCAAGCACTCTAATGTTCCCAGTCCCCACAAAGGACCTTTGACATCGGCGCCAGGACCACTCAGCTGGGAGCCACAGATACCTAACAATGAAGTTGAAACTTTTAATCTAATAAAGGATATGGGAAACAAAAACTCTCAAAATCATCAAAAATCCATCAGAGGAGCCACCTAAAGTTTTAAAACTTTGAAGAAATCTTCATGGAACAGCTGCAAGCCATCAGATTGGGCGAAGTGGTTTTTTTTTCTTGATTCTTTGTATTTTGTTTTGTTTGTATTTATGTATTTATGTTTTTTAGAACTTGGTATGGGCTGGGCAGTGATGCCACATGCCTTTAAAAGCCCAGCACTCGGGAGGCAGAGGCAGGCGGATCTCTGAGTTCGAGGCCAGCCTGGTCTACAAGAGCTGGTTTTCCAGGACAGGCTCCAAAGCTACAGAGAAACCCTGTCTCAATAAAACAAAAGGAGGAAGGAAAGAACGAACTTGCTTGCTATGTGGCCCAGACTGGCCTCAAATTTGTGGCACTTGTGCCTCAGCCTCTTGGAGTGGCTATAACTACAGATCTGGGTTGAATTGTTTCTTGATGCTGACACCAAAAGCTTAGACGTGTGCATGCATGCGTGTTTACGGATGTGTTAGACTTCATAAACTCATTTGTTATTTTAACAGGGATTCACTCTGTAGCCCAAGCGGTCCTGGAACTCACTATGAAACTGGGACTGGCCTTGAACTGTGAAAATCATCCTGCTTCAGTCCGCCAAAGGCTGAGATTAGGACCGAGAACACCACACCACATTTTAAATATTTGTGCATTAAAAATAGCTGGAGCTGGTCATCATGGTAGATGCCTTTATCCTCAGGCTCCTGAGGAGGCTGAGACGAGACTCGTGAGATCTAAGGCAGCCTGGGTTACAAAATAAGACCCCGACCCAAAATGATTTTTTTAAAGTATAGCATTTCAGTTTTAAAAGTTAAAAATGTCTACTCTTAAGTCCGCTTGACCGTATGCAAGTGAGGAGACAAAAAAGTCTACTTTTTTGGTGACAGTGATTTGGTTAGTTTAGTGTGCTGTTGATAGAGGGGGGAACTTTGTGTGTGTAAGGGTTGGAGAGTTAAAACTGGGTTGCACTAGTATAGCCCAGGGTGACCTGAAATTTGCCGCCATCTTGGGCTGAACCCCTGAGCGTTGAAATGTTGGAATTACAGCTTTAACCCAGCACACCCAGTGACAAGTCTCCACGAGATGCAGCGAGACTTTGAAAAAGGAGAGAGCAGCTTGCTCCCTTTACAATAGATGTGCTATCCCCTTGGCTCAAGACTCCCCAGGGTGTTCCCTCACTAAAGTTCCTAGCTTTTCCCATTCCTGCCCAGCCACCAGCCCCAGCAAACCAACTCCCCCCCCCCCAAAGCACCCTAATCCCTGGGAGAGCCTGGCTTCTCTCCTCACTGTCCCCTGGTAAGTACACACCCAGGGCTCTGAGTTCTCTGATGTTCCCATGGCAATAAAACCCACTTGTTTCTTCTCCACAATCCAACTGGTAACTTAGACAGGGAGATAAAAGACAGAGGTGTTTGGTTGTTTTGGTTTTTTATTTTTCCTTTTTTTTTTTTCCTTCAAGTAACAAATGGTTTGTCTTTCCCAGCTACTTCAGAGTACCAGCATCAAAGCGCTTGAAACCGGCAGAAACCCAAGACAGGCCAAGTTCTAGCCGCCCTGTGTGGGATCTGCCTGTGTGCAGGACAAAGAGCAGCCTTGTGAAAGAAAAAAAAAATCACACAGGGGCAATCTAGACTCAAACACACACGCACACATATCCCCTGAAGTTTGTTTTCTAGGTTTTGCCCATGCTGCTTTGAGCTTGGCAATAGACAACATGGGGACAGGAAGAGACGCAAAAGACAACAAAATGAACTCATCCCCATGAGTAAATCTTGAGCTGACCTAACATCTAGTCTAGAAAGTCTAAAAGACTGGCAACACACACTTAGGTGTGCTAAGAATTTGTGGGACTCTAAGGTCCCATGCAAATGAGGAAAGACAATAGTGAGTTCACCTAACAGTGAGGCCTATGGTACAGCCTCATGCCAGATCTTGTGCTAAGAATCCGCAAGGCCACCGTGGGACAGGAGTCTGTTCTCCCCGTGTTAGAGGTGAGGAAGCTGATGCTCGGTGAGTGAAGGTCAGGTCTCCCAAGTCACATTCAAAGCAATGACGTAGGTCTGCACCGAGACACACGCTGTCACCCCAGTGTAACAGGAATTTTGAAAAATGCCGAGCAACAGTCAGCTGATGACTCTAAAAAACAGAGCTTACAGCCCTAACCTTAGTATCTATGCATGTGACCTTAGTTGGAAAGTCTTTAGAGAAAAAGAGAATCAAGTTTAAATGATTTTATTGGGTTAGAATGAACCCAGTGACTGCTGTCCTTGTAAGGACAGCTAGATTTGGGTACAGATCAGCACCAAGGAGAACAGAATCAGAGCTGTGCTACGGAAGTTAAGCAACAAGAGCGGAGGATAGCCAGCGCAAGAGCTCCTGGGGCCTTTCATGGAGCCTAGCCCCATTGGCACCCAGGTTTGGAGTGTCTGACCTCCAGAACTGTGAAAGAATATATTTCTGGTTTCATTTTGTTTAGAGACAGGATCTCACTATGTAGCCTAAGCAGGCCTCAAACTTGTAAATCTATACCAGGCTTTTTCTTTAGGGCCACCCACCAGCTCCCGAATCATAACAGAGACTTATTAATAGTTTTGAACGTTCGGCCTTAGCTCTTTTCTTGATAGCTCTTATAACTTAACCTGCTTCTCTTCATCTACGTTTTGTCTGAGGGCTCATTACTTTTCTTGCTTCTGTATCTCTTAATTTCACTGTTTTTCTATGTCTGGCTGACTGGCATTTCTCTCGGGCCCAGCTTTCTTCCCCTATTTATTCTCTCTGTCTCTAGTCCCGCCTATCCTTTCCCCTGCCTCGCTATTGGCCATTTTGCTTTTTATTAAGCCAATCAGGTGCCTCGGGCAGCCGAGGTGAACCAAATGCAATGCACCTTTACATAATAACACAAAGGCAGCATAAACAGAAGTAACACATCTTTACATCGTTAACAAAGGCAGCAGAAACAAGCGCAACACACCTTCACGTAGTTAAAGCAATATTCTGCCGCAAAAACAAAAATAGCACATCTTTGCCCAGTTAAAATTAAATTCTGCAAAACAAGTTGTTCTGCCTCAAGATCTGGGGTGCTGGGATTCCAGGTGGACACCCCCACAACCAGCCAGGTTCTGCTGTTTTGAGCCACTGAGTTAGAGGTGCCTTGCGACAACAGCTATGTGGGGGGGGGGGTAACATCCCTCTTTCTGAGTTTGAACATGTTGGGGGGATGGGATTGGAGGTCCTGTGTGAGCAGCGGCTCCTGGGCCTCAAACTTGATCACCTGAGCTCAGTTCCCAGAAACCACGTGGTAGGAGGAGAGAAAGAGCTGACCTCTGACCTCTGCATGCATGCCGTGGCACAGGTTTAATCATACACATGCGCACATACATGCACACAAAGAAAAGATAATTTTTAAAGTGTGTGTAAGAGTGTGTGTGTGTGTGTGTGAGAGAGAGAGAGAGAGAGAGTATTGAAGGCAGAAAAAGAAGGCCAAAGGTAAATAATAGAAAGATGATTTCTGGTGTGCTGGCCTGAGGAATGGAGAAAGCAGCAGAGGGAGGAAGGTGATGTCCTTACTGCACTGAGAGGCTTTACTAAAGCCAGGGCACGCGGAGGAAAAGGGCAAACACCAGAGCCAGCCCTGAGGGGTAAGCTATTTGAAACTGAGGTTCACGGAGGTCCTAACAGTCTCTGACAGCAAGGGAATGGACTGGGAAAGAACAGGATGCCACCTCAGTCTGCTTGACCCGTGAAGGCGACCTCGCCACACTCCACCCAGCCTTCTCACGCCTCAGCGGGGTGCTTACGTCAGACTCCTCTGCAGTTCAGGGAACGTGCAGTTAGCACTCACGCAGCAGCGACTGGCACGGGAGGGTCGGGTGAGGGCCGAAGAACCTGAAGAACCAGGCTGTTAGGAATCTCACGGTCGCTATGGTGTGCAGGGTGCTTCGCTTCCCTGACAGCCTAGCACGCACCTCCTTCCGGCTCCATCCAGCTTCACCTCACTGGGCCCGTGACACCTTCCCCATAGGTCTCTTGGCTGCTGTACTGAGTTTCTTCGTTGATGGTCATACAGTGACTTTTTTCTTACTTATATGTACTGTATGCGTATATATGTATTGTATGTGTATGTATACTGTGTGTACATATGTATTGTATGTGTATATATGTATTATGTGCGTATATATGTATTGTGTGTATATATGTATTGTATGTGTATATGTGTTGTATGTGTATCTATGTATTGTGTGTATGTATTGTATGTGTATATATGTATTGTATGTGTATATATGTACTGTATGTGTATATATGTACTGTATGTATCTATGTATTGTATGTGTATCTATGTATTGTATGTGTATATATGTATTGTATGTGTATGCATGTATTGTATGTGTATGCATGTATTGTATGTACACTGTCACACTCCTCTATCTGTCACGCCACCCCCAGCAAGCTGTGAGTTCACAAAAGCAGTTTCCATTCATCTCTGTGTTCTGTGCTTTTGTGGAGCCTGGAATAACATAACTCATCAGTAAACAGTTGACAAATCAAAGCTCCAAATCCTCTAGAACTTAAGCAGGTTTAAAATAACGGAAAATAGTAGCCAGGCAGTGGTGGCACATACCTTTAATCCCAGCACTCAGGAGTCAGAGGCAAGTGGATCTCTGTGAGTTCGAGGCCAGCCTGGTCTACAAGAGCTAGTTCCAGGACAGGCTCCAAAGCTAAAGAGAAACCCTATCTTGGAAAAAAAGAAAAAGAAAATAGTCATAAATACAGAGGGCATAAATACAGAATTTAGAAAACTTATAAGTACTTCCTAGTCACATGGATTTCATCAAAGCAATGCTACCTAAAATAAGAGGAATTCTAAGTTTAAGCCGCTTTAAGAAAACACGGTTCACTTTTCTGACACCAACAGAGGATTGGCAAGGAACGGGGCTAGGAGGCTGCGGAAACATCAGCACGATTCTACCCACCTGCCTGCAAGGGTGAAAACCGCACCCCTCTAAGGAGGTACTTTACCAGTGCCTCTCAAATTACAAGTACATTTAGCCTTGGCCAGCGCTAGCATCTAAGGGCACCTGTTGAATATCTTATACACAGGGCTGCACACAGAAAACTGAAGGGTTTTAGTGCCCATTGCGGCATCGTTTGTTACCAGCATGGCGATCAGGAGTCACTCAAGAGACCTTCTCTAAAGAACCAGGAAAATAAACCTGGGTAGTCAGTCCCAGTGTCTGAGATAGAAAAGTGGATAGACAGACAGACAGATATCTTGTAAATCTCAGACAACCTTCATATTTTTTTACTTAAAAATGTAGATTGTGTCATAGATGTATACCCTGCCTAACCTAAGACACAACGCTTCATCTAACCCCATACCAACCTTATAAAGGCCATCGTAAACCCACTTAATCTGCATATACAGAAGGCTTGCTAAACGGAGCCTGGACAGGCTACACATATTTTCCAATGTTATACAGTGAGGGAAGATGAGTCAAGTGTGGCCTCCCAGCAATCTGTCTTCAAACAATCTCTCCCTCTGTGCTTCCACATGGCTCTCTGGTACCCAGACCTTTCTTCTACTTCTCACTACTTTATCCTGCTCCCTCTCTCCATCTCTGCATTCACTTGACCATCAGCATCCTCAAGAACCTGCTATATCCTGACTGGGTACCATGGCAGACAAAGGATGCCCTCCCTGACTCTGAGTTTACAGTCCGCAGAGAACGAGCCCGGGAGCAGACAAGCCTGTACATGAGAGTCTACCGTGTGAGCCTCGGAAACAGCTCCCAGCATACTGGCATCTGTCATTCCCATTCGCTTCCTTCCTTTCAGGTCCTGCACCTATCACAATGGGAACAACATGAAAATTTTTGCAGGTAAAGTCAGTTACTTAAACAGATTTACACACTCATGACTCTCAGACTAGACCTGGAACCCGCTCCCCTATTGCCTGTAGTTTTATGAATGTCATTTGGCATCAGCTCACTAATAAGAGCGCTGTGTCTTTCGCCTTCTCTCCAGGAGAATCCAGGTTGAAAACAGAATGGAAAGGGAAGCTAATCAGGTGACACCTTTCCCAGAGCTAAGGTAAGAAGCACAGGGAGCTCTTACCTGCTGGCCTTAAATGTCCTCTCCCTTATCACAGGTCAAAGGACTTGAGTTGCAAGCGCCATTGTTCTGCTGGGGCTAGAAAGGAGGCTCACTGAAAGGGTGTGCGATCTTGCCCATGATCCCCTCTGTCTGCACTGAAGAGCCTCTGTGTTCCTTTCCCTAAACAAAGTGCTAAACCCGTCACGTGGACCTCTCAGAGGCAAATCCAGCAGCACCCACTTCCTCAGAATGAGATGGCCAGTGAGGGTTCTTTAACACATAGGAAGGTTCTCACCTTCCCTATGATTGTTGAATACAGTCCCTCATATTGTGGTGACCCCAACCATAAAACAAGCTTTGTTGCTGCTTCATAACTGTAATTTTGCTATGGCTATGAATCATAATGTAAACATCTGATACGCAGGATATCTGATATGTGACAGGATATCTGATATGTGACCCTGTGAAAGGGTCATTTGGTCCCCAAAGCGGTCACGACTCACAGGTTAAGAACCACTGTTTTAAAATAATATCTCCCACGGCCCTGGCTGCAGGCATGACCCAAATCGAGCCATACTGTAGACGGCACAGCACCGTGTGGCTCAGTTCTGAGCCAACCATTATGAATGCAGAGTCCTGGCCCTAGTCCCACGAATATCCTGGAAGTATTTCTGACACCCTAAGCTTGGCTTCAAGTGCTACAGGTGGGCAGAAAGAACAGGTGCTGTGGCCCCAGAAGAGAGAAGATACAAAAGCACCCTGACTGTCATGCAGGCTGGGATTAGAGTCACACTCCAAGTTGAGATGCAGAGAGAGCGCAGGAAAACCTGGGAAAAGGGAAACACTGCAGCTGGAATGCAGCCCAGGTCCACTTTCCGCAGAGATTAGGAGCAAAGCAGCACCAACAGAACTCCTTTACAAAGAATTTCAGATCCCCACCCACCCCTAAAAAACCACTCAGGAAGTGAGGGAGGGGGCAAGGATTGCTTTAATTCAGAAGATGGGAACTATTTACAATAGCCAGGACATGGCATGGAGAGATACCTGTCAACACGTGAGTAGACAAAGAACAGGTGGTCCATGTGCACAGTGAAATTTCATGCAGCCAGAAGAACAATGGAAGCATAAAATGGGTTTGTCTGGAGGTCATTGCGTTAAATGAAAGAAGCCAGACTCAGAAAGACAAATGCTGTCTCTTATACACGGAACCTAGATTTGCAACTCTGTGTGTGTGTGTGCATGGGTGTGACAAAACTAGAAAGGGGCTCATGAGAAGAAGAGACCTAAGGGAAGTAGAAAACAGTGAGGGTAATGGAATGCGTGTAATAGGAAAGCAGAAGGAAGAGGCCTAGCAGAGGGAAGAAAGGGAACCAAGCCGGCGGGAATGGGCAGTGGGGAAAGGAACAAGATGTCTGCAGATGCCGTGCTGAGATCCTGCTAACTAAAAACTTCGACGAAAGAGAAAAGACTTTGGACGTAAAATCAGACCTGGGTTGGACTGGTCTGTACTTTAATATGGCTTAAAATTGGTTTAGTTTAAAAAAAAATCCATAAGGGGAGGCTAGGATAAGAGTGGAGAAGAAACATACCCATCTTCCCTGAACCAGTGCTCTGAAGTTCTTAGTCTGGCCCGTGAGTTAAATAACCTACATGTGAGCAGGGTTTAACCGTTATGTCTCCTTTGATTGCTGGTCAGAAAGCCCAGAGCCTGCACACGGGCAGACAGTTGATGGCAGGCTGGGGGAGCCACCCATTCGGTCACATTTACAACAGTACAGATTACGCCCAAAAATCCTTTACTCACTTGAATTAGTTATTTGGGCAGTCACAACAAAACACCACAAAATGTGTGACAAATAAAGTGAAATTTGTTTCTCTTGATTCTAGAGGGCGGGAAGTTTAAAGGCAGATTACCCAGAGGCTCAGTTTCCGGCAAGAACCTGCTGCCTGGACATGGAGGGCCACTCTGCTATGATCTTACAGGTAGAAAAAGTTGAGGGAGCTCCTTATACTTCTTTGCTAAGAACACTGGTGCCCAGGGCTGAGGAGATGTCTCCATGGTTAAAGCATTTACCATGCGTGTGGAGAGCACCCACATGTGAATTCTCAGAATGCGCATGGAGCTGGTGCCGTAGCACACATCTGTAATCCTGGTGCGCCTGTGCTGAGATGGGAGATGGGAATCCCCCAAAACTTGTGGGCCAGCAACCCCATGGCATATAAAGCAGAACAAAGAGGCCCGGCTGAAACAAGGTGGGCGTCAAGGACTGACATACAAGGTTGTCTTCTGACTTCTCAGACAGCGTGACAGGGAGGCGCTTGCACTCGTATACACGCAAACGTGCATGCATATATACGCGCTTATTGCACACACAACACACATAACATAAAAGCATTAATCCATTAAGGGGGCATCCATCACCATGACAGAAGCAATAGCGCACTGTTTTGCTCACAATGACCCATTTGATCCACACGACAGCCTTTTAAGGTAGCAACCATCAGCGCCCTCACTTTAAAGATTATGAAAAAGGAGCAGGAACTTTGGGACACATCTGTAATCCCAGCACTTAAACGGAAACAAAAGGATTTTAAGTTTAAAGCCACCCCGCACAATAAAGCAAGACTCAAAAGGGGGTGGGGGTGAGGAAAAAGCTCAGTTAGTCAACTACTTATCAGGAAAGAATAAGCAGGACCCGACGTACCTCTGTAAGCTCAGGTCAGGCAGTGGGGAGGGGCCATCACGTAGGACATTTCCCAAGGTTTCCAGACCCACTACTGATCTCGGCTCCTCCTGGGATGTCTGTTACAAATCCAGATTCTTGGGCACCAGCCCCCACATACTAAATCAGGAAATCACATGCTTTTAACAAACACTGAGATTTTTTTTCTTACTAAAGCCAACATTTGACAACCACAGGACAGAAACTGCTCTTCTCCTTTCTCTCCTTTTGGGAATCAGACAAATCCTAACACAGGGCAGGTGATTATCGGATGTTGTGGAACATGTTAACAAATGGAGTTATTGCTTTTAACTAAGTTCCCCCGAGTCCACCTAGCTAAGCCAAAACATTAAGCCAGCAACTGGGAGCTCTTGTCTAACTAGGAGCTCTCATCTGGGTGCTGGCCAGCTGTCTATTTAAGGATACCTCAGCCCCATGAGACTGGGAAATTCTTCACACTTGTCACAATTGTTGAACACAGCCAAGCATACATTGAGTTCTCAACAACTATTTGTTAGACGGCAGTTGGATAACGGGAAGATGGAGTTACTGACGACAGTGCCCACTGCCCTATTATCTTATGTATGTTTTCCCCTGTATAGTTCCCGGGTCATCACAAGTTTCTAATCCGGTCTTAATTTTAATTGTGCCCCGAGCGAAACATCGTGCAGCTGTCACCCAGTATGTCAGATAACTTGTGGCTCTCGCTCAAATGAAAACCATCCAAATCAGATAATTTTGCAGTTGCTTATCCTGTCTTCCCCTTCCCGTCCATTCTCCTAATATCCACATCACTGAAGAAATGCCAGCCAGCTGAGCTCAGGACAGAGCTCATTGATGGAGTCCCACCAGCCAGCTCCCAAATACCAACACGAAGACTTCTTATTAATTACGAAAGCTCAGCCTATAGCTTAGGTTTGTTCCTAACCAGCTCTTATAACTTAAATTAACCTGTTTATATTAACCTGTTAATATTAATATTATATATAATATTATAATTAATACTATCACATGCCATTACCTATCTTTCATTGTGCACCCCCTCTTTCCTCTCCACGTCTCCTGGGTTTCTCTTGTGCACTCAGATTCTGCCTCCTCTTCCTTTCTCTCCCAGAAATCCTGCCTATAACCCCCCACCTAGCTATTGGCCATCAGCTTTTTACTACACCAATCACAGCAATGCATCTTCACACCATGTACAAATATCCCACAACAGTAGAGTGTTTGACCAGCCTGCACAACATAAAACTGAGGTAATGGTGCAGGCCTGTCATCCAGCACTCAGGAGGTGGAGGCAGGAGGATCATCCTCAGCTACGTAGTAACTCCAAAGCCAATCTGGAATACGTGAGACCCTATCTCAAACATAAACAGAAAGAGAAGAGGAAAGCAGTCTTTTCTCTCAGGCCTCTTCCCTCCCAGCTCCCATTCCCAGTCTCGGAAGAGGACATGATGGGGTCTTAGCACTCTGCCTAGGATCCCCTTACATTCATGATTCTCCGTCTTCTGAATTCCAGGACTATAGGTATGCACCACCACCACTGGTTCATTCTCTACCGATCAATAATTTCATAATTTAATTCTTTAGGGGAGGGGGTTCTAAAGCAAGGTTTCTCTGTAGCTATGGAGCCTGTCCTGTAACACACAGAGATCCTCCCAAGTGCAGGGATAAAAGGAGTGTGCCAACAACTTCTGGTAATTGAATGCAATCTAAAATGTATACATGTGAGTGTGTGAATTTGTGTGTATATTTGTATAGATATGCGTGTGTGTATTTGTACGTCTGTGTATATATGCATATGTGTATATGCACGTGTGATGGTACTATGTATATATGTGTTTACTCGTGTACACATATTGTATGTACGAGTGTGTGTATATCTTGCTTTGGGTGACAGTAGCACAGGTGTAATAATCCATCCACACTCATTGTACTATGCACCCACAAATTGCATTTTCCTGGGCTTGAAATATGTTTCACTTTTTGAATCTGTCTTCTTCCACTGGGCAGACATATCAAATCATGGTCTATCCTTTATGTACTGTGCTCTCAGTTTTAGGAACATCGGGCAGAAATGTGAGGCTTTAAACAGCCTGTGGTTTCAGACACAGCGTGTCAGTCCTACAAAGCAAAGCAGCAGCAATCCCAATCAGAGCTTACTGCAAGTGCTTGGCATTGTGCTGGCTTTTAATACCTAGTGGAATTAAATCTTACTTTAAATACTATATATAATAGGGATATTTAACACATGAGAATATGGTTCATCAACAGCTTTAAATAACCTGACAAAGATTTCACACACCACTAGTGAGTGACATCCCCCAGACTCAAATCCTAGTTGCAAGTCCATATTCTTTACACACACACACTCCACACTTGAATATTGTCTTTGTTGGGGTTCCTGTTGCTGTGATGAAACCCCATTGCCAAAGCAAGCTGGGGAGGACAGGGTTTATTTGGCTTACACTTCGGCATGATAGTCCATCACTGAAGGATGCCAAAGCAAGAACACAAACGAGGCAGGAGCCTGGAGGCAGGAGCTGATGCAGAGGCCATGGAGTGGTGTTGCTTACTGGCTTCCTCCCCATGGCTTGCTCAGCCTGCTTTCTTATAGAACCCAGGACCACCTGAACAGGGATAGCACCACCCACAGTTGGCCGGGCCACCCCATCAATCACTGATTAAGAAAATGCCCCCACAGGTCTGCCTACAGCCTGATCTTATGGAGTCACTTCCTTAATTGAGGCATCCCCCACTCAAGTGACTTTAGCGTGTGTCAAGTTGACATAAAACGATCCTGCACAAGTATGTCTATGGCCATACCCAAATCCCAATTCATGGATTTCCCAATTGATGCACCACAATCCATGAGGTCAGTTCTGTGAGATTTGAAAACCAGTGACCAGGACCTTTCCAGAGAGACTGGAAACACTGGAAAGTTTTAGACCGTCACCTGATTCTCAGCCCTGGCTTCCATTCCCGAGCCCCTGTTTGCTTTGGAATGTAGAGACTGGAATAACCCAGTAAAGTCAATGAGGAAACGCAGAGCACAGTGCACAGAGAACATGCAGAGCTTGCCAAGAGGCACGGGGAGGTGCGCCCTCTGTTTGGGTGTTAGGTCACATCCCGCACCCCTCACCCCCACTGTCCTGCGCACTGAGCTGCTGCCGGCACCTTCAGTAGGGAAGCTGCAAGCACACTAATTAGAAAGCCAAGAGTGTGTTACTCCCGTAATCTCGGCTCTGGGGAGACTGAGGCAGGAGAATCAACTCAAGTTCAAGACTAGCTTGGCCTACATAACAAGACCCTACCAAAGAACAAAAACAAGCAACGAACAAAAAGAAGAATTGGAAGCAATTAGTAAAAGGTGTAGTGATATTTCATTTGAATTTTAATAAATAAAGCTTGCCTGAAGATCAGAGAGTGAAACGGCCACACTGCTCAGCCATACAGACCAGACAGTGGTGACACACACGTTTAATCCCAGTAGTCACACTAGTTAGCTATAGAGGCCGTGCGGCAGTGGTACACGCCTTTAATCCTGGCACTGGAGAAGAATATAAAATAGGAGGAGACAGGTCTCAGCTCAGTCTCGTTCTGAGGATTCGTGCAGGCAGGATCGCCATTTCGGTCTGAGGCAGAGGTCAGAGCCAGGGTTTGGCTGCTTTGCTTTTCTGATTTTCAGGTTGAACCCCAATATCTGATTCTGGGTTTTTATTAATCGTGCGACAAAAAGGAAGACAGGAATAAGCTTTGGCAACTACAACCACAGGCTGCTCTTGCAATCCACGGTCCTCCAATTACGGTTTCTTAGTTTTATTCTCATCCGTAAATTTGAACGAGGAATTTCTAAGTGCCAAGTCTACGTCAAAGCCAAGATTGACATAGGTTAGGATCAAGCCCACCCCCAAAATTCAGACCCATCCAGTGATGCCCACATACATAGTGAGCCTCATCTTAAGGAAAAACTAACAACTAACTGCCAATGACCCTCCATCTTTCTCTCGCACTAATGATCGTAAACCCAGAGGGCACCGGTAGAATCCACAGACCAGAAGAAGACTCGTGTTCTGTAACAGCTATGAGACTTCCTCCTGATCCTCAGTTTACTGATCTACCAAACGGCACACCCCAACACCCTCCAAGAGACCGTCAGGATAATTCTTCATTGTCCTTGCAGCATTGCACAGAAAACACTGCCACCACCTCAGAAACAGACCAAACCCGTCATTAAAACCTGTGCCTGACGGACCCAGCTCAGGAAGTCCAGTTGACAAAAGGGAGGAGGAGGGATGGGGAAGGGGGTGGAGTCAGGATCATGACTGGGAAACCCACAGAGACAGTTGACCTGAGCTAATGGGAGCTCGCGAACACTGGATCAACAACTAGGAAGCCAGCCTGGGATGGACCTAAGCCCTCTGCATGTGGGTGACAGTTGTGTAGCTTGGTCTGTTTGTGGAGCCTCTAGCAGTGAGATCAGGACCTGTCCCTGGTGTAGGAGCTGACTTTTGGGAACCTATTCCCCAAGCAGGGATGCATTGCCCAGCCTTGATGCAGGGGGAGAAGCTTGATCCCACCTCAACGTGATATGCCAGGCTTTGTTGACTCCCATGGAAGGCCTGCCCCTTTCTGAACAAAGGAGGAGTTGTTAGAGGGAATAGATGGGGGGGGGGGGTGTGAGGGGCGGGAATGGGGGAAAAGGAAGGAGAGGAAACTGTGGCTGGAATATAAAATAAATGGAAATTTTTAATAAAAAAATAAATAAAATTTAAAAAAATAAAACCTGTGTAAGAAACCAGTATGCTGAATGATTAATTTACAAGAAGGTGTAGCATGCTCTTGGGACGTGGAAGGCGATACCCCCAAACGGGGACCTCTGAAGGGACCTCTCACGCTATCCCCTTCCTCCCCATCTCTTGCATTTTCCTCCAGGCTGAGTCACAGAAACTAGAACCTCTTCTGCCAGAGCCAGTCAGAAGACCTAAAAATAGCATCCGAATGGCCCCTAGCCCTTCTATGTAACAGCTGGCCATGGAGAAGGAAAGATCTTCAGGCCTGGAGGTCTGGCTCCTTCACTCCCAAGAGGAAGACACAGTCCAACAGAGGAGGCGAGAAGAATCCGGACAGACAGGCCTGGCTGCCCACCACCGCTCGGCTCAGCTATTCCGGCTCCTTTCCTGCTCCTTCCCCTTTGACACACTATTCTTAACGGCTAAGCCTTAGCATAGTATGGTGTCATTTCCACTGTATTTTGTACGTTTAATCCGAAGGGTCCCACAACACATAAAACTCTAAACTTTTCTCTTGCTAACCTGACTTTTGTTAGAGGAGTGTCGGGCATCACCTAAGGACGGGTGAGGGAAGGTGTCACGTCTTTCCCGCCCTACAGCAACAACCAGGCCTTAGACCTCCTGAACGGATTCAACCCCTTCCCTGTGGGTCAACCGCATGGCAACCATAGTAATTAGAGCGGTGGTTCTGGCCCTTCTTGACGCTGCGACCCTTGAAGACAGTTCCTCATGTTGTGGCGACCCCCAACCATAAAGTTATTTTCATTGCTACTTCATAGCTTATTTTCTAGAGGAATCACGTGTCAGTTCCTAAGACCATCGGAAAACACGCTTTGTGACGGTCACGAGCCACACACTGAGAAGCGCTGAGTTAGCACGTTTCTCAGTGATGGCGGGTGCAAACCTCGCCACAGAAAGTCAGAACCGAAGGCTTTGAGCCTTGCTTTTTGAGAACCTAGATTAACCTCTCCGGGACTTAATCTAATTTGTAAATAAAAATTTGCCACGGCTCATCAAAATTATATATAAACGGTTAAATTTTATTGTATGTAAAATATCACTCAATAAAATTGTCAAAGGAAGGATACAAATGAGGATGGGAGGGGAGAGTAGTGAAGAGCAGGAGGAACAAGAAGGATGTTGGGCTGAGTGGTACAGATAGCAGCTGTCAACCCCAGGCTAAAACTTCCCCTGCCCTTCTCTCCCTAAACCTCAGCCTCCAGCCAGGACAGCTTTGCCCGGAAAGCCAAAAGGGTTCAAAGCTTCCCTTGGGGTCTCATTTTTCTGAGTCGGGAAGAATCAAGCTGTAGAATGGTCGCTTTGAGAGAGAAAAGAATTAAACTCATCTTTCATGCTTCCAACTCTCTCAACACTCTCGCGGACGAGGCGAGACACAATTGAGTGATTGTCTAGGAGAACCAGTTACAGTTTGGCAACTGAAATTTGCCGCCTCTTACGCAGGCGTCCTATTCCCTTGTGTTTAGGGGCAGAGGCTGGGTGGCAGAGTTGGGTGACCTGCAGGGCGTGATCTTATCAGGCAGAATCGGTGTCTCATCTCCCAGCTGATCTGAGGACATTTTTAAGGGTGTTTGTGGAATTTAGCTTATGCCATACTTTCCTGACTCTTTCAGTGATTGTAGTATGTTCTACCTTAGGACTTGGTCCACTCCCTCTCTAAGTAAAAACCCTCGGTTCTACCATCCACCATACGTACACATCCATCTAGCTTCAGACTCTCAAGACAGATGTCCTGGGTAGTTCCTGTTTCCCCATAAAGCAGCAGTTCTCAACCTGTAGGTCGTAACCCCTTAGAGTCAAACGACGCTTTCACAGCGGTGGTCTAAGACCATTAGAAATATCATCTTCTTTACACTCTGATTCATAACAGTAACAAAATTACAGTTATGAAGTAGCAATGAAAAGAATTTTACAGCTAGGGGGTCCCCACAACATGAGGAGCTATGTTAAAGGGTTGAAGCATTAGAAAGTTTGACAACCACCTCCCTAAAGAGAAAGCAGGAGAGAGAATTTAGATCAGCTCACACAAAAATCCTGTTGAGTCAGAGCCTGGAACCCCAGAGAAAGAACAAACTTAGGGCAGGGACGATGGGAATTATAAGGCAGGGGCCAGCAAGGCCAACGAGGCACCCAGAGAAGGCCTGCTTCCAAATGTTTCCTGAGTGGACCGTAAATTCCTGAATAATTGCTTAAACAGGCCCATGGCAGGCCCAGGAAAGACAGACAGGAAGCTGACCCCAGAAGATTTTATTTTTAAGGTATGACCTTTCTGCAGTCCAGACTGAACTCGCTACATGAGTTCAAGACCAGCCTGAAATCCATGATCTTCCTGACTCAAATCCAAACTTCTGGATTGCAATGTGAGCCGCCACATCCAGCCCCGGGTTCATTCCTGTCTTTCCTCACCTCAATCCGACCCGCATGCTGCAAAAAACATGGGATCCCCTGGAGCTGGAGTTGTAGACTGTTCTGAACTGCCATGCAGAGGCTAGGAATCAAACCCACGTCCCCTGGAAGAGAAAGCAGCTAATGTCCTTAGCCACTGAGCCATTTCTCCAGCCCCTTAAGCCGATTTTCTAAACCTAAAAGTACTTTCTAATTACTTGCAGGAATAATTTTTTAAAGTTCATTTTTCATATTCTAAAAGGGTCATAAAATGATTTAGTGCTGTGCAATGGACATGAGTTTAAAAGACCAACACTATGAGGGGCGGTGGTGGCGCACACCTTTAATCCCAGCAGTCAGGAGGCAGAGTTCGAGGCCAGCCTGGTCTACAGATTGAGTTCTATCCAGGACAGCCAGGGTTACACAGAGAAACATTGTCTTGGGGGTGGGGTAGGGGGCGGGAAGCTGGCAACAGAGCACACTTTCTGACACTTCAGAACAAACAAACCCAAGCAACCCTCATGAACAACCACAAGAATAAATTCAATGTCTTTTTTTTTTTTTTCAATGTCTTTTTTTGAGACATAGTCTTGCTATGAAGCCCTGGCTGGCCTGAAACTCTGTGTCCCAAGAGAGTCACAGAGATAGATCTACCAGCCTCTGCCTCTGGAGTCCTGGGAATAAAAACCCGAGTCATCACATCCTGCCCAAGATCTTCTTAAGTCCAGTGTTTGTGGCAGATGATCTGGCTTCAACTTTGGACCCTTCACTGAGTGACTAACCGTCACAGGCGCATGGCTGGTGGCCTCAGAGCGGGCCTGGTGGATGAGCTGTCTCTCAAAGGCTCATGCTCGTTTCCACTTGGCTTTCGTCCTGTCGAGATTGAGGCCTGGCCCTCTCCTCTGAAAAGGGCAGAATTGCTAGGAAAGTCACAAAATGTATTCTGAGAAATGGAGAGAGACACCCTAGCTTCCTTGTAGAGTGCCTGGCTCCATGGCACTCTAGAATTCTCTGGAACTTTAATGACAGCCAAAAGGAAGAGTTTTTTTCTCCTGACTGCTGGCTGACCCTTCCTTCACTCCCACACATTTTCTTACTTTCTCTGGTTATGATGTAAGTTCAGTCCCCTGATATTCGGCCATCCACAGAAAGCTGCAATCAGGCAAAACAAAAGAATGTTCTAGCCAGCTCACTCGTGACTAACAAACACTTGAAATATGCCTTCGGTAATCGAGAAAGACTATTTGTAATTATATTATACTTTAAACTGCCATTTTAAGACATACCATATTTAGTTAAAATTGGATAAATTTTATAACTTTAAGATATATATTTTACATATATGTAACATATGCATAAATGTAATATATACAAGATATACACATATATATATTGACTTTTTCACTGTAAATTTTATGAAACATAAACACAGATGAAGTTTTGCTTTGTTGTTGTTTTTGTTGTTGTTGTTATTTAAGACAGGGTCTCATGTAGCCGAAGCTGGACCTTAGAACTTCTAATCTTCCTGCTTCTACCTCCCAAAGCACTGGGATTCCAGGTGTGGGTAACCACAGCAGATGTGTTTTTTGTTGTTGTTTACTTCCTTGCTTGTTTTAAAGCCAGGGCCTTACTCTGAAGTCCAGGATAACCTCACACTCACAGCAATCCTCCTGCCTCAGCCTCCCAAGTGTTGGATGTACAAGCCTGAGCCGCCATACCCAGCTATTTCTTTGATGCAGTGCTGGGGATGGAACCCAGGGCCTTGGGCATGCTACACAGCATGCTGCCAACAGAGCCGCAAACCCAGCTCCTCCTGATGTTCGCCTGATGAAGACTTAGTCTCCAGGGGAGATGTGCTGCCTCCCCAGGCCACTTTTAAAGGACTCATGCAGAAAGAATGTGAAGACCTCCGTGACAATCTGGTTGCTGATGAGCTGCTGAAACAATCATGTTTTGCTCATGTCGGGTTAAATAAAATTATTCAAAGTAATGTCACTTTCTTCGTACCTTTTTAATGTTGCCGTTATTGCTCGCGGTATTTCTGCTAGATGCTACAGCTCTATAGCATGATCCCAGACTCAGTTTCCCCACTGGCTGGTCCCATAACGTTAAGCAACTTAGCCTCTCTAAATGTGTCTTAACTTATCTGTAAGCTGAAGAAAATACTGCTGCCTCCTGAATAAGGTAGTGTGTTTTACACGGAACAAGGTTTCTTGTTGCTTGCTTGCTTGCTTGCTTGCTTGTTGTTTAGAAGGCTTAGGCAGGTCCCTGCTCCCAGCAGGTTGCCACCTTCACTTTAGGTAACCTCAGGGTTAAAGGTGAAGCTTAGGAGTGGAGAGTCTGCCTAGTATGTACGGGGGACCGAGTTCAGCCCTCACGACAGCAAATAATTTACTATAAAAAGAAAAGAAGGTTGCCACATCTTCAAAAATGGAAAAATAAGAATTTGAGGGGTGGTCAGGTTTCTCCTATATTTTTCTCATACTTGCACAATTATTTAATTTTTTAAATTATATTTGTTAACTAAGGAATGCTTTTGCTTAAAGAAATGAAATTACTTAAAACATAGCCTTCTCTGAGAAATCCAGAACAGGGTTTATGAGACATGGTAGAGATAAATACCTCAAAAAAACCATGTTCGATCCATTTGGCTTCAAAATTGAAGAGTAAAGTTTTATTTGCAACTAGATTCCAGGGCTCAGTACTAAACCAATTTCTAGATAAATCTACATTATAGAATTCTGTTCCTAGAAGATAAAGTATCCTCTCATAGATATCCTGCCAAGTTCAACTCACACACACACATACATGTGCATACACACATGCACACTCATATACACACACAACAACAAACACATACATTGACACACATACATATACACACATCATACATGCATACATACACATACATGCTCATACATGAGCACACATGTACATACACATACATATACACACCACATACTTACACACAAACATACATACATGCACACACATATATATGTATACACATACATATACACACACACACCAAGGCTTCTTAAACTTTTTCACTTGCAATCGTTTTTCACCTAATAAATTTTTTCCAGACCTCACCTACAGTCCTAGGTATACATATCAATCCTTTACTGATATAAAGTCATAAAGAAATTTATTTTAAAATAATTTTGTACGCATAATTTTATCATTTCTTCAAGATGAAACTAAATTTGCTAGTTAAAAATAATGAATATTTATTTTTAAATAGTGACTTATATCGTGCCTGCAATATTTCCTATTGCAGAGCAAAGAACATCTTAGCAGTCTTCAGAGGTGATAGAAATTTTCATTTTATAATCACTGATACCCTGCCTACAAATGCATAGCACAAAATGGCACAACCGTGTTCAAAGCCATGGCAGACACTGCTGGAAATTCTGTCTATCCTACTCCCAAGCCCAAGTTCACTCAGTTATTTCCTATAAAACTCAAGCCAGCGATTTAAACAGCAGTTCCGCCCCAACACGGACCAGCCCACAGACAGACCAATCCCATGCTTAAATGCTGAAGAACAGCGGTAGTGACATAGGAAAAGTCTCCTATAATTAAACCATTATGTTTCTATGAGAGAAAAAAAAACACGTGTGTGTGTGGTAAGGATGCTGTAACGCGGATCATACAGTAGTTCCAAAGCTGGGTCAAGGGATTAAAATAGCATGCATTGGCACGGAGCTGAGGACTGGCATGAGCGGCAAGGGAGCCTGCCGTGGTCGCCACTGAGGCTGCACTGAGGTCACGTGACTCCACTGGCAATCCCACTACAAACGTCTCGGGTTCATCATGCACCTGGCGTTGAGTTCAGCTGCAGGGAAACTATCTTGACTTGGGGCTTGCTTTTCAGGTGTTCTAAAATTAGGAGTTTAATTTCCACAATGGCTACAGGAATATTGGTTATTGGGTGCATTGTGGTCTTTATGCTTTTGGTTTGAGCGGTAAATAGTTTTTGCTGTTGCTGTTGTTGTTTGGGGAAGCGGGCAAGCACCCATTCTCAGAACATCAGGATGGCTTCTTGGTGCCAGAGGCCTTGTTGGCCCACAGCATGTAAGACTGCAGGCTGGCTCAGGGACCTGAGGTCACCTATAGACATCATATCACTGATGCGGTTCTGCTCATCCCTGGAGCAGTGACACAAGTAAGTGCTGGGACATAGTAGTGGAGACGGTGGTGGGAACTGTCCCCCAATCCTCATCTTGGCTGCTGCACCAGCGAGGATCTGCCCTCGGATGGGGCCATTACTACTGAAAAGCATTTCACGTGAAGCCTCCACAGCCTCTTCGGCCATGGTCTTCCAGGAAACAAGAAAGGAATGAATGGATTATGGGCTGGCCACAGCTGCTTCCTTCCCTTTCGAGTGGATGTCCCCACTGAGGAAGCTGTACCTTAGCTACCGCCTCGTTCGGGATGCTTCCCGGCACATCTCCCCTTCATCCCTCAGACCTCAGGACACACAGCTCTCCAGAAACCTGAAGCAGCTGAAGGCCCATCTTTTGTGTGCTTCATTCAGCTCTTTCTGTTGTCACCGTTTATAACTTCTGAGATAACATTTCCCTAGGTTGCCCAGGCCGACTTGCAACTTCTGGGTCCCAGATACCCTCCTATCTCATCCTCTTGAATACCCGAGACTAGAGAACCACACCAGCCCCCAACTACCTTGTGTGGTTTTGTTGTGGTACTTGTTGTAGTTTTAGTTAATTATTTGCGGTGATATGACTGAGCCCCTCCCAGTCCTCTAAGTACAAACTCTACCAGGACAGGAAGCTAGAGTGTCTTATTCACGCTCCATCTCTGGCTTGGAGCCCAGAGCCATGGATCTATATCATTCAATCAATATTCACTGAATGTGTTAGTCAAGAATTTCCAGACAAGCAAAATCAATAGGGTGTGTGTGTGTGATCTCAAAGCAAAATATGTGACCCCAAACCAATGACCTAAGCAAACTGATTTGTGTTTGTGTTCGGCTTCAAGTCAAATACAAACATTTATGGTAAGCAATTGTCTCCCATGGTTACAGAGCCTGACAGGTCCCAGGAGCTGCAGGTAAGTCAGTGAGCTGGCGGTGCAGGAGAGTGGATGGCAGAGCATTGGTCTAAGTCTGAAGCCAGGCAAAGGCAAGCCGGAGAACCAGGAAGAGCCAAAGACAGTTCTACAGACAGGGAAGGACTGAGGGTCCAGGTCAAAGTCAAGGAGGTGGGGGGGGGGTCGGATTTCCAACGAATGGAGGAAGGGTCCATTCAGACTGTCGGGGGGATTAGATGTTTCATGCTCTCTGGTGTGGGGAACCTGCTCTACCAAGTCTGATTTAAATAAATGCACCTCAAGAATATAAATATACAGAGTAGCACTCAAGAGGATGATAGCAGGTTTCTGAGCAGCCAGAGCTACATAGAGAGGCTCTCTGTCTCAAACGCGCGCGCGCGCGCGCGCGCGCGCGCGCACACACACACACACACACACACACACACACACACATACAGAAAGAAAGAAAGAATAATAGTTGACCAATTGTTTGTGCATCCTGTGGCCTAGTCAAAACGACACATGAAATTATATAAATTGGGATAACAATAAATGATTATATAAAAAAATAGAAAGGCCAGTGAGATGGCTCAGCAGAGAAAGGTACACACATACACAAAAATAAATGTTTAAAATTACTTTAAGAAAAGACTTGAGGCTGGGCATGGTGGTGCACACCTTTAACCCCAGTCAACACTCAGGAGGCAGAGGCAGGTGGATCTCTTGTGAGTTCCAGGACATCCAGGGCTACACAGAGAGACCTGTCTTGAAAAACCAAAAAAAAGACTTGATGCCTCCCACCACTTGGGCACTGAGGCAGAAGGATAATAGGGAGAAAAAACGAGAGAGACAGACAGACAGACAAAGAGTAGTGCAGTGGCTGGAGCACAGTTGATACTGAGTGACTACCTACTCACAGCAGCTGCTAAGCTGCCATATTTTCTGTGTTATGTGCCTTTGAGGTACCTAGCCTTCCTGATGACTGAACTCTTTCCCTGAGGTCGGGAGACACTGGAGAGAGGTAGTTCAGTCGTGTTCACATGACCAGGAGCTACAGCTCTCCCTCTGCCTCCCCTCAGTCTCAGAGACACGACACACACACTCACACACATACACATTCACACACACACATTCACACACATACACATTCACACACTCACACACATACATATTCACACATACTCACACACTCTCACACACTCACACTCTCTCTCTCTCACACACACACACACACACACACACTCCTCCCCACACAGAAGCAGCCCCTTGTATCTCTGCTCTATTCCAGGAGTTCCCAAGGCCAGGCCAGGGGACACTGCCTGAGACAGCTATCCAACCTATTCATTTCCTAGTCACAGAACCCTGTAACTCAGCAAGTCAACACACACCAGACACCTTCAGCTTACCAGCCCCTTACATGGGCGGCAAAACGTCTGAATGCTGGCTGAGACCCACCTTAGACAGTCTGGCACAGGAGCAGACTCCGTTAGCACTTTACGACCCCTAAGTGTTCCACCGTCTTCTCAGGGATGGCAGCCTCTGCCTGCTCCACCATCTCCCAGTTTCGTTTTTTCAGCTACTGCTTGAACTTTTCACAGATATTTATTTTCTCACACCCTAGTAAGGAAGCTGGTGACATTAAATTTTCTCAAATTCTAATAGAATTATGTTTGCTTTCCCTTTCGTTTTGTGTTTGCTGTCTTGCTGTTGCTGGGGAGTCGTTATTTTGTTTGTTTTTGCTGTTATTGTTTCTCATTTCTCAGGACGCGGTTGCAGGCAGCTTGACTAAACCCCTACGTATAGTCAAGGCTAATCTTGAACACCCGCTCCTCCTGCCTCAGATTCCTGAATACTCAGATTACAGGCATGGGCTACACGTCTGGTTCTGTTTTCTGTGTCTTTAAGACAGGCTCTCGCTCTGAAATGCAGACTGGGCTCAGACTCACAGCAATTATCCTGCCTCAGCTTCCTGGTTGCTGAGATTATAGCAATATAATATAGTAAATATAATAAATCACCTTATCCAGACACTTGTTGCAAATTATTTCTTCCAAACTTGGTCAGTACGTATGGCTCTACAAGCACATATGTATACATAGATACACAAATATGTACATAAAATATTCAGGAAGAAGTTGTTTTAATACATTTATTTTTTTAATGTGGGTGGGGTGCTATCTCTCAAGGGTAAAGGTCAGAGTACAGCTTTCGGGAGCTGGTTCTCTCCTTCCAATATTTGGGTTCAGGGACCCAACCCAGGTCTCATGAGGCTTGGTGGCAAGTTCTTTTACCCACTAAACCATCTCTCCAGTCTGCCGTGTTACTCCCTATGATTTTGTTCATTGCGCCTCCGTATTGTTTTTTTTTTTTTTGGTTTTTCGAGACAGGGTTTCTCTGTGGCTTTGGAGCCTGTCCTGGAACTAGCTCTTGTAGACCAGGCTGGTCTCGAACTCACAGAGATCCGCCTGCCTCTGCCTCCCGAGTGCTGGGATTAAAGGCGTGCGCCACCGTCGCCCGGCTATGCGCCTCCGTATTGTTAAGACAAGCAATTTAACATAGGCTTGTCGTGTCCATTACTGGGGGGAAAATGTGGAAACTGACTTGGAGATAGAGGAACGCTTATATGTACCCCATTTTTTTACCCGTCTACCTGCTGATGGGCATCTAGCCCTTCCTTGTTTCGGCAGCTGTGGATGATAAAGCATAACCGAGCACCTGGTGTGTAGCTCGAGCCTAGCACCAGCTTTCCTATCTCAAGTTAAAAGCAAGCTAGCAAGAATCCTCGGGCTCCTTTGTGCTCCCTCCTCTCATATCCCAATAGTGAGAACATCACCCTAAATGCCATTGACAACCAAGACAGTCTGCTGGGCTTACTCCACACGATTCTTGCCTGTTCTTTTCGTTCTTGTTTCGTTTCACTCTTATGAATGTCAAGACATAGACTGGGCAGGAAAAGCCAAGTGTAACAGAAATGTGTCGTACCATTGGTTATATCCTTTCGGCAGAGCCCAGAGGTCTGATCATGCAATCTTCATGATCCTACACAGCACAGAAAGGCATCCCAACAGGAGAAAACAGTCGTTAGGGTGTTGAAGGAGTGTCATCTGCACGCTGAATATTAAAAATCAAGCATCCACCCCTTTACATAGAGAAATTCATCCTTCTGCCGCAGGTACGGGTAGTCAGCAAAATGGGGGTTGGGGATGTTTTGTTGAGATCAGAGATCTGATCTCACAAGCCCAGACTTAACATAACCTTTTAAAGAAATTAATTGGCTGGGCATGGTGGTGCATGCTTGTAATCCCAGCAATTGGGGAGACTAAGACAGGAGGATTGCCGTGAGTTGCAATCTAACTTAGCCTATATAGCAGCACTGTGCTTTAAAAGAATAGAAAATAAAAATAAAGAGGAAATTTACTGTCCAAACTCTGGAGGGGGATACAAAGATAAAAAGAATTAAGACTTTCTTCCCCTGAGCGTTTGACAGAAGTTGGACAGGTAAGATAAATCACAAACCCTTTGTTTGCTTAGGGCTTTTTGTTGTTGTTGTTTGTTTTGTTTTTGCTTTTTGACCCAACAACCAGAGTCTCAAAGCTGCCCTCTACCCCGATGTGTCATTGACAGCAGTTTTGATCTCCTGATCTTCCTGCCCCTATCTCCCAAGTGCTGCCATTAAATTACAAGCATGCACCACCTCTCCTGGATCACAAATAAATATATATATCGAAAAATTAAAAAAAAATCTATGGGCCAGGCCTGGTGGTTCAGGCCTGTGAGCCCAGTAAATCAGGAAGCTGAAGCAAAGGAACCGAAAGTTCAAAGCCTGACTGGACTGTGTAATGTCAGGTTAAGGCCAGCCAGGGCGACTTAATAGTTCTCTCGAAATGAAACGGAAGCAGAGGGCTGGGCGTGTAGCTGAGTCGCGGAGCGCTTGCCCAGAATATGCTAGAAGGAGCCTCTAGAAGGATAGAAGGAAAGAAGGAAGGATAAGAGAAAGGGAAGGAGGGAAGAGGGGAGAGAAGGAAGGAGGAAAGAAGGGAGGCTAGCCATGGCCCTGAATTTCTGGTTTTCTGAGATACGAGTGCAAGTCTAGTTGGCAGTTTACAGGCTCTTTAGATCTCGCCAGTCTAAACCTTCCACACAACCATGGAACCTTTGCAGAGGACCCTGGGTATCTGTCTTCCTGAGATGAATACGTTCCTAAAAGAGTATGAGTGAACACAATGTTTATAAAATGATTCTTTTCCACTGAGTGTTGTTGATTTCAGAGGGACTTTATCATCCTCATCTCCCTCCTGGCAACAAGGAAATCACACACAAAGCGAAGAATTCTTTTGGAAGTGAGGAGCCATACTATCCTTCTGTCTTTACCTAGAGAGGCAGCTAGCAATGGTGTCTTCCTAAACCCTAAACCCTCCGGCCAACACTCACCTCCTCACCGGCCAGCAACCTAGTGTCTAGACCGGTCATTCTCTGGCCTGCTTCTTGTTCCCTCACCCTCAGCTGGAGTGAGACGCCATAGACCCATGTAACACAACAGAAGCTTGCTTCCCCACAGTTCTGGATGTTCAGGCTCAAGATGGTAGCAGGAGGAGCTGGAGAGATGGCCTGGTGGTTACGAGCACTTGGCTGCTTCATCTAGAGGACTGAGGCTCAGTTCCATGGGATCTAAAACTTACGGCCTCCACAGGTACCAGGAACTTGCATGGTGCTTAGACATATAGGCAGGCAAAACACCCACACACACAAAATAAAAATGAATAAATCGTTACAAAATGCAAGATGGTAGCCTGGGTTCTGTCTTCTGAGATTTCTCTTCTTCAGCTGTCTTCTCCACATGCCTCTCCATGGTCTTCCCTCTGGACCTGTCTGTATCCAAATTCCTCCTCCCAAGGACGTGTTAGATGAAGGAGCATCCATAGTGTTCCCTTAATCAACTCCTTTAAGGCCTCTTCAGTCACACTCTGAGGGACTGGAGGTTGGAGCTTCCACATATGAGTTTAGAGAAGGGCACTGCTCGGTCCATAATTCTGGCAAAAAGTATATTTGGCTGGACATTGTGGAACACACCCTCAAAGCTAGCACTTGGGAGACAGAGGTAGCCGGATCCTTGCGAGTTCCAGACCAGCCAGAACTACAGAGTAAGACCCTAGATAGATAGATAGATAGATAGATAGATAGATAGATAGATAGATAG
>JABTXL010005037.1:9694314-9711818 GCA_025134845.1 Neodon shergylaensis | reverse complement strand
AGATAGATAGATAGATAGATAGATAGATAGATAGATAGATAGATAGAGATAGGTAGATAGACGATAGATGATAGATGGATGATGGATAGATGAATAGAAGGATGGATGGATTTATAGATAGATAGACAGACATAGTGTAGATAGATGATAGAGATAGATAGGTAGATAGACGATAGATAAATGATAGATGGATGATGGATAGATGAATAGAAGGATAGATAGACAGACAGACAGACAGACAGACGGATAGGTAAACTGAATATCTTTCTGCCTAAGTAGAATAGAGGAGGGTAAAGGCCATTTTATTGTTCCTAAGCCAAAAACAAAAATTTACTCAACACAAAGTTAGTTTCTTGGGGTAACTCATCTCTCTTCTCCACTGGAAACTATAAGATAGTTGAGTCTCAGGCTTGAGGGTAGACTCACCCAGAACTCTGAATAAAGGCCAGCCTCACCCTCAGAGGTGCTGATCCACTAGGCACTGGGCATGGGATGGGACCCAAGAATTTGCATTTCTAGCTGGTCACGACTGGGGCCGCAGTAAAAATACGGATGATGTAATGTTCTGTTTTGCTTCGCTCACCGTACACCCAGAGTCCAGCGGTACAGTCATTGTCCTTAGGGAGCTGAGTCCGCCTCAGAATAGCCAAGGGCTGGTTTGAGGTTTCATAGCTGACTCATGAGCAGAAGAGCCGGGACAGAAAGCCTGATCTGATGGTGGTCTGGTCCCTCAGCATCAGAGAGGAACCTACCCAAGACGACCTGAGTGAGCGGTCACTCATTTTCATTGTTACCTTGACACAATCCAAAATCACCCAGCAGGGAGTCCCAGTAAGAGATCGTCTGGATCTGGTTGGCCCTCCGACATGTCTGGAATTGCATTCACTGACATAGAAAGGAGGGCCTTTGCCCACTGGCCAACACCGGTCCCAGGGTTCGGGGTCCTGGACTGCATGAGAGCAGACAGAGCGATCTGGGCAGTAAGCACACATGCATTGTTGGCGCTCTGTAGATGTCACGTGACCAACTGTTTTAAATTCCCACTGCTTTGGCTTCCCTGTCATGAGGGACAGTAGCTGGGAACTGTGAGCTAAACTAGACTCTCTAACAAGCTGCTTTTTAATAAGGCCTTTTGTGAAAGCAACAGAAACGGGACCAGAGCAGATACTCGTTCACAGCTAGGTGTCCAGCGTTTCCCAGGCAAAGTTACTTCTTCTCTTGTATAATGCAATGCACTCCACGGCATGATGTGTGTTTTACAGGTGAAAAACCTCAGGTTCAGGTAGGCTAAGAGATGTCTCCACTGTCACACAACCAAACACACCCTGTAGGCCAAACAGGATAAGCCTGGTTTCAGAGCCCTGTGCTCAGCCACCACTGCCCTCGGACAAAGCTCTCTTCAACCCCTTTCATCGTCCAGGGCGTGAGCCGTGACCTTCACACAGTGGGGGCACAAACCTATAAATCCAGCTACTCCAGAGTAGAAGAAACTGCGCTGCAATTTCTAGGCCGACCTAAGCTACAGAACCCACTCAAGACTAGCACGTGAAACAAAAGTAGCTGGATGCAAACGGGGTGGTGGTGATGTAAGCCTTTCATGCCAGCACTCAGGAGGCAGAGGCAGGCAGAGCTCTGTGAGTTCGAGACCAGCCTGATCTACAAGAGCTAGTTCCAGGACAGGCTCCAAAGCTACAGAGAAACCCTGTCTCGAAAAACCAAAAAAAAAAAAAAAAAAATAGCTGAATGGTGTGGTGGTGGTGATAACGCAGGTACAGGAGGCCAGTGGACAGCTGCTCCGTTTCCAAAGCCACAGGGCAGCTGAGCTTGCCAGATAAGTGGAGCATCTGAGTCAGGGAGGCACCCATAGCCAGGAAACTTCCTGGCTTCACCAAACTAGCCAGGTAGTTAAGTTCCACTCCGATTTCTGCGAGCCAAATTTCCTTTGCCCTATGCCCCCTCCTGCCTAGCCACCTTTTTCTTTTCTCTTTCTTTTCTTTGGTTTTTCATTGAGGAGAGGGATGAAAAACAGAATTTTTCTATTATTATTATTATTTATTTTATCATACACAGAGATGGGTCTTACTGTGACATTTCCATACATATATGTCATTATGTTTCGCTATTATACCCCACCCTGGACCTCTCCCATTCTTCTCTTGATTGCCTTTTTCTTTCTCTCTTTCTTTTTTTTACGTTTTCCCTTATTTTTATATATGGATGTTTTGCCTAAACGTATGTCTGTATACAATGTCTGTGCCTATTACCTACAGAGGCCAGGAGAGCACACTGGAACCCTAGGACTGGGATTACAGATGGTTGTGAGCTGTCTGTCGATGCTGGGAATCAAACCCATGTCCTCAGGAAGAGCGGCCAGTGTTTGTAACCACTGAGCCATCTCTCCAGCTCAGACTGCCTATTTCTATCAGCCATTTTCCTTTACCAATATCCCCTGCCCCTTCAAAGCTCCTGAGAAGGTTGGGTTTTGAGGTCCCCCAGTAAACTTCACCCGTACCCTTTCCTTCCGTCTTCCTTCCATCACCTCAGCACATCCTCAAGACCTCACAGGACACTGGCAATAACCTCAGGCTTTGCGGATGGCCTTCCAGGTAAACACTAATTTGGTTCCCATGATCTCGTCCCTTTCGGTCACCGACCAACCCCAGATTCTCAGAGCCTGGGTGACTCATGTCCATACAGCAGTCCCACCTCTCCCTCCTGATGACTGGTTTTACAGGACACAGGTAAGGCGCTGAGAAGGAGAACATTAGCCAGGACTCTGCTAAGCCTGCGGATGTTCTGGTGACACATAGCCAGTGGGCCGCCACTTCCTCCCAGCAACTCCATGACATTAACAAGAAGGGGTTAGCCAGCCCACCCAGCCACACCGCTTTTCCAGAACACCAAGAGGGAACTCAGGGCCCCCAGTCACTGTGACAGTCGTCTCTCTCCCACTATAAGCTCTTCCGTCCTTCTCTCGGGCACTGTAGTAGTATCAGTATATCTCGCACATTCTTTTCTGGACGGAAAAACAAAGTCAGTTCCCTGCAGACTGCCCAGGACCAGGGAATCATTCAATGACCTCTAGTCTAGAAAGTGCTGGATGTCTGCTCAGGGCTTTACCTTGCTCTGCAATCAGCAGCCCTGGGCCATGTAGGGAGGAAGAAAGAAGGAAGAGTCAAGCTTTCAGGGAATCATTGCCCTGCTGGCCCCTGTATAGCAGACACAGGAGCAGAGGATGTAGGGAGATCTCAGAGGTACCACTTGAGGGATGGGCCTCCTCTGTGCAGAGAATGGCCATAAACTAAAGCCGTGGCAATTGTCTGTCCACTTCTTAGGAAATCCACCTCCTCCGAGTCCTTTGTTCCTAGAAAGAAATGCTATGGAATAATCATTTTGTGCACTGTGGATATGTATTGCTGTCCCTGGTTTAATGAAGAGTCTACTGGACAATAGCTAGGCAGGAAGAGGTTAGGCAGGAGAGCCAGACTGGGAGAAAGCTGGAAAGAAGGAGGGTTTGAGGACTATGGACCCTCAAGACCCTGAATTTTCTGTGACCCCTTGCCTGCTGGAGTAAACAATTTGTTTTCCTATGCTTGCAGCTGCTCTGGGCTCGAGACCCTCATGAGGTTCCTGATGGCAGGTGAGTGGTTTCTGGTGGGCTTGCTTACAGCTGAAAAGTCCCGAGAGCTAGGGCGTGGCCATTAGTCAAGGAAGAACTCTATATAAGCAGCCCTGGAACACAATAAAGGGGGCATTCTTGTTTCATGGATGATCGGTGTCTCTGTGTGTGTATGTTCCAATTTCCAGGCCCTTGCCTGACTCACAAACCGTCACGTGGTAGACAGGCAGGACGGTACAAGGGTTGAGTCATGAGGAAACTCGGAGAGAGGCAAAATGAACATGCCATAATGAGAAAAGGTACTGAGACACAAGCTAGAACATAGAAAAGAAATACGGGTGATTTAAATTATAGAGCCAGTTAGAAACAAGCCTAGGCTATTGGCCGAGCAATTATAATTAATAACAAGTCTCTGTATGGTTATTTGAGAGTGGGAAAACGGGACAGAAAACTCTACCTACAAAGAACAGTCAGAGGAGAACACACCAGGTGCAGGCTACCCAGGAGAGAGCAAGATTGGGGCTTGCAACACCTTCTGAAATCTCTGCAATCTGTTCATTCAGACTGACCAAAAACACAGTTCATCATATATTAGAAACTGAAATGACTTGAATAAAATAAGGAATCAACTCTTAATTGTGACACCAAAATAAGACAGCAGAAGGGGCCTGCCCTCCCTGGGTAGACACTAGAGCCATGTGACCTTAGGCAGCCCCTCAGAACTCTGCACCAGTGTCCCTATCCATATGATGGGATCATAGATGTTCCTTATGGAGCCGTCATGAGAAGTAAATGTTGATACACTTGATGCTCTTAGAACAGTGGCCATAGCATTATTAGAGCTCAATAAACTTTATATAAATATAGGGTGGTCCAAACATCAGGGCTGCCTCCCGATAAATCGATCAGAAACTGATAGTATTGTAAGGAAGAACTACACTTGAGCTTCTCTCATCACAGGGAGTGTAGAGGCAAGAGGATCAGGAGTTTGAGGTCATCCTCAAAGGCAGAGCTAGTTCAAGGCCAGCCTGTGCGACATGAGTCTTTGTCTGAAAACAAGGCAAAACCCTTCACCGTACTGCCCCTTAGCCCTTAGCCCTGCTTTCCATCCAAAGACACATGTTCTATGTCTAACAACTTGTGTAACACTATACGAGCTCAATGCTGAGTCACCCTGGCTATCTGCCATCACGGACGTGAACTATGTGCCGATCATTAAACCGTTCAGGGTCAGCAGAGTTCTGGGCATGGCCAGCCTGCAGGGACCATGGTCATAGGTCCAAGTGGACCTCGTGGGCAGCATGAGCTGCTCCATAATCCTCCATGTGAAAGATTATACAGTGTCTAGGTGCTGGCCGGGCGCTGGTAGCACACGCCTTTACTCCCTTTAATCCAGCATTTGGGAAGCAGAGGAAGGCAGATCTCTGTGAGATCAAGGCCAGCCTGGTCTACTAGAGCTAGTTACAGGACAGGCTCCAAAGCTCCAGAAAAACCTTGTTTCTAAAAACTTTAAAAAAAAAAAGTCCAGTTGCTCAGTTTATTGGCGTCATAGCAAGAGGGTCCCGAGACAGAGTTGACCCTGCCACTGGGTGCGGGATCTGCCTCATTTGACCCACAAGATTACCCACCACTGTTAAATAAAGTGTCCATTTTGTATATTAAGATTTAAAAAAGCAGCCGGGCGATGGTGGCGCACACCTTTAATCCCAGCACTCGGGAGGCGGATCTCTGTGAGTTCGAGACCAGCCTGGTCTACAAGAGCTAGTTCCAGGACAGGCTCCAAAGCCACAGAGAAACCCTTTCTCAAAAAACCAAAAAAAAAAAAAAAAGATTTAAAAAAAGCAAAAAAAAAAAAAGTAGAGCCACAGAATGGAGATGATTTCTCCTATGTCATGAATTGATAATTTAAATAAAAGATCTAATGTTCTCGACCTCTGGGTTGTGACCCCTTTGGGTGCCAAATAACCCTTTCACAGGGGTCACATATCAGACATCCTACACATCAGAAATTTAAGATTTAAGACAATAGCAAAATCACAGTTGGGAAGTAGCAATGAATAATTTTGTGGTTGGGGGTCACCACAACATGAGGGACTATATTAAAGGGCCACAGAATTAGGAAGGTTGAAAACCACCGCTCTACACACACATACATGTAACATATCAAACACATGCACGCACAAGAAATTGAGGAGACAAATGCTAGTATTCATGACCTAAGTACAAAATAAAATATAAACCACAAAATGTGGTAAAAGCATTAAGGCACAATAAACTGAAGTGTAAGAGACAAACTCAAGACTGGGGGTATAGCTCAACTGCTCAACTGCCCAACTGCTCAAATGCTCAAATGCCTGCCTAGCATGGCAAAGCCACAGGTTCCATCTCCAGGAGCAAGAAACTTGGTATGGGGACATTTGTCTGTGGTCCAAGAGGACCTCTAAGAATCTGAGGTAAGCCTAGAAGACTCTGTAAAACTGTCTCAAAAACACCAAAAAGCCAGTTGGGGTGGCACATGACTTTAATGCCAGCATTCAGAAGGCAAAGGCACGTGACTATGAGTTCAAAGCTGGCCTGGGCTACATAGGAAAAGCCAGGATAGCCAGCGCTACATGGTAAAATCTTGTCTAAAAAAAAAAACAAAGAAAAAAAAAGGAGAGGTAAGGGAGTGTCATTCTTTCAAAGGAAAAAGAATTATCTTATTCCACTCCTTTGGTTGTGGTTAACTTTGTTTTTTGTGTTTTTGTTTTCCTAGACAGGGTTTCTCTTTGTAGCCTCAGCTGTCCTGGTACTCACTCTGTAGAGCAGACTGGCCTCGAATTCACAGAGATTCACCTGCCTCTAATTCCTGAGTGTTAGGATTAAAAGTGTGCATTACCACCGCCCAGAAGTTGTGATTAACTTTTAAACATTAGATACCTTCTACTACAAAGACAATAATTGTGTGTGGTTATGAAGGATAGTGTGATATTTAATACATGAGCACAGTGTATAAATATTGGATCATTATAGCCTTCCCATGAAACAGTTGTTTCCTTATTTCTTTGGGGAACATTCAAAATCCTCTTTTTATTTCTGTTTGGGTTTTTTTTTTATTTGTCAAGATGGAGTCTTGTTGTGGAATATTTTTAAGGTGTGTTACATTTGTTTGTGCTCTAGAACATTTGTTTAATGATGTAAAGATGTGTTGCTTTTGTTTATGCTGCATTTGTTCAACTCTGTGAAGCTGTAATTCTTTGCCTGTCTAAAACACCTGACTAATAAAGAGATGAATGGCCAGCAGCGAGGCAGGAGCAAGGATAGGCGGGGCTGGCAGGCAGAGAGAATAAATAGAAGGAGAACTCTGGCTGCATGGAGAGGAGCAAGAGGACAAGGAGAGAAAGATGTTAGGAACCAGCCACGGAGTAAGCGTGAAAATAAGACATAAGTAAGGAAAGAAAAAAAGCCCAGAGGCAAAAGGTTGATGGGATAATTTAAATTAAAGAAAGCTAGGTAGAAACAAGCCAAGCTAAGGCGGGACATTCATAAGAATGTGTGTATTTGGGAGCTGAGCGGCGGGACCCCAAAGAGTAAAAACAACTACAGAGTCTTGCTGTGTAGCTCAGACAGGTCTTGAGAACATTCTTTCTTGGCTTCAGCCTTCCAAGGTCTGAGATTGCCGGTGTACGCCACTGTGGCCCTCTCTGCTACCTGTTTTTTGAAATACAGTTACTATTAACCACTGTCACCCTAGTTCATTGTTATTCCTCTTGTCCATTAAAGACAAGGTCTCCCCAAGGTGCCCAGGTTGGCCTTGAATCCTCGCCACCTCCTGAGCCCTGGAGTGGCAGCTGTGCCCCACAGTGCCCAAGCTCTCTGCTATGGGATGCCCCAAGTGGACTGGAGAGGAGGTGGCTTAGCAGTCAAGAGCACTTGCTGCTCTTCCAGAGGACCCAGGCTTAATTCCCAGCACCCACATGGTGGCTCACAAGCATCTGTAACTCCAGCCCCAGGGGTTCCAAGGCCCTTGTCTAGCCTCCATGGGCACCAGACACAGATGTGTGGTACATAGATTATTATTAAATAGATCCCTCCAATTCAGATTCCACCTCAACCAGTAAACCATTCTCTGCCCATCTTCCTCACCATATCTCTGTATGTATAAAGTAGTTCATGGAAGCCATGAGAACCGGGACTACTAAAAAAATTTTGACTTAATTACAGAAATTCCACAGTCTCAATTGTCTATAATGTGTGTTTAATAGTATTTGTGCATTGTTGAAAACTTAGGAACAGACTCCAGACTCACACTGTTCTATTATCTTGGATCTGCCTTTGCTATGGAACCTCCCCCATGCCTCAGTTTCCTCATCTGCGAAGTGGGGGTGGATAAGGTGCTTATTGTATAGGGTTGTTCTAAAGATCGGGTAGTGCTTGTGGGTACCGTCATCCCCAGAGGGCTTGCTGTCATGAAACTTTGGCCTTGCCCTCAGCACACATTTTTTTTTAATTTATTTATTATGTATACAGTATTCTCAGTATTCTGTCTGCATGTATGCCTACAGTCCAGAAGAGGGCACCAGATCTCACTACAGATGGTTGTGAGCCACCATGTGGTTGCTGGGAATTGAACTCAGGACCTTTGAAAGAGCAGGCAGTGCTCTTAACCACTGAGCCATCTCTCCAGCCCAGCACACATTTTCATATACAAGAAATAGAGGTTTAGACCTAAACCTATTTCAAGTGACCACCCTGAGCCTGGCAGTGGGAAAGCTCTAATTCAAGCGAGGTTGGTTCCCGAGGCTGAGCATGGAACAACGTAGGAGCCTACAATGGCCTTGTGGCCCAAGAAGTAAACACAAGCCTAACCAGTGCCAAGTTCTACACCCACACCTTCTTCCTTTAGCTTTGTCCTTTCCGATAGCCAATCCAAAGGCAGCCTGGGGTGAAAGGTGATGCCTTCGGTTGGGATAGCAACCAAAACGGGTCAAACAAACTCACCTGGGGCCATTGTTTATCACTAAGGACCAGCCCACGCTAATGGCAACTGCCTTCTGCCATCGTGAACTGGACCTCTCGGCTTCCTAAGCAAACAGTCTCTAGTCAGCCTGGATTCAAAGGGCATTGCAGGGCTGGCCTGCATGCCTGGCTGAACTAAGGCAGAGTCTCGGGTAGCAGAGACTGGCCTTGAGTTTATAAGGTAGCCAAGAGCAACCTTGAACTTCTGATCCTCCCAAGTGCTGAGATAGCAGACTTGTGCTATATTGCCCCGTTCATGTGTTCAATATTACACCATCTATTCAATAAGATGACTTTGAAACCCAAGCCAGGCATGGCGATGTACACTTACTATCCTAGCACTCTGGTGGTAGAAACAGGAGGATCAGGAATTCAAGGCCAGCCTGGGCTACATGATACCCTGTCTTTAAAACAAGCAACACCACACATATAGAGACAGAGACCGGCTTAAAACCCAAGAAAAGTCACTGGGCATATTTGTTTTATCTTGCCATTAAATATTTTATCTGTTCTTGGAAATGTATGCTATTTTGCATTTTTATACATACTGATAAATACTTTATTACAACTCGAATAATAAATGAACCTTGGTTAAAAAGAAAAAGATTCTCTTACAAATTTACTTCAAGTCAGCACCCGTTCAGGAGGCTGAGGAGATTCCAGAGAATTCCAGGCCAACCTGGGCTACATAGTGAGTTCTAGGCCAGCTTGGTACAGAGGGAGAGGGCCCTTGTCTCAAAAAGGCCAAAATGACTCAAGCAATCAATCAAAAACCAAGCTTACTTAAGCAGATGAAGGGTGAGGAAAGGCCCCACGAAGAGAAACGAATGCTCTACGTCGGCCTTTCATTTCTTTGGATTCATCCAACTGAGTGTGACGCAGCCGAGAACAAGGAGCCAATCTTAGCTACAGCCCAACATTGACTCAAAAGTAGTTCTACTCTTAAATCTTCCCCTGAGGCAGACAGTGGCTTTTGTTCCTCAAATCCACTCAGCGCTAAAGCTAGCTTGGCCCGTGTCTGTTCCTCTAGATTTGGTTGCCGGGATCGCGCTGTCCATAAAGCGCACGGGACACAGGCTGCCCTCTGTCGCGTGGCTGTGCCACCGCGTGTTACCTAGCACAACCGTTTTACAAGGTACAGGACATGTCTGTCTTCGGGAGTCAAGCAGGTGACACAGACACAAGCACATAGCACAACCCGACACGGTGGGGTGTGCCCACCAGCAAGGCGTTTCCATTCATTCATTTAAACGACACTTCTCTAGCCAAATGAAACAGTCTCTTCACAGGATCCGACCATTGGGGCCACCAGAACTTACAACGCTGAGATTACGCTCTCAGCGGACTCCCCAGCAGTTCTCAGAAGAAAGCGTGGTGGAGTTCATGTTGCAGGCACCTGACAGGGAAAAACTGAAGCTCAGATATAGTGACACGTTCAAAACGAGCTGGCTGGAGGGTGCGGATCTACGCCTCTCACGTCAACCCAGGCCTCCCAATGCCCTTGACACCACAAACTGACTACTGTGCTGTATTTTTTGTTTATTTTGATTTGTTTTTCCCACCCCTTCCCTCCTTTGGGTTTTGGGGTTTTTTTTGGTTGTTGTTGTTTTGTTTTGTGGAGGTAGAGAGTTAAACCTGATCTAGTGTTCCAGTTACACAGGGGACTAAGGCAAGAAGTTTGAAGCCTGGAATTTGGAATCTGGATGGTAGGATGTTGGAGGGGAAGGGGTTAAATCAAAGTAGGCTCACATTGCAGTGACAGTGGGGAGGGGAGTGTCAAAGTCCGCCAAATACTCCAGGCCAGTGTCCTTGGCAGCAAACCGCCTTTGCCAACACAGGCACACGTTTTTCAATGAGCCTCTGGCATGGCAGAGAGGTACAGGGCAGTGTGCCAAGGAAGAACTCTAAGCCTCAACAGCAACGAGGAAGCTGGCTCCCAAATCAACGTGAAGTATCTTATTGAGAGGAAGACGTATGTATGCACGCACACACACAGACAGAGAGAGAATCTTAGCAACTGAATAAACAAGTCTCTAACTCAGGTAGACTGGGTGTTACCCAATAGAAATACAATGAGAGCTACCTGCATAACTGGAGATTTTCTAAATAGTCACATTAGGAAAAAAAAGGAAACCGAAGAAATTAATCATTTGATACATTTTAAGTGAATAAATTCAATCTTTTTCCCCCCCAATATGTAATTGTTACCAAAAAAGTTGAGGTTCACTCTTTTGAGCTCTTAGTCCCATTAATAAGTCAAAAATGGACTCAGAAGGAAGTCTGAGAAATAATTGACTAACACATGAGGAAAAAAAAACAATAGAACAGGCAAGCTAAACATCCCAGCAGTTCCCAGGAGACACAGAGGTCAGAGAAACAGCAAGAAAGCCCAGAGCGTTGAGGAATGTGTGCCTAGGCGTGTTGAGCTGTCGGTCTCGCTTTAGAGAACACACAATTCCAGGTTCTTGTATCCCAGGGCAAAGGAGCACAACAACACCCATGATCAAAGAAAGGAAATACGCCTGTAATTCCAACAATCGGGAGACAGAGTTCGAGGCCAGCCTGGTCTACAAAAGTGAGTTCCAAGACAGCCAGAGAAATCCTACTTTGGGGTGCAGGGTAGGGGCATTCCCAAGAATCAGAATGGACTAATGAGCAGAGGAAAGGACCCAAAAAGTTCTGGGCAACAGGCAACATGGTCCATGAACCTTTAGAGGACATTTCCATAATACCAACCTCTCCCAAGTTTGTATATTGAAGGATTTTCTCACTCGGGCTTTATTTAGAAGGAGCCCATGAAAGAATTCCAGTCTTCCTATGCCAACTGACACCCTCTGTTGGGACCATTTGGAGTCCTGGCCTCCAGCTGATCTTCCCTGATAGAGAGCTTTACTTTCCTTCTGATTTGAGTTACTGAAAGCTGTGTCAAAGTTGTTTACCAGCTCTGCTTCACGAGCACGTGTTCACGAGCACGTGTTGCCTTGCCTTGAGGATCAGAGGAGAAGGTTTTCACCTGTTGGCCCACCTGACTGTTGGGTATATAAGCCTCTGTGGGGGGGGGGGGGCTGTTGAATAGAGGGCTTCTTACCAGTGACTTGAGGTCCGTGTCTCTGTCTCTCTGTCTGTCTTTGTGTTTCAATCTCCAGCCCCTAGCCCGAAGCTCACGAACTGTATGGCATTGTGTGCTGCAACCCTCCATATACTAATCTTGATGTTTCCATCTTAGCTGGTATCATCTGCCTGGCACACAGGAAGCCATGGGCATGCGTAAACTGGGTGTGATAACACACATTTATGATCCCAGCAGTGGTAGCAGGAGGATCTGAGGTTCAAGATCAACCTCAGCTATGTGTCAGGTTTGGGTCAGCCTGATCTCGTGAGGCCCTCTTTCAAACAAATAAATATGATCAACCAAACAAATATGACCAACCTTACCTTATTGTCCCCTCACAGTCTGCGACTTCAGTGTTCGTCCTAGGAGTCCAGCTCCTCTCCGTTGCACCAGCCTCATTTCAAGCGCTCAAGACCCGCATGTGGCTAGTAATGTCTGGCTTTGGATCACACAGGTCTAAGCTGAAGAAGCTCCCAAAAACCTCTGTTTCTTGGGTAGTAGAAGTGAGCAACTTAGAACTCCTTAAGGTCACGGGGAACCCATATTTCCAATTCTGCCCATCCTGTGTCAAGACTTTGGTGTTAGCTTCAAACTTTGCACCACTTGAGGACCACCCCCCCCCCCACACACACACACCATGTTCCTTTATAGCCATTGTATTTGGCTCCGTTTTTTGCCTTGTAAGAATGCGGTCCTCAGCATGTCCCCTTTCAAACGTGCACTATTCTGGTGCTGTCTTCACGGCTTCCGTGACTGGCGAGTGATTAGGGTGATATTTTTTTTATGTGCCTGAGTTCACAGAGTAAATTACGCAGCCTGAGCAGCATGGTGATTAGTGACTGTGTGCGGAGACTAGAATCGCTGTATTTGCATGTTTCTGAATAATGAGATTCTTATCTCTATTATATGGCAACAGGGTCAAAAAACGACAGCGTTATTAGCTGCTTCACAGGGAACACAATTATCTATTTTGTCTTTTCTTTCTGTCTCTGGGGGTCTCTTTTGTTCTCTCTCTTCCTTCCTCTTCCCTCCCTCCCTCCATTTCTCTATTAAAATAAACTAAAAGCCACTTCATTTAGCAGCCCCCAATATCCCTTCCAGATAGGAGTTTTCCATAGGAAGGTATTTCTACAACCTTATCAATTATCCACATGTATTCTAATCTAACTGTTTCATAGAAGAAGCTGCAGTTGTGAACAGGAGAAATTGAAACAAGGTTACAGATAAAGAAGGCTACAGGGGCTGAGGGTCCAATAGGGCTTCCTTAACATTCTTAAGTCCCTAAACTGATCATCTGGCCTAGAAAAGAAAGACAGTAACGTGATCAGGGCAGGTAGGGAAATACACGAGACGGGAGTCTGATTAAAAACCTGTTCTTTCTCCTGTTCTCAGCCTCTGGTGCCACTGAATCTTCAGAACAATGGAATCCTGCCTTCTACTTTAATTACATGTTATGCAGTTCGGTCACGCGTCCTTTTTTTTTCTGCTGAAAACATGAAGAAATTGGGTAAAATTATAATCTGATTCCCCCAACACAAAGGCCTTTTCAACTGACTAAAGAAATGAGTCCTAACTAGACACCGACCGGACAAACATCAATTTTGGCAGTCATGACGTGAGCGGACGGAGCGCTAGTTAGTGTGATAGAGGGTTCTATAGCAGACCCAGGAAAGCTGTGATTAAATCACTCATGCGGCCGATCCCTCAGCAACGAGACTCTTACCCGCCAGCCGCATGGTGGTGACCGCTCTGATATCAAGGCCAAGAGTCAACAAATGTTTACAGAGACGCTTTTTCAAAAAGACATCCAAAAATCAATCTCAGCAGATACGTCTCCAGAAATATTGCTGGGTTGCGGGGGGGGGGGGGCCGCTTTGATTAAATTCTAACACGGAGTGCTATCGTGACAGGAGAAACGGCCACAGCAGGGCACAGGTTAACTGCCTCTGCACAAAACAGAGGAAACCTAGAGTTTGTCACGAGGAAGATGACTGGCATCACTTACCATGCGTGGGAGTTAACCACACGAATAAACAGCTGTAAAGGTTACTACAACTAGTACATATGTTGGTGAAATGACCCAGAGTTGGAACACTACTATGTAACAAAGAATATAAATATATATATGTATATATATATATATACACATATATGCATATATACACTGAAGCGAACTGCTTACCAAGTGCCTCAAGATGGCTAGGAGGGTCTATTATGTCTTCATCAATCATCAAAGGTCTTGTTCCAGGACTAGAAGCTGTAAGAGTTTCTAGGAAGTGTAAAGCAGAAGTCAGGCCATATACTCAGAAGTGGATAAAAGGTGATGAAATACTCCAGGCCTACACACCAACTCTCCAGCCTTCCCCTGGGTCCACGGCCCTTATTAACTCCCCTCGGTAGAGTTACCACATGCTGACATGCACTGTCTTCCTTCTTATGTTCCTTGCCTATGAGCATGCAGTACCTGGAATTGGGAGGAAGTGGAGGCTCCCACAGGGCAGAAACCTGGTTACAGCTGACATCACCCATTTATTGGTTCAAACCAACGGTCAGAGCTCTTGCAAGGAGGGAAGCACCATGCTTGTTGCATGAGTTCACGCAGAGGAGAGGATGTCGCCACCATCCCATAGTTTACCTGCAAACCACACAGGATCAGCTGCATTAGTGCCATTGAGAAAAACGAAAGATGCTGAGATATCGAGGCAACAGCAGGAGACTAGACTGAGGGTTTCTCCAAGGAAATGAGATCAAAGAAACCTTGATAGCAAGAGTTCAAGGTGGAGGCTGGAGAGATGGCTCAATGGTTAAGAGCTCTGGCTGCTTTTCCAGAGCACCCAGGTTTGATTCCCAGCACCCACATGGCAGCTCACAGGTCTATACTTCCAGTCCCAGGGGTCTGACACCCAACATACATGCAGGCAAAACACCAGTGCACAGGAAATAAAAATAAAGAGAGAGTTCAAGCGAAATATGGTGGCTTTGATCCCAGCACTCAGGAGGCAGAGGCAGGTGGATCTCTATGAGTTGGAGGCCAGTCTGATCTGCATAGTAAATTCTAGATCAGCCAAGGATGCACAGAGAGACCCTGCATTAAAAAATAAATTAAATAAATAAAATAAAAAGAAAGTTCACAGGGAAGGGACAGTCAGTCCAGGCAGCTGGAAGGACAAGAGGAAAGGCCTCGGGGTAGGAACAAGTGACTGTAGCTAGAACCCAGTGAGCCAGAGGAGAGGGAGCCAAGTGCCCCAGGAGTCATGTGCTTGGCACGTGACCAATACTCAGTAAACCTTTGCTGAATGAAACAACCATCAGGCCCATGTTGGCTATACAGGCAGTCATTTCGCCTGCTTTTTCCAAGAGTGCAGGTGACCAGAGTACACAGAGAAGCGTATCAGGTGAGTAAGACTGGGTATCCTCTGGGGACAGGTGACAACGAAGAGTGAACCAGGCCTGCCTGTGGAGGTTGTAATTCCGGCTCCTCAGGAGGCTGAAGCAGGGAAGTAGCAAACCTCAAGCCAGTCTGTGCTACCCAGCGAGGCCCACATCACAATCGGAAGCCCAGAAGGTCTAGACACATAGCTCAGTGATGAGGTATTATCAAATGTGCACAGGACCCTGGATTCAGCCCCCAGTTCCCACCCTCTGAAAACTGAAACCTTCAAGGAAGTCTGCAATGAACCCCAAATTACTGCAGAGGAACATGGGAGCAAAAGAACTAAATGCAGGCTGATGTCATGGGGGGCAGGTGCCAGAAGGCAGGATGTGAACCAGCCTTGAAATCACACACAGGAATGTGGTGGGTGGACCAGACAGAAGAGTGGGCTCTCCAAAAAAAAAAAAAAAACCCAGTCTGCAAGGTAGCAATCAGATAGAGCTGCATCGATTTCTAGGGCATCATGTAAACTCATTCTATTCTTGCTTGCCCAGTGGAGGTGGAGAATCCATCCCATACACAAAACATAGCAACTGGGTTCCCATGTGTTTATTTGAGGTTGCCCCTTTGAAATCCACAAGCCTCACCTTGAGTGGAGAATTACCCACCTTAGCTTATCTTACAGTGACATTGGTGAGAGCCCAGCAGCTGGAAGGGGTGTTCTAACCCTTTTGCATATTCCAGAATCGCACCAGCCTGCTCTTCTCACTGGAGCGGTTCCATTCCTTCTCAGCACCACGTTTATTAAACCCTTCCAGACACTCTCCGGAAGCCTCCAACCACCTATTACAAGGTCTGGGAGATCTGAGTCACAGTTCCACCACCCACCCAGAAGGCCCAGGCGGAGGCTAGGTGTCTTCCGCAACCCACTTTGTGCCACCCAGGGTCTAACCAATGAAGCTCGGTCAACTCTAACTCTCAAATGATTCTCCCCTTCTTCTCCATCGCTGCCTATTCCACCCCCATGCCTTTTCTTCCCCGAACTTACTAAGTCATAACGTGGTTCATTTCTTTTCTTTCCTGTGTCCGCCCCCCCTCAAATGGTGCTGTGAGCTGAACACAGAGCCCGCCATATTCCAAGCCCAGGCTTTACTACACGGCTTTCATCACAGACTCCACTCGGGTTTTTGTTTTTGATTTTTTTTAACATCCTTCTGGGAATCTTTCTGATCTGTTGGTCTACTTTTCCACAGCTTCTAAACACCCTGATTTTTTTTTTTAAAAAAAGGGTTATAAACAGATACCCCAACTCAAACATGTCAGAAGTCTCCATTCCGTTACCCAAAATGCTCTTGCCCAACCTTGCATGTATATGTACTCTTTATCCCCCTTTAGATAGTATACTTCTTAGGATTTTTGTTCTTGTTTATTATTAATATTATCACTCGTGTGTGTGTGTGTGTGCTGTGTAGGTGTGCATCCAGGCACAAACATGTCATCCACATGTTGATATCAGAACTTTTTTACTTTTTGGGGGGGGGGGGGTTGAGACAGGGTTTCTCTGTAGCTTTGGAGCCTGTCCTGGAACTAGCTCTTGTAGAGCAGGCTGGCCTCGAACTCAGGGAGATCCACCTGCCTCTGCCTCCCGAGTGCTGGGATTTAAGGTATACGCCACCAGCACCGGGCTAGAAGTGTGACTCTCTTAATACGGCTCCGCGGTCCACTTAACCAGATGCAGGCTGAAACAAAGGCCAAGCATGGTATAACTTGGGGCTTTAAACCACGCCATCTTCATCTTTAGTAAGCCCCACCCCCAGCACTGCTAAACTCTGTAAGCCTGTTTCTCATGATGCCTGGTGGGCTCTGCCCAAAATAGCCTTATAAGGCTAAAGATGGAAGGAGCCTTCCACAGAAAGGCGAAAGTTGGGGAAACACAGCTTTTGTAGAATGTTCCATTCTTTCCTCACCCTTAAAGAGAGAGGGCAGGGAAGCTCACTAGGCAACACCAAAGACCTGTAATTCTTTATTCCAATCTTTAAGTCACTGGACAAATAAAACCTCCTTTTCCGTGCTTGAGGATTGGTACGGGGACTTGAACAACTACCCAGGTGTACTACCACTGAGCTATGTTCCCAGCATAAGAGAAAACAGGATTCTTTTATCTTTTCCTTCCAATGAATGGCACATCCTGAAGACAGGACCAGAAAACTAGTAGAAGAAATGAGGCATAAATGTTAGAGCAATATCTCAGTGCAAGACACAAACAACCAGGGATACATGATGGATGGATGGATAGATAGATAGATAGATAGATAGATAGATAGATAGATAGATAGATAGATAGAGAGATGGATGGATGGATAGAGAGAGGGATGGATGGATAGAGAGAGGGATGGATGGAT
>JABTXL010005037.1:9675628-9690462 GCA_025134845.1 Neodon shergylaensis | reverse complement strand
AGATAGATAGATAGATAGATAGATAGATAGATAGATAGATAGATAGACAGACAGACAAATTATAAAAGAAGAACTAAGGTTCTTAAACTGACTATAGTGTTACACACAGAGAGAAAGCCTGTCTCAAAAATAAATAAATAAATAAATAATAAAAGAAGTTTGGTCCTTAAACTGAGCATGGTGTCACACATCTGTAACTCTAGCACTCAGAAGCTGAGACAGGAGGAATGCTGTAAGTTAGAGGCCAGCCTTGGTCTAGGCAGGGAGATCCTGTCTATAAATAAATTGAAAAGAGGAAAGGAACAGCCTCTTGCAAATCATCAGGTTAAAACACAGTGGTTATGGTCGGCCCTAATCCCAGGGAAGGGGGGACATTTATTTACCATAAGGGGAAATCTGGACACAGAGCCACGAGAAGACATGGTGGAAACAAAGCCATCTGCAAGTCAAGGATTCCAGAGACTAAAGAGTCTCCCTCCCCATTCTTAAAAGAAATAACCGGTGAAGGCACCGATATCCCACTTCAGGAGGCAGAACAGAGAGACAGTATGCTTCTGCTGAAGACAGTCATTCCCCCACACCTCGTTCCAGGCCCCTCCTAGGCTCTCCCCACTTCTTTTCCACGCTAGTCTGGTTCCATGACTCACAGTCTTGCCCGAATGCCCAGTGATCAGGCTTCAATTTCCTTAAGGAGGAAGGGAGGGTCTTTCAGGGCCCCTACCTTTGAAGTACAGTTTCCTAGTTCCCAACATGCGAGTCTGAACCTGGTCCAGCTACCCAGGAAGAGGGAGCCCAGGACCAGGGGAAGGGAGACTGGGCAGTGTAAGAATACCCATGTCGCTTTTGCTGAGCCTTTTTTTTTTTTACAATGCAATGCAGAGCCACTAAGCTGTCTAAAAAGCTCCTTTTGCACAATGACGGTTGAAGGCTGTCCCTGGCTGGCCTGGTCTGCATCCTCGGTCATTATCACACGGTCAGGAGCCAACAAAGCCCTTCCCTGAAACCCCTAGGAGAATCATAATCTAAAGCTGCAAAGCATTCATCAAGTTCTTGTCGCGAAATTCTCCAGTGTCATCTCGCCTGCATCTCTTCGCCAGCCTAACTACAGGCGGGAGTAAGGCATAAATCATTACTGTCGCGGTGAAACATCATATTGATTTTAGCTTTTAATCATCTATCATCTGAGAGCTGCCTGAAGGGGAAGAGCTTGAACGCTTTCTTGTAACACACTATAGATTTTTCTACCCTTCGTTCCTTTAAACAGGACGACACACAATTTTAGTTTACCTGACAAAGCAGCTTGATTTGATGTTTGTGCGTTGTCCGAGATGTCCTGGAACTCATTCTGGAAAACAGGCTAACCTCTGCCTCTCAAGTACTGGGATTAAACGCGCAGGTGCCGCCATGCCAGGCTTAAGCATTTTATTTTGAAGCCAGCACCTGTAAAGTGGCAAGCATGGTCCTGGCGCAGTTGCAAGTACAATAGAGTCCCCATTTTTCTAAATTATTGTAGTCAAATGAGGTAGACAATAACCAAAGATAAAATAAAATTTAATTTTGGGTGGGTGGATGGGGGGGAGATGGGTGGGTGGGTGGGTGGATGGATGGGTAGATGGGTGGGTGGGTGGATGGATGGGTAGATGGGTGGGTGGGTGGGTGGGAAGGTGGATGGATGGGTAGATAGATGGGTAAATGGATAGGCAGGTGCATAGATAAATGTAACTTAAAGTTCACTTTGTCCCTCTGAAACCATGTACATTCTTGAATGAAAAGTCAGTGGGGCCATATCTTGGGGTGCATCGCTGTAATCTCAACCCCTCATAAGACTAAGGCAGGAAGACAAAAAGTTCAATGCCTTCCTGGGAGACTTAATGAGATCCTATCTCAAAATAAAAGTAACCCTAGGGCCGCAGATACACCTCTTGCGCAAGACACTAAGGTCCTTTCCCAGGAGAGGTTAAAAAGAAAGGCCACGGTTCAAGGTTGCATTCAGTGAAGCCTCCGCTGTGTGCTTACAGGGTCAAGGTGGGAGTGTTGGAGAGAAGAGGTAACAGGGCACTGTGACGGGTACGGTCGGAATGTGTTCTATGTGCACAGGAAAGTGTCACAATGAAGCCCACAGTTCAGCAGAAGTTTATGCATTCCCAGGAAGATAAAGGGCACAGTAGTTATACATGAGCCAAATCTCAAATGAGTGTGTGGTCCGAAAAAGGTGTTCCAAACAGGAAAGACCGTAGACAGAAGTCTGGGCATTCCTCAGTATGGAGAACCCCAAGACCTCATGTTGGAAGGACTGGGCCACAGACTAGCGGCACAATGACCTGGAAAGCGAGGCAGGGGCCACAGGTTACCTGGCCTCGTCTGCCGAGGTTCTCGTTATGAACTCGCCCGTCTCTAAAAGTCATTGACACTGAATGATTCGTACACTGAAGTGGTTAAACAAGCTGCTGCCTAGAAACCTTGTGTGATACAAAAGTGGCCTCCCACACCCTGCTCTGTTTCCACTCCGGGGGTGTCAGGTTCCCAGTCTTCTCGGGACAGAACCGCAGAGCGGGCCCTCTGGGGACGAGCCCGAGAAGCTCGAGAAAGGGGTGTTTGGTCACTGAAAAGTGCCCTAATCGCTGATTCAAACCTTAGTAGCTCCACCAGGGCAGCCCACGCTGCCGCAAACCTGCTGTGCTGGTTCACGTTGGTTCCCTGCAGAGTCCGGAAGCCTCTGACCCTGATGCAAGTGGGGGGCGGAGCGAGTGCTCTTCCTGTCTGTCCAGTGCCGCCCACATTAGACGGCAGTTTATCCTAAGGTCACTTCTCACAAAAGGAAAGAAGGGCTCGGTGGTTTTTATTTGATCAGAAGCCCTCAAATCTCACTGTGACCCGGTATTTAAAAATCCAGTTTTTTTTTTCTAATCTAAATGAAATATATATGTACTGTAAAAATAGGGAAATTTCAGCCTGGTCTACAAGAGCTAGTTCCAGGACAGGCTCCAAAGCTACAGAGAAACCCTGTCTCGAAAATCCAAAAAAAAAAAAAAAAAGAAAAAAGAAAAAGAAATTCAGAGTAAAAAGAATAACCTTCAGATGACAGTCATTCAAGATGATTGCTAAGGTTTTTTTTCTTTTCCCTTTTACCCCAGTTGTTAAGTTTTGAAGAAGCACCTGCTAGCCTTGTAAACCAACATGCACACAAATAGATTCCTACACTCGCTATCCAGCTGCGTCTGAAGCATTAATGTGCTCGATAAAATTCAAGTAATAAAGTGGATGTGGTATAAACCCAGCACACATGAGACCGAAACAGGAGTTTGAGTTTCAGGCCTACATAGTGAGTTCCAGGACAGCCTAGGCAACGTGATCCCCTACCTCAAATAAATAAATAAATAAATAAAAATGAAATTATACTATTTCTTTTTCATACATTGAAAATCATATTTATAAGTAGTATCTGAAATATGAAGAAGCCAAACAGGTGGCACATTCCCAACTTTTGGGAAGCAGAGGCAAGGAGGATCAGGAATTGAAGGCCAGTCGAATTGCATAGAAAAGTAGATCCGGCCTGGGCTACATTTCATGAGATCTTGTCTCAAAAACAACAACAAAAGGCATTAGGGTATGCTGGTGCACACCTTTAATCCTAGCACTTAGGAGGCAGAGGCAGGTAGAGTTCAAGGCCAGCCTGATCTACATAGACAGTTCCAGACTAGTCAGTGCTTGTCTCAAATAACAATGAAACCTTGTCTCAAAATAATAATAAAACTAATAAAAAATCTCAATATATGATGAGTATTATAAAAATAGTGTATGATTTTTAAGGCATTAAAATAACCAAATACTATGTTATGACATAATTCTTTCTGTTGTTGTTTTGGTTCTTAGAGACAAGCTCTCATAGCCCCCACTGACCTAGAATTGGCTATATAGTTGAGGCTGGCCTTGAACTCCTGAGAACTTGTTTGGAGGTTCTCACACTCTTGATGGCAGATGGGTCCTCTTCTATTCAGGGAAGGTCCTCCTCTTCCATGAGCAACCAACTTCAGACAGGACACACGGTGGGGGGGGGCTCTGTGAAAGGAACACCTGTAGCAAACTTTCGTGTTGGACTGTCTTTGAATCACCAGACCCCAAATATCAACATGGAGACTTCTTATTAATTATGAAAGCTTGGCCATTAGCTTAGGCTTGTCCCACTAGCTCTTTTAACCTAAAAATTTAAAACCAGCTTTTATTAATCTGTGTTCTACCATGTGACTCAGTTTACCTCTACTCTGTACCATACATCTGATCTCTTCAGTGTCTCCTCGGCATCTCGCTGGCATAACCAAGTGCCTGGATTCCTCTTCCTCTTCCCCTCTCTCTCCTAGAAATCCCACCTTATCCTTTCCTGCCTAGCTATTGGCTATTCGGCTTTTTATTAAAATCAAAAGGCACCTTGGCAAAGCCACATATTCACAGTGTAGGAAAAAAGATTATCCCACAACATCCACTTAGACGGCCAAATCAACCCTGGCACCGGTGGGGTGACAGATGTGGTAGCCAGACTGGCCTCAACATCCTGGTCTTGGAATCTTGATCCTCCAGCCTCCACATGCTGGAGCTACTGGCACCAGTCACCATGGCTGGATCAAAGAGAATGACTTCTAAGATCTCTGGTACCAAAATTCACCAGCTTCATAAACTGCAATGATAAGCCCGCAGAGAGTTTCCCTTTAAGAAAAAGGGGGAAGTTTGTTCTCCTTGAGCTATTAATTTCATGTCTAGGAGTCTAGCCGAAGGAACGCAGAAATGTAAATAAAGAATTATGGGCTGGATGTTCCTGCAGATTGGCTTTAAGCCGAAGCACAGGTCCTCTTTGATGGACCTTGTGGCCATTGTCCTTCAGACCAAGGACGAACCTGTTTCCCCAGCATCATCCTCTAGCCATTGCTGGACTGAGCTCCAGATCAATTGCTCTGTTCTTCTTCTCCACAAGGGCTCAGAGAGGTAACTCAGTTATTGGTGTGCTGTTGTCTTTCATGGTTTTCTATTTCTCTAGCCATATATACTATAAAAAAAAGTTCTGTCTCAATGCTCTTCCCTTTCTGCATAATTTTTCATATGATACGTAGATGGATCTGCGGTTTGTCTTTCCTTTAAACACAACCCATATGAAATACAGTGCAAACCGTATTGGATACCTTTGGTGAGACCACCTCAAGTTCATTCAAGTACGTATACTGCTGTGCCATATCCAAGAAAGGTTCTTGGGTTTGGGGATTGTCTTAGGGTTTTATTGCTTTGAAGAGACACCATGACTTCAGCAACACTTATAAAGGAAAACACTTAGTTGGGGCTGGCTTACAGTTCAAAGGCTTATTCCATTATCAGCATGGCAAGAAAGTATGGCAGCGTGGTGCTGAAGAGGCCCTGAGAGTGCTACATCTTAACCCACAGGCAGCAGGAAGTGAGCTATCTACCACACTGGGCATAACTTGAGCGTATATGAGATCTCGAAGCCTATTCCCACAGTGACACACTTCCTCCAACAAAAACACATCTTCTAGTAGTGTCATTCCCTATAGGCCAGGCATTCAAACACGTGAGTCCATGGGGCCATACCTCCTCTTCAAACCACCACAGGGGTTTTCCTGTGGATATGTGTTTTGCTCTGTTTCCTTGAGCACCAAGGCTACACATGTTAGTGTTTACCACCGAGCTTCGCCCACAACCCCATTTGTTTGGGTTTTGCTATTATTTCTTTGGGTTTTGTTTGTTTGCCTGGTTGGTTGGTTTAGTTTTTTTGAGACAGGGTTTTATGTAGCCCAGGCTCACTTCAAGCTCACTGTATAGCTGAGGATAACCAGAAACCTTTGATCCTTCCTGCAAGCCACTCTACTGACTGAGCTACATTCCTAACCTGGCTGGTTTGTTGGTGTGTATATGGGTGAGGAGTGCTTAGATGCACTCACCTTCTGGACAGACTCAGACATGTGTAGGCCAGAGGTTGATCTTGAGGTGTCCTCTTTACCTTTCTCCAATACATATATACATACATACATACACACATATATTATAATATATTATTATTAATCATATATATAATTATTAAGTAGCAACAAAATAATTTAATGGTTGGGGGTCACCACAACCTGTATTAAAGGGTCTCAGCATTAGGAAGGTTGAGAACCACTGAGTTAGACCATTGCACCTGCTATATATTTTACATATTTACTCATTGTCTTGCCCTACAAGAACATAACCACGATGAAGATGCTCAGTCAGTCAGCAGTTCGGCGCATCCCTGGGTGTCTAGAGTCGGACTTAGTCTGGAATGGAGAACTCCAAGCCTGCCCCTGCTCTCTAGAACTTACCGTTGAACTGGATGCAGCAAACAGGCAAAAACTCGGAGTGTACTCCAGCTTGTAAACAGTTAAGTAAGTGGGGCAGAACCAAGTAGGTGTGTCCCGGAGGGAATGAAGACAGCAGAAGTGGACTGCCTCCCCATGAGAAGGAAGGCTATGAGTGATGGACCATACTTAGAGGCGAGATGGAACTTGAAGGGATTTGGGGCAGAAACTTCAGCTTATCCGTAAGCAGTGTGTAGTCCTGAATAACAACAACAAAAACAGCCAGACAAAAATGATTTATGATGTTTCGTCTGGTAGGCAAGAAGCAACTATGCCAAGCTTGTGACCAATGGCGGAGGTGAAACTCCACTCCGAGAGGTCAGTAGGTGTAAGGTGGGGGGGGGGGGACTAAGGAAGATGATAAACAAGGAGAGCTGAAGGTGGCAGTGCCAGGCAGAACTGGAAAACAGAGACAAGAAGCCAGGGATGGTAGGTAGCTCATGCCTGCAACCCTGAGAGGCTGAAGCAGGGGTGTGAGTTTGAGGCTAACCTGGGCTACATAGCAAGACCCTATTTCAGAACGCAAGCACAAAGTACAATAAAATGCTTTAGTCCCCAAATCCAGCCATCAAATTAAAACATTTAAGACCACCAACCATTCGAAATGACCTTCTGGGTGTAGGCAAAGGGAACCCTGAGATTTGGCTGCCTGTGGAAACAGAAGTGGAGACAGAGAAAGCATAGGATAAAACTTGGATGCTTCTATGTAAAACCAATTCAAAGAACCAGATAAAGAGAAATGAAAATTGCAGAGAAAATGAGAATTTCTATTTTAGATGAATCCCATATGGGTTAGTGTCTTAATTTACTTATAGCAGATGGCTGGCCCAGGACAGACTAATTTATTACCATCCTGTCATTCGGAGCCACGATTTCCTTGGGTTCCTAAGCAACTCTAAGGGAAATGTCAGATTGCATGAAATTTCCTGGACAGATCTTATGAAGTGTGCCCATCCCACTGAAAATGTCCCGTTTCCTCAAAATCACTTATCCTTGACCACAACTGCCAGCTCCTCTCTTGCTTGAGGCAGATGCATGGGTCCTCCCGGCTGCCAGCAGTTCTGTGAAGTTCTGTGGATGAGAGGCCACGACCAAGGATGGGGGAGAATGCTGAAGAAAGCTTTGCAGTTGGGTATTTCATTCTGCACACGTATACACACACACATGCACGGTGCACACGTACCCACAGGCACACATGCAGGCACATGCACACACACGAATGCACACACATGTACACGCGCACACACACAGAGGCACACGCACACCAGTATGCACATACACACACACACACAGCCTAACTTATCCAGTAAAATATTTCAATGAACGAACAGGCAGCACATGGCCCAGGAATCCAGACACGCTCATATTCTAAGTCTTTCCTGCATTGCAGGTTTCTTTGGACCGCAATAACAGGTGCCCAGGAGCCGCAAAGCTTTGGGACTGGGCAAGGGGACTGGATCAGACCTAGATCCTGGGCAATAGTGTAGTGGGTAGCAGTCAATGCTGAGCTGTCTGTTAAGTGCTGAGACTAAGAGACCACGTGCTCAGCCCTAAAAGGGACATCTTTCTCCACACACCATCCCATGCCACTCCCATCCCCCACCACTGCCACCAAGCCACAGGGAACATCTCAGAAGGGGATGCAGAAAAGAATGCAAGAGTGGGGTATGGGAAGGAGCGTTATGAATCTCTGCCTTCTGGACTTGACATAACCACAACGCTCACGGACTACACAAGATCAGTCCGGCCAAACTTCCAGCACAGACGGGGGACTCTCCCTTACTGAGGCACTATTGGCAACTGGTCACTGCTGAGGAGGGGGGGAGTATTTTTTAATATGTTTTACTTATTTGTGTGTGTGGCCATTGATAGGTTGTTCATGCTCCCGTGGATAACCCTACACCCATAAATGAGTGAACAGCACTAATTGGATTAGTGCAATATACATATACATACAATATATTAATAAATATAGTAAAGTTAGGAGGGACTTTGTTGGGGGAATGGAAGGAAGTTCGGGGCAAGTGGATATGATCTCGTTTCATCGCATACATGTGTGAATTTCTCAATAATAAAGAAAATTAAAGAAGAACAGCAGTAATTAGCGTTGGCCCGGAAAGACCGCTGCGAGGGTTGAAATGCAGTGTGTGTCAAGCCTAACCCAGCCTGATGCAGCAACGCCCACTCAAGAAGGAAGTGTGCACGAAGCACACTTGTAAATCCAGCACTTGAGGAAGGAAGGTGGCCACGAGCGTCAGGTCAGCGTGGGCTAGCAACGTACTGAATACCAGGCCAGCCAGGGCTGCACAATAAGATCCTGCCTCCACACCAAAAGTCTAACTCAAAAAGCAGAGTCCTAGAATGAACTAAAACGTTCATCTTCCTCTATTTCCCACATATCCCTCCATCATCATCCACCCATTCACCCAACTCCTCTTTCTCGGCCTTTTAAATAGTCTCACGTATTCTTTGGCAATTTGACACATATATATACAATGTATCTTGATCGTATCTGCCTCAACACCTGCCCCCAGATTCCCAAAACACATGCCTGGCCTTCCCGCTGCCTGTCTTCTTGTTTATATACAATCTACCGAGTCCAGTTCCCACTCTCTTTGCTTGGCTTGGAGTGGGGGGCGGAATGAGATGGTGTCTCACATAGCCCAGGCTGGCCTCAAACTCCCTACATAGCTGACGCTGACCCTGAACTCCTCATTGTCCCACCTTCGCTTTCTGAGTGCTGGGATGACAGACCGGCACCCTCACACCCGGCTCCCGAGGCTGTTTCTAACTCAAACTAAAGCCGGCCAAACAGCAGCCCGCCCTTCCCCCAACACCCGTTGAAAATGTGTCTCCGTCGCACTTCTCTGTCTCTGTCCAAAACAGGCTGAGGAAACAACCAACCCCGCTGCCTGCAGTCACAACCCCCCCCCCCAACCCCGGTTTTCTCACTAAATATTGACTCAGCCCCTCCTGTGTGCTCTGAATCATTTTCTTCTCTGTGGAGCCGAGGGCCTCTTTTCTCTCTCTGGTTCACCCTCGCTGACCCAACGGGAGTCCGGTTTACCATCTGTCCGCCGCTCTTCAGCCAGACTTCCCAGCCTTACGAAGCTCCGCAGGGTTGCCAGCCTTCACCTCCGAAGGAACTACTCTGCCTTTTCCTCTTTCTTTGAAGCTTAATTTCCGTGTCCTTAATCCTTTCATTGTTCCGCTCCTCTCCCACAGCCTCTCTTTGCACACGTATGACCTCAGCTAAGTCACACAAAGGCCTCTGAATAGGGCCAATATGGCTGGCTGGATGCGCGCAACCTATTTGCCTGAGATGATCTAACCAGTGGCTCCTCAAATTGAGCCAGTTCTATAAGGTAGTCAGTGTAGCAGGAATAGGTAGCACTTGTAACTGGGGTAATCGAAAAGCTGCAGTATTAGCAATGATTGAATTAAAGAGTGACTGTGAGGGACTGGGTGTTATCATTTATAAACGCGGTGGTGACCCGAGGCCAGTCCCACAAGCGGCGGCCAAGCAGATTACAACACACCAGAGGAGTAAAGGAGGAAGGTAGGGTAAGGAGCTATTGGAGAAGGGCAATCCAAATCTCCAAAAGACGCTGTGATGCTTAATCTTTGTCACCTTGTCTGGATTTGCGGTCATGTAGAAGACTCACTCGAGCAGTGTATCTGTGAGGATGTGAGGACGTTTCCGGAGAGGATGAACTAAAGGAGGAAGAGCCATCCTGAATGTGGGTGTCACCACTCTTGACTTGATCTCAGACTGCTAAGAAAGGAAAAGATGAGAAAGCCTCGTGAGAAAGCCAGGTGTGCAAGCCAGGTGAGCAGCAACACTCCCCTCTCTGCTTCCCGACGGCTAAAGTGATGTGACCAGATGACCAGCCGCCTCCCACTCCTACTGTCATGCCTCCTCCCATGACAGGTTGCACCCTCTAACTGTGACCCAAATAAAATCTTCCTCCCTGAAGTTGCTTTTGTGGAATATTTTGTCACGTCAATGAGAGAAGCAACTAATACAGGCTCCAAGGCCAGACACTGAAAACATAGTCTATCCGGATAAAACAGTCATGGGGGAAACATGTGGGCCCTGGACAAGAGGAACCTGGGGCTAAAATCTTTACAGAATGAGACTATGTTGTGGGGAAGAGATACTACACACCTAGTGGTGGCTATTTGACCTTGGTGGTAAAAAAAAACATTTAGGGGAAATGTTCTGGAAGCCATGATGAAGACGCCCACCTATTTGTGAGCCCATCATTTAAGGAGCACAAGAAAAGAAATGCTCCCACCACCACCACCTGACACACACACCACCTCACACACACCACCTGCACACACACAACACCTGACACACACAACACCAAGGAGCCAGTGTTCCTAAGAGAACCAAGTCTCCACCATAGAGAGATGAAAACCAGTGCATCTGGGGGACTTGGTTACTAGAGTGATGCTGCTGAGACCTCTCAAAATAGTTTCAGAAAATGTAAAAGTGAGGAGCTGGGCAGATGGCACAGTGATTAGAAGCGCGCGCTGCTCTTGGAAAGGACCCGAGTTCGGTTCTCGTATCAGGCAATTCACAATATTCTCTAACTCCAGCCCGACAGGGATCTAATGCCTCTGGCCTCCTCAGGCACCAGCAATGGCATGCCACACCCACACAGAGACATGCACATAATTAAAAATAGAATCTGAAAAAGAAAGAAAGATACTAGGAGTGTGAGCTAAGGAGTTGGAGAAAGGAGAGGTACAAGGCCATGAGAGGATCAGAGTCTGCTGTGAAGCATTGACCTTGATCAGGATAAACGTAGTGAAAGGACGCGGTGGGGTGAGTCCCCAGATCCGGGCAGAGCGCAGTGGTGCAACTGTATTACGTGAGCTCCTGGAGGGTTTGAGGTAACTGTACATTTATAACCTACTGAAAGACCCTTTTACAGTACAAGACATTGCATTCCAGAAACGCCCACATTGTGGATAATAACACAGAAATCAGCAGGCATAGGGGGCTCCCGGTTCAGACAGGGAGAGTCACAGAAATACTTGAGAGGTAATGGAAACCCATAAAACTATTGTCAACACTGGAATACAATGGAGAATCCAGGCGTGGTGGTGGGGGACTGTAAACCTAACTTTCAGGAGTGGAGACAGAAGGACACGGTTTAAAAGGTCAGCCTGGGGTAAAATATGTGTTACTTCTGTTGTTGTGGTTAAATACCATCGCCAAAAGCAACTTACAGAGGAAGATTCTATTCACCCTATGGATCCAGAGAGGTGTGGGTGTCTATCATGGCAGGGAACAATAGCAGCGAATCGCAGGCACCAAGGCAGAAGCAGGAAGCTGAGCACTCAGATCCTCAAACCACCAACACTGAAGCAGAGAAAGCAAACCAGAGTGGAGGGAGGCTTGAAACTGCAAGCCTACCCTCAGTGACACACGTTCTCCTGAAAAGTCACATCTCCTAGGCCTCCCCAAACAGGTCTACCTGTTGGGGACCGAGTGTTCAAATGCCTGAGCCTACGGGGGACGTTTCTTTCTCAAAACACTCCAGAAGGAAAATCCTAGCTGAAACAAACAGAGATATGTTTGCCTTGTAACAGCAGGTCCTTACATAAGTAGAGCGTAAGTTGAACTGGTTATGTAATATTTTAACATAATATTTAAATAGTCATTGTTCTTGCTGGAGTAAGATTTACTGCTCTTTGCTGGAGGACTCAGCAAGATTTAACCAGCAGTGGAAAGTGTTGTGTCTTGGCTATAAGTTGTAAAATTCTAAATGGATGTACAGTAGAGGTTTTTCTGAATCTAAGAGTCTAACAGTGGAATTAGGGATATAGCTCAGGCGGTAGAGTACTTGCCTACAAAGTCCTGGGCTCCGTGCCCAGCACTGTATAAACCAGGTGTGGTAACGAATGACTTTAAACCCGGGATTAAAGGAGAATTACAGCAGGAAGATCAGAAGTTCAAGGTCATCCTCAGCTGAGGCCAGTCTAAAATACAAGAGAACCTGGATAGGAAGAAAGGGAGGGAGGGAGGGAAGGAAGGAAGGAAGGAAGGAAGGAAGGAAGGAAGGAAGGAAGGAAGGAAGGAAGGAAGGAAGGAAGGCTAGCTATAATATATCCTTATTTTTGCATTATCTAAAATATCTGAGATTACCTCCAGCATTTAGGATGACGCCTGAAGAAAGGATTAAACCAATAGAAATGTCTCTGTTTCCCGGTCTAAATCAGTTCCAATCCCTTTATGTCAATATCTGTTACATGCTGAAACATTCGTCATATAATCCCCATAACAACCTGCACGGTAATTATTTCCATTTTGCAGAAACCTAATGTTCAGAAAGATAAAATGACTGGCCACGACCCTGTCGACATAGCTTGTGAATGACTGGAACAGGATTCACAGTTGTGTGTGCGCGTGCGTGAATGTGTGTGCCCGTATGCACATTCAAGTGTTAGTGGAAATTGAACCTAGAGCCTTGTGCATTCGTGCAAGCAGTACTGAACTTTATCTCTGGCATGAAATTATCTGTTAAAGTAACTCTCCTCCCTCATGGACTATGATAGGATCACATTGTCAATATTCTTTTAATGCAAATAATAGGGCTGCTAAGATGGTTCAGCAAGCAAAGGCACCACCAAGCCAGACAAGCTGGGTCAGGAGCTCACAAGGCTGGAAGGAGAGAACTGACTCCTACAAGTTGTCCTTAATCTCCATGGCAGTACACACACTGCGCATGCGCACACACCATGCTCACGTGCACAGTAAACAATAAATAAATGTTTTTTAATTTTAAATACAAATAATAATAACAAAAGTAATTTATGACTCCGTGTACCTCCATCAGTTGTTTCATGGGAAGACAAAGAGTTGATTAACCCAAGACTTTCCCATTAGCCTCGCTACATGAAGTAGATTTAAAATGTATCGTGCGTGAATTTCTCTCCCTGACATTCCACAGCTGACAAGCTAGGTTGGCAAGGTGAAGTTGGGTTGGGCTTCATAGAGACAGGTTGTAAGGCTCACAACCCAGAAAGCCCCAAATAGAATGCTCACCAGCTCTTAGGCAAGCAGGAGCTGTTGAAAAAGTGCTTGCTCAGCAAAACATCTGCATTTTAAAAGCATACACAGGCTGGGGGTGGAGATATGGGGGGCAGTGGCATAGCCCTTTCCTACCCGGTACAATGGATGAATAAATGGATGGATAGATGGATGGATGGATGGATGGATGGATGGATGGATGGATGGATAGATGGATAAAAAGCACCCACAGGAAAAACACCATCAACAGCCACAGTGACGACTGCTACCCAAGTGTAAAGCATTGCCCATTTTAAAAGAAGTCTCTAAGAGCAAGTCCTGCAAAACAAAAGATCAGATCAGCCGGGCGGTGGTGCGCACGCCTTTAATCCCAGCACTCGGGAGGCAGAGGCAGGCGGATCTCTGTGAGTTCGAGGCCAGCCTGGTCTACAGAGCTAGTTCCAGGACAGGCTCCAAAACCACAGAGAAACCCTGTCTCGAAAAACTAAAAAAAAAAAAAAACAACAAAAGATCAGATCAGGGGTCAACGAAAATACAGTGGTCACACATCAGTCCCAACTAGCATGTAGGAAACTCAGGGGAAATGGTTTGGGGTCCCCGATATGTGTCAGATGGATCTTGGGGTGTTACAAAACATGGCCGGAAAGGCCAAATCAACTAAAAGCTCTTGAATCAGTGCTCCTTCCTAAACTACAGCTTTGATTAATCCATCTCCTGTGTGGAGACAGTGGCTTGTTTTCAGTTTGTGCAATGAAACTAACGCTGCAGCTAGTATCCTTGTTCACAAGTTTTGCCGTACATTTTGTGCTGTTCCTTTAAAAATAAATGCCTGTTAATAATCATAACTTATAGTAATTTTTTTAAGTCTTCCTATCAACCTAGGGTTTTTCTATTCTATACCAAAATGATGAGGAGACTATACACATTTGTTCAGTTGAATAAGATGATGATTCCCAATGGTACTCCAGTCAAACTAATCTCATCCCTAGTATATTGATAATCAAACAAAATGGAATGATCCAGGCATGAGATGTTTAAGCCCACCCTTACTATGTGTGAGCTTAAAAAAAAAAAGGAATGAGACCTAAAACAGGTATTAATATACTAATGTATATCTTCTGTGATGTACCCCCAAGGAATATCCTTTATGTCCCCTCCAATATCTGACTACTGTACTTGCAAACTTTACTGATGACTTGTACTTTACTGACGACTCCTTCCCAATGGCCCATGTGACGGAATCTGTGTAGCATCAGCCACCTTTTGATAAGTGGAAGTGGTTCCAGGATCTACGTTTAGAAAATGCATTTTGCTTGTTTTGTTTTTGAGACAGTGTCATTAGGTAGCATAGGCTAAGCTCAATCTCTCTCTCTCTCTCTCTCTCTCTCTCTCTCTCTCTCTCTCTCTCT
>JABTXL010005037.1:9584466-9675618 GCA_025134845.1 Neodon shergylaensis | reverse complement strand
CTCTCTCTCTCTCTCTCTCTCTCTCTCTCTCTCTCTCTCTCTCTCTCACACACACACACACACACACACACACACAATCCCCCTGCCTCAGCTTCCTAATGTTAGGATTACTCTGTGCTTCGCCATGTTTAGCTCCGGGAAATGTTTCCAAGTCACACGCATTAAAGCAGCCGAGGAGATTGATTAGAAGGCGAATTGGGCTGGTTCCTTATCTCTGGGTGTTTGGTGTTGTACCCCAAGTGAACCTAGATCCTCCGAAAGCCACATTAACTCACTCTTTCACAGCCCTCTGTTGCCTGCCCTCCTGGGCATCATTCCTCCACTGTTTAGTAAACGAAGCGTCCGGAGGCGATTCAGTGGGCGTGGCGCATGCCTTTGTTCTCAGCCCTGGGCTGGCAGAGGCAGGCGAATCTCTGGGAGTTCCAGCACAGCGCAGAGACTCTGTCAAAAAAGCAAAAAGAGCCGGGCGATGGTGGCGCACGCCTTTAATCCCAGCACTCGGGAGGCAGAGGCAGGTGGATCTCTGTGAGTTCGAGACCAGCCTGGTCTACAGAGCTAGTTCCAGGACAGGCTCCAAAGCCACAGAGAAACCCTGTCTCGAAAAACCAAAAAAAAAAAGCAAAATGAACGACAACAAAAGATTCTGTTGATCAAACTAAGGGCACATGGAATTTCTTCCGGGTGTACACACCCAGTGAATGAAAGACACAAAAATAAGCGGCTCCACTCCACCTGCATCTTACCCGAGTTTTCGTGTTTTGCGACAGAATAATCTATATTGGTTTTTCCGTGGTTTTGAAATCATAGCCCAGGGGAATGTGAAACACAGTTACGACTCCTAATTTCATTTCTTTGGCAAGTTGACAGAAATAAACCAAAAACCATGATTGAGAGCCAATGCTTGCTATTTAAAAAAAAAAAAGTAACATCCAATCAAATCAGAGCTTGGTTTCAAAAGAAATGTCATTCTCCTTCTTTGGATCTCTTCAAAAGAAACACTAAAATAAATCCTCTGCAGGGTACTTAGCACGAAGGAGGCTCCGGCGAAATTAAAGAACCTATAGGAAATACGACACACGACATACCTGGAAATCATTTCCCCACTTTTCTCGGAGCAAAATTCTGTCACATGGAAAGCAAGCAAATGGAGCAAGCAGCGGGTGGGGCTCTTTTTCAATTACTCTAAACTGCACTCTCTGAAACAAAGGACCATTTACCGAGTGATCAAATCTATGCTCAGCATTGTTCTCCCATCAGGCAACTTCTGGCTTTCTCTTGAACTAAACCCAGTCATTAACTCCTTTACAGCAATAACAACAAATTCTCCCGCCATAAATGCAAACTAAATAATTCTCTTGTTTTTATCGCAATCTTTCAATAAAAACAAAAGTTGAAGAGCTTTGGTGATGCTAAGGAAGAAATGCAGTGTGGTTTTTTTTAGAAGACTTTTGAAATGGTGTGCCTAGACTGAACAAGGCACCAGGTTCAATCCTTGGCACACAGCAAACAGTAAAAATAAATTATGGTCTGGGCAGGTGGATCTCTGTGAGTTCGAGGCCAGCCTGGTCTATAGATCACCTTCCAGGACAGCCAGAGCTGCACAGGAAAACCCTGTCTCAAACAAAACAAAACAAAAAGTGGTGGAGTCTACTGCAACATTGTAGAACAGAAAAAACCTAGATATACTATTGTTTCATCTTAACTACTGATACATTGTTTGGGGGTAAAAGGAAAAAGTGACCTACAATTGTCTGGGCATGTGGAGCAGGGGTAGAACCTAGCGTGTGCAAAGCCGTGGATGAGATCCAAAGCAACGCCAAGAGCAAAAATGAAGACATGCAGATAAACCTTCTAAAATATCAAAACATAGGCCTACCAGATTTATCTGAAATATTAAAGTGCATTAACGGACTGGGGTGATAGCTCAGCCAATGAGTCCTTGCTTGCCAGCGCAAGGACCTGTGCTCGGTTCCTAGAACTCACTTTACAATACCAAGGATGCCCTGCTCAGAAACCCAGTGCTGAGGAGACAGAGAAGGGAGGACCCCAGGTGCTCACTGGCCTGTCAGCCTAGCCTAGCCCACAGGTTCTGGGCAGTGAAGGACTATCTAAAAATATTCTAGCTGTCCTCTGGCCTCTACATGAACAAACACACGTACACACGCACACACATGCACACACACACTATATATGCACACACATACACATATGAACACGTATGTATATGTATGCGTGCGTGCATTATATGTATATATGTATATGCATATATATATATATTCCCCTATGTAGTAGTAGAGTTTTATTTTAACATACAATTTATATACAATTAATATTTGGTTCTAAATGAACAACAACAACAAAAATAATAATAATAATAAATAATAATAATAAATCTCTATTTTATGTTAACACATGTCCAGAAAATGATCCAGGACAGGCTGTCTTTATTTAGAAGCATTATGCTATTTTTTCATTACTAGAAATTTCTTGTAGAATTTAGGCAGGTGGATCTCTGTGAGTTCGAGGCCAGCCTGGTCTACAAGAGCTAGTTCTAGGACAGGCTCCAAAGCTACAGAGAAATCCTGTCTCAAAAAACCAAAAAAAAAAAAAAGAGAGAGAGAAATTGTTAAAAAATAAAATAAAATAAATGTTAGACAAGATAGACATATGTTGTGTTGATGCTAGTTACAATTTGACATAAAATGACAGTGGGCTCAAAAGATGGCACTGCTCTATGCAGGGATTTGGCACAAAGTATCAGGGTGCTGCCAAACCTCACTTAATCGTTTTGACTCTGGACAAAGCAGAAGACAAGTGGCTGCCCAGGCACCAGCTATGTGGCTCTCTCCCTGCCTGAATTTATTTTCCCCTCAGGGGGAATCAAAGTCTTTCTATGGGCAAATGAAAATAAAAGTGTTGTCTAAAGTTATTCAAAAATCAAGATTATAGAATAAGGCCATTGGCTAAAAATAATGTTGAAAGACAGTTCCGCTTGCAGTTTTCCACACTGTTCTATTCTTATCCTCCTATCTTCAGTCAGATCGCCTTTTTTCCATGACCAGCTTATTGATCATTTAGAAAGTTTATTTTAAAAAAATTATTTCCACTGTAAAGTGACATGGTGAAACTTTTCTCAGAAGAAAATGTTCACGTCCCTTTCTAATAAAAGAAATGTAGATTAAAATCAGCTGCCATCTTTAAAATATGAAGTAGGCTATCAATGAAGACCCCACCCTCACCCTGTTCTCAACAATGCAGGGTTTCTCACAGCTTCTCACAAAACAGCTTCAGTGGTGTCTTGAGCCAGTCATAGCCTCAGGCAGGTTTTCTGGGTGTCGTTTAGTAATGTTGCTTGATTCGTTCATTTATTGACAGAGCCATTTCAGTTTTTGGAATATCACCTGCAGAAGCAAGCCTTGTGTACAAAGATGTACCCATAAAGATGTTGGTAACAGAGCCGTGTGCCATCGGAAAGGAAGAATGGTAAGAGGAAAAGAAGAGATGAAATCAAATCCCATCAGGGGTAAACATGTGTGGCTTTTGAAGGTAGGAGGTATACTTCGGGGGTCTTGGTTTGGCTCCATTTGGGTTGTTTTAAGGCAGTTTCTGTAGACAGCCTAGCCTCTGACCTGGAGCTCAGGATTTTCCCGCTTCAGCCTCCAACTGCTGACATTAGATACACACACACACACACATTAGATACACACACAACGCCTCAGCCACTTACCAAAACCTGTCAAGGTCTAGACATGTTCAGCGGCAGAGAGCTTGCCTACGACACGAAAGACCATCGTTTGAGGAGAGGGGTGTAGGGAGAGAGAGGATGTTTAGTGAGTATTGTCATGGTTAATTGTCAACTTGATAGACTCTAGAGTCATCTGAGATGCCCAGGGATTTTCTTGACTGCCTTAAAGTAGAAAGACCTGCCCACTGTGGGTGATGTCATCCCCTGACTGGGCTCCTGGGAGCTGAGCAGCTGTCTGTGTTTATTGCCCTTTGCTTCTTGACTGTGTGTGCTCTGTGACCAGCTGTTCTAAAACCCTGTTGCCTTGACTTCCCCACCATGACAGACTGCACCTTAAACTGTGAACCAAAATAAATCCATTCTCCTTAAGCTGCTTTTTGTCAGAGTGTCTTACCACAGCTACGACAAGAGCAAGCAAGAGGGCCAGAGAGTTGGTTCCGTGGTTCAGTGCACTGGCTGCTCTTCCAGAGGACCCTGGTTTGATTCTCAACACCCACACAGCTCATAAGAATCTATAACTGCAGTCCCAGGGGATTAGATACCATCTTCTGTCTTCTGTAGGAGCCAGGTACACACATGGTGCACAAAACTTCATGCAGGAAAACACCCGCCACATAAAATAAAAAGATAACTTTAAAGATAAAAGAAAGAAACTAAGATAATCAATCAACTGCACATCCTCAAGAAACAAAGTCTATAGATGTATGTAACATCAATTTCTTTCTTCTCCCTTCTAAGTTTCTTCAATAAACACAATAGCGGTTCAAGCAAACATAAACATACAAAGACATTCAACCGTGCTTCAAAGAGCCTCGCCTGTCCTTCGTGCAGATATCTCTTACCAGCTCAAAGGACAGTGTGCTAACATCCTGGAGCTTCCCCAGTGCCACAGCGGGGTACCAATGGAGTCCTACCCGTGAGAAGGTCCCTGAAGGTATGCACTTGCTGGTCATTTGTTTTTATATTTTGAGACAGCGCTAGGTGCCAACATTAAACAAAGAATTGGATCATTATGAAGCAAACTGGAAGAAGGTTTTATTTCTACGTTCCAAACCCCTCTTGGGTCCGTAGGAAATGGCTTCAAACAAGGCAATTTGGATGCCTTTCTGACCAGAAAAGGAGCCATTCTTTGCAGGTGTCCTGAAAAGCTTCTCAGATTTTTTTTTTTTTTATGGTTTCCCGAGACAGGGTTTCTCTGTAGCTTTGGAGCATGTCCTGGAACTAGCTCTTGTAGACCAGGCTGGCAAGGAGCTCTTCTTTAGAATGCTTTTTTCTTCCTCTTCTACATCTATCAGTTTCTAGGCCCCATACACTCTAAATACCAGTTGGGCAGGGTGCCACATGCCTATAATCCCAGCACATGGAAAACTGAAGAAGGAACATGAGTTCCAAGCCAGCCTGGGCTACATAATGAGACCCAAGGCCTCGTGGCAAGTACACAGATGCTTGTACTCCTAGCAGGTAAGGGTTCAAAGTCAGGGAGTTGAACACACCCAAGTAGGTGTGTTATATACACAGAAAGCCTGGCTTGGCTTAAAGAATCTAGTTCTTGGACTTTAGAAGTAGCTGCACTGGCTGAATCCAACTCAGATACTTCTAGTCCATGCTTTTGTGTTTGTTTTGTTGTTTGGAATTATCTTATCAGTGTAGGCTGAGTTTTCCCGTCCCAGGAGCCGCTTTTAAATCACCACACAGAGGCTTATATTAATTATAAATGCTCGGCCAACAGTCCAGGCTTGTTACTAACTAGCTCTTACATTTTAAGTTAACCCATATTCCTTATTTATGCTCTACTATGTGGCAGGTCTTTTATTATCATGGCATGGTCACCTCCTGCTCCGTCAGTGACTGGCTGGTGACTCCTCTGACTCCCCCTCCTTCTTCCCATCATTCTGTTTGACTTTCCTGCCTAACTTCCTGTCCAACTACCAGCCTGTCAGTTTTTTTATTAACAAATAAAAGTAATCCATATTCACAGTGTACAGGACTGTTCCACAGCATATATGTATGAGTGCTTTGCCTGCAAGCGTACTACTTGAATGGCCGTTGTCTGAGGAGACAGGAAGAGGATGTTGGATCCACTGGAATTGGAATTACAGACATGAGGATGCTAGGAATCAAACCTGGGTCCTCTCTGGAAGAGCAACTGGTGCTTTTAAACACTGAGCCATTTCTCCAATCTCTGGGTCCACATTTTGATACAAGGTCCGACTATCTCCTCATTCTTCATCTTCCTGTCTGGATATCTGGGCTGGAGCCAAGGCCCGCATCCCTGACCTCTTGGCTTTTAACCACGAGCGGTTTTCTTTTGCCTGAATCCCCACCCCCACTTCACACGGGGCTGCCTGCGAACATGACCTTCTCTGCCTGGGTCCCTCTCTCGTCTCCCTGCCTTGTTTGGAAACCCTCATTTCAAGGCTCGTCTGCCAGCCTCCGTGGAGCCCCAGGGAAAGCTGAGCCCTGGACATCTTCTGCTGGGACATTGTTCTCTCCCAGCTCACAAATATTTATTTTTCTTCCATACAAGTACTACTTAGCAGGCTTGTCTTATAATTGCACAAATTGTATGTTATGAAATCAACGGCAAAGGCAAATTTTCCTAGAGACAGTTTTCCTGCCCCATGTTTTAAGTAAGACCCAGAAATCATTGTTTGTAAGACAGAATATAATTTTTACTTATGAAGAAACGTTAGTGTCTTTGGGGAGCTAACAGAGAGTCTAAAACGGGCTTCAAACAATCTGCCCTATGTGCCCAGCTCAGCTTTGCCGCCTCAATGGCTGCTGGGTATTGTGTTGCCAGAAGGGCTACTTAAGGCCTTGATTAATGTTGCAAAATGTTAATGAGGCAATATTAATCACTATGGAAGTTTACTTGTCAAAAGAAAAAGGGCTCGGGGAGACAGACACTGTTACACGCTGCAATGCCTCTTTTTTTCCTTTCTTCTTCTTTTTTTAAAAATCATTCTAAGAACTAAAAGAGAGTTCATCTCCACTCCCACAACTGGGTCACTGGCTCTACTAACTCCAGTCGGTGAATCTCAGCTATGTGAAATTGTTCTGCAGCTCAGCACTTGTCCCGGGACTATCTTAGACTACATTTGACCTGCCCCGTTTGTTCCTTTCCTGTTCATTGATTCCCAGCGTTTCCAAGCTAAAGAAATCAAACAGGAAGCTGGGAAGGGAAGAAGTAGCGAAAGATGAAGCCACGGGCTTTCAAGTGCTCTGCGCCTGTCTCGGAACCAGAAAGCCACTACAAGCTCAGAACTTGCTCCATGTCCTGCCCGACTGAATGCCAGGCTTAACATGGAGTGGTCTGGAGTGAACGCATTCATTACATACCAGTTCCTCCCCGAATGTTACATTGTTATCTTTATTGGGATGAGAGTGCTTTTATCCTTGTTAATTCGAGTTAACTTAGTGGAGGAAAATCACACAAACAACGATGTAACTTAATAAAATGAGATGCGCTTGTGGTAAAATGTTCACCTGTACTTCATCCAAAGGAAAGAGTTTTTTTCCTTTTTTTAGACAGGCTGGCCCTGGACCCACAACACTCTTTCCTTCTTAATCTCCCATATGCCAGGATTACAGGCACGTACCACCATGCCTGGCCATCTAGGCTCCTTTTCTGTTATTGTTGTTTGTGTTTTGGTTTTTCAGGTTTTTTTTTTTTCTTGCAGTGCTGGGGATTGAACCCACACTTCCACATACGAAGCAAGTGCCTGAGCTACAACCCAAGACCCCTTTGTTGGGTTTTCCTTTTGCATTATGTCTACAATCTGTTTGGTTTTGCTTTACTTTTTTGAGACACGGTCTCCCCGTGTAGAGTCACAATCCTCCTTCCTCGGCCTTTGACCGGCTATTTCACAGTCTTATCCTTAAAAGTCTTTGAGACAAGGAGGCTAGGGAGATGGAGTAAAAGAGCACTTACTGCTCTTCCAGAGGACCTGAGTTTGTTCCATTCCCAGCATCCATTTCCTGCAGCTCACAACCACCTGTGACTCCAGCTCCAGGTGATCCAATTCCTCTGGCATCCATGAACAAAGCACTCATATACACACATTCACACAGAACATCCCAAAAAGGTTTGTAACAAACTTTTGACTTGTTTGTGTTTAGAAACTAGTTAGGCAACCTTTTCTATAGCTACCCAATACTCTTTAAAACAGATATAATTAACATATCGATTTTAATGCTAGTCATTTCATCGTTTTTAACCAACTATTTTTAAAATGATAGGTGTTCCAACCTGTTGAAAGCCCTCAATACCATCCACAAGTGAATAAAAGTGTGTGAAAATTACGGGGAGCAGCTAGCACGCTGCTATCTCAGGTGTGCGTCCACTCACCCAGCATTAGGCGGACACTTCTATTTAAAACACAGATAACTGAGACACATGTTGGCTAACACCCACTGCCCAAGCCCATGTTTATCTATTGTGTCCAGACTTCACCAGCAACAGAGTGGGCAGCTGGGTGACATTCCAGACTCCCCATATGAACCCAGCAGAGCCCCTCTAAAGTCACGTGGGATTGGAGTCCCCTAACCCCTGCTTCCCTGGACTTTTGCATCACGCTTCCGATTGCTTCCACTTAACTTTTTGTTGTTGTTGTTAGAAATGGATCATCAAGTTTTTAAGCCATTCTACCTGTTTTCCCCAGAGAGTTTCCAGTGATCTTAGTCTGTCTTTACAAACCCAGAGAGAAGAAAACACGAAGGCGGGCAATGCCACCATTTGCTAGGCGTCTTGCTTTTTGGCCCAGTGTGTACACATTACCTTACTATTCCCACATGGCTCCGATAGATGGCATCGCTAGAGGGTCCATGGTCACACGGCTGTCGCTTCTGAGATCAAATATCTCAAAGCAACTGTGTACTTCCATTCCAAACCTGACATATATGCATAGGAGTGTGGGTGCCCACAGAGACTAGTAGAGTCTGTTCTATCCTGTGGGATCAGAGTTACAAGCTGTTGTGAGCTGTCTGACATGGGTAATAGGAACTGAACCCTCTGCAGTGTAGCAAGTGTTCTTAACCACGGAGCTACCTTTCCAGACCAGGTTAAATGACCAATTATATAATATAAAAGCTGAGCCTGAAATACACACACACACACACACACACACACACACAAATGCATCTGTAGGGCTGGTGTGCTGACTAGTTTTATGTCCACTTGACATAAGTGAAAGTTACCTGAAAGAAGGGAGCCTCAATAGAAAAATGACCCCATGAGATCCAGCTGTAAGGCATCTCATCAATTAGTGATTAATGAGGTAGGACGCAGCCCATGGTGGGTGGTGTCATCCCTTGGCTTGTGATTCTGTGTCCTATAAGAAAGCAGTCTGAGCAAGCCAGGGGAAGCAAGTCAGTAAGCAGCTCCCCTCCATGGCCTCTGCATCCGCTCCTGTCTCCAGGTTCCTGCTCTGCCTGAGTTCCTGTCCTGCCTTCCTTCAGTGATGGACTAGGATGTGGAAGCATAAGCCAAATAAACCCTTTCCTCCGCGAGTTGCTTTTGGTCACGGTGTTTCATCACAGCAATAGTATGGCTCAGTTAGTCCAGCACTTGACCAGCATGTACAAGATGCCCAGCACCACAAATCCCCTCCTGGAGCACGTATTTGTCATCCCAGCACTCAGTGGTAGCAGCAGAAAGATGGAAAGCTCAGTCATCCTCTGACCACACAGCAAGGCCAGGCCAGCCTGGGCCCGTGAGACCCTGTCTCAAAAACAAAAAAAATAAAATTGTAAAAATGCACCTGTGTACTGATGGTTTCCTTTTTCAGTCTCGTGGACACTTTAGTCCAACAGAAATACTGAAGACTCTCCACGAACCTACATACCCACTTTGTGGGATATTTGTACACCATGTGAAGGTGTATTGCTGTGGTTGGCGTAAGGAAAAAAACTGAATGAGCAATAGCTAGGGAGGAGGTACAGATGGGATTTCCGGGGAGAGAAGGAAGAGGAGAGAAATTTATGAGGGCAGGGCTACCAGACAGAGAGGAAACAGGAGGTGCAAGACGAAAGAGAGGTAATGCCATGTGACAGAACGCAGATAATAGAAGCGGGTTAGTCTAAGTTATAAGAGCTAGTTGGGAATAAGCCTAAGCTAAAGGCCAAGCTTTCATAATTAATAAGAAGTCTCCGTGTCGTTGTTTGTGAGCTGGCGGCCAAAAGAAAAATCTGCCTACATTATACTTTGTGTATTATTGATTTTTTTTGCTAATTTTTAAATGTATATTTTAAATTAATTCTTCAAAAGTTTCATGTTTGCAGGCAAGGCATTTGGTCATTATGCCTATTCCTCTCCCAAGTCTTCTCAGGTGCCCCACCATCCTCTAGTCTGTGCCCCCATTCATTTCTTTTTTATTTTTTGAGATACTATAATTACATAGCTTCCCTTCCCTTTTCCTCCCTCCAAACCCTGCCATATGCCTCTACTTTTTCCCCTCCAAATTCATGACCCTTCTTTTCATTACTTGTTAATACATGTATGTATGTATGGACATATATATTCCTAAATATAACCTGCTCAGTCTGTATAATATTTCTTTTATGTATATTTTCAGGGCTGACTATTTGGTATTAGGTAACCAACTGACATGCTCTTTTCTGGGGAAGGATATTTCTCCCACACTCAACATTCCTTAGTTTCCTGTAGTTTGGGTTTTTTTGGGGGGGGTTGGTTTTTTTGTTTTGCTTTGTTGTTGTTTTTCGAGACAGGGTTTCTCTGTAGCCTTTGGAGCCTATCCTGGAACTAGCTCTTGTAGACTAGGCTGGCCTCGAACTCACAGAGATCCGCCTGCCTCGGCCTCCCGAGTGCTGGGTATAAAGGCGTGCGCTGTCGCACCCGGCAAGGATTCATCCATCACAGCATTTGCTTAATATAAAATATTCAGTCTGTGACTCCAGGTACCCAGAACCAAATGGGTCTGTTACAAACAGCTTTCTACAACAGCTTCGGTTTATTAGAAAGTAGGTTAAAACAAGTTCCACGTATTTGACTAATTAGCCTGTTTCTTTGTTGTTATTGCTTTTATTCTGAAAAGTGAAGAATTGGTTATATAGCAAGAAAACAAACGTCTGAGGGCAAAGCCGGAGCCAGAGGCTGCCCTGAAGTCTCTGAGATCAGCAAGTCATGTCTTTGCAAGGAGATAACTCCTCCGCAAGTGCCTTTCCTTGACTGATAAGGACTGGAGAATTGCACTTTTTCACCAGCTAGAGGACAGCTTAGAATCACTCGGCTTTCCAAACAAAGGCCTGATGGGGAACAGGAACGGAGGAAATAGGAATTCAGCTGCAGATGCGAAAGTCCGGGATTATTCTCATAAGCGAGGAGTTTACAAACAGGAAGCTAAGAAAGAAAAAGCTAAGGAAAAAGTCTGTATTAGAGGTTTTAATAACATTTGGATCAATATGTAGGCATTTTCAAAACTTTCCTCTTCATGTTAAGCCTTTCTCACGTGTGTCTCTGTTATATTTTATGGTTTGCAGTGCTGAGGGCTGAATCTGAGGCTTTAAATATAAACTAAAAACATGCTCGACCACAGAAGTGTATGTCCAGACCATCTCCTCATCTTTCTTTTCTTTTTGGGGACAAGGTCTTCCTAAGTTACTTAGGTTGGCCTTGAACTTGAATTTCTGCTCCTCCTGCCTAGTCCTCCAGAGTAGGCGGGTTAAAGCAGTGCTTCTTAAACTTTCTAATGCTGCTCCCCCAACCATAGAATTGTTCTCATTGCTACATCATGACTGTATTCTTGTTACTGTTATGAATCGTTAATGTGATATTGTGACCCTGTGAAAGGAGTGTTCAACCTCCTCTCCAAGGGGTCTCAACCCACAAGTTGAGACCTGCTGGTGGCCTTTACTCATCAGTACCTCTGTAAAAGAAACCACGTGAGAGCAAACGAAATTGTAATCTAGATTTCCACTTCCGTTTCCCACCTGGAGTCCCCCCCCCCCCCCCCCCGCTTCTGATCTCCACTGAGTTCCTTTTTCATTTCAAAAGGGAAAGAAACTCCGCATCAGAATGAAACATGCATGAACTAATAGTTACGGTGTTATAGACACAACAGGGCGTGCTCACAGAAACCAGGCAGGCATTGGCAGAGACCTGGCCCAGGGTTCCACATTCTGTAAACCAGGGAATAAAGAATAAACCTGCTGGAGGTGGCAGAACAGGCCTACAGTCCCAGGACTCCTGAGCCTGAGACTGGAGGCCATGTTCCGGGTCAGCTGAGCTACAGAGTGAGCTGGAGGCCGGCCTAGGTTTAGAGACTGAAACCCTGACTGAGAAAACAAAAGCAAAACAAAAATAACAAAGCCCCAACAGCTGCTAGCTGCAGCTGGGATCACCGATGAGATCCTGCCACGCACCGGCAAACACGAGGAAGAAGTGTTATCATCTTCAGTAGAAAAAAGACATCGTGAAGGACCCGTTTCGTGATCATAGTTTCACCAAGAGAAAGAGTTTGGTTTAAAGCATTGCTGGGATCCAGGACAAGGCAGAACCCTTCTTCCCCCCAGGGGATCATGTTCCAAGAAGGCTCTGCTACCTTCGTCAACACTCCATGAGAAAAGACACTCGACAGCCAACGTTAAGCCATTTCCCTCTCTGGAGGTTCAGAAAAATTGGAAATCAGGTATGAAATGGCACCAAGGGTACTAAGTTCCAGGTAATACAATACCGTGGTCAACGAACTAAACAGACATTAATCTGAAACCGGACGCCAGTCCCCTGAACTGACCGGTATAGCTCAGTCCTCACTGGTTCTGCAAGAAGCCAAACAGCCTGTCTATCTCGACTGTGATCCGAGCGGATAGGATCTAAACCTTGAGCGGTGCCTAAGCTCGTTTCAGATGCGAAAGGCTGGTTAAACGATCCTGATCTTAAACTGGGAGCTTTGCACTGGGCGCCCTGACCCACGAGAGCCGAACAGGGCAGATGCAGTCCTGGCATTGAAGCTGATCTTTTCCTATTCCCATTTTAGTCAGACCAGCCTCCTTTTCTGATGGAAAAGGTTGTTCTCGCAAACGCTATTCTCTCAAATAATTGCAGGTAAATTAGTAAGAATGCATAAGAACTAAAGGAGTGTTCAGTTTAAATAAAATTTATAACAGTATTTATAAATTTTAAATACTTTAAAAAGGTTAAACTAGTTCCATGACAGGCTCCAAAGCTACAGAGAAAACCAAAAACTGAAAAAAAAAGAGTTCAAGGTCATCTTGAGCTGCACAGTAAGGCTCCTTCTCAAAGAAACAATTAAAATGCCTCCTTGATAACACGTGTTTCTTCAAATTCTTTTCAGCTTCAAAGCACTTCCGGAAGCACAACCTTGTGCAAAATGCAACAAATCCTATTCTCCCCATTCGAAAGATGAGAACAACTGAGGTTCAAAGACACCGCCCCCCCCCACCAACGTGTAGTCCTTGGTATTTATAAGTTTGGAAGGCAAGATTTTCTTTTTAACCAAGTCTAGTGCCTGGAAGCTGAAACAAGACGTCCCCTGTTCATACTCATCCGTTACCTGTTGAATTTCCCTTCAGCCATTTGGTTCCACACATCTTCCCCGTTTCTCTTTTCTTAACTCTAGCCCACGCTTCAACTCCCCTAAGTAATGAATGAGAAAGGGGGCTGAAGAAATGGCTCAGTGGCTCGCAGCTCTTGCAGAAGACCCAGTTTCAGATCTTAGCTGTCACCAGGTGACTCACAAGCACCCTTAACTCCAGTTTCAGGGGATCTGATGTCCTCTTCTGTCCTGTAAGGACACCAGGCACACAGATGGGGCAGATATGCAAATGCAAACCTGTAGGCAAAACATCCATACAGATAAAATAAAATAAACCTAAAAAAACCATGAGACTTAAGTAAATCCGCATTTAGCACTGGCATCCGATTTATTAAGCACCAACTAGAAGTTAGATCTATGAAGGATGTGAGCAGAGGGAAACGGAATCTTCAACCATTTGAAAGCATCGAAGCCAGGCATGTGGGAACATGCCTCTGATCCGGCACGTGAGAGCTGGAGGCTTCAGAATCAGGAATGTGAGGCCAGCCTGGGCTACACGGGAACCCTATTTCAAAACAACACAAAACTAAAAAGACCGCTTTACCAAGGGGAATCAATTATCAAAACACGGCACTCAGAATGCCAGTTCCTCCTGCAATTTCCAGGTAAATGCGCGTGTAAATCCTGGAACCAGTTAAACTTCAAGCGACTTCAGAAAGAACGGCTTGGAAAATGCCTGTGTACAGACTTGATTTCTAATTGTGGTGAAGCTTCATTCCTTAAACCACTTATTCAACATTAACTCATTCTCCAAACTTGCATCTGCTAGGCTCTGGGAGTAAGGCAGGCACAGCAGTCTCCAATCAAAGGAGTGCCCTAGTTCACCAAGACAGTACTGCACTCAGCCTGTCTCGTGTAGCCCTCAGCCTGGGGCGCGAGCTTCCGGTCTCCTCCACAGCCACATTGGCCTTCTTTCATTTCTTAGAGCCCTGCTCCCTTCCTCCCTCCCTCCCTGACCTTTGCATAAACCCCAATTCTCTTCTAGAGAGTTCAGCTCTTTGTTCTTAGCGTCTCCTCCTCCCCTCGCGGCCCCGGCTCTCGTCCGTCCTGCAGCCTGGAGAAGCAAGCGTGCTTCTTTCCCCTTGGGTAAAAGATCTTTGAAGCCCACTCCTCCTTCGGCCTCATCACTTCTGGGCTTTTATACGTCCTCCTGTGATTGGTCACTGTTTCTCTGTTTTTAGGTTCTTATTCTCCTGGAGGGGCAGGGTCTGACCGGTTTTGTTAGATGCCAGCGCCTGGCACACCGGAGGCCTTCCAGGAATGAAAAACAAACGGATGTGGCTGTCCAAACAGTTCTGTGGGAAGCTGAGCGCTAGTGGGTTCGGGGGAGTTGGGTTTTGACCAGTCTTGCCTTCAGATCCAAAAGTCTGGGGTGGGGGAGTGACCTTGAATTCCTAATTCTGTTTTGGCCTCCCAAGTGCTGGGATTACATACTTGGGATTCCACACCTGATTTGGATTAGGGGTTTTCTTGAATTCCAGTGATGTCAGGCCTCCTAACTTCTATCTCGATGACACTGAAATATGGGGAGTTGTTCCATGTGCTTAAGATTGTAAGCTTCCAAACAACAAAAATTCCACTGATCTCCTTAGAATGAGATACACACAGAAAAGTAACAGCCGTAGCTAGTATTCACGAAAGCGATCTGAAGGGTGAGCCGAAGTGGGGGGGATGCTACGGAATGGACAACTGTAGTACAGATCATTTCAAAGCGTCTGCTGACGACTCCAGAGGATATACTGTATCCTCATTGAGAAAAAGGAAAGGGAGGAGGAGGGGGGAGGAGAGAGAGAGAGAGAACTCAATGAACTTAACCTTTCTAGCTTGCCCTGGCCGCGCTAACCGCGAAGCTTCCGCAGTCCCTGCAAAGGTTCCGGGCACCTCGGGAGCCCCTCTCCAGGACACAGTACCAGGGTCCGTCCCTACGGGGAACCCCACCGGACGACTGACACGGAGAACAAGCAGGTCTCGGCTCGCTTCACTTTCCTGGCCAGACACAAAGCGCGTCCCCCTCCACGCCCGCTCGAGCACCCGCCCGCGCGCCCGGCAGAGCTGGTAGAGCTCTAGACCCAGGCCGCGTGCCCCGCCCCGAAGCCATCACCCGCCCCCCCTCCTTTCCCTCCCTCTTTCCCTCCATTCCCCCCGCCCCCGCCCCCCTCCCAGCAACGATCCTGGCGCGCAGGCGCGATGGCGCGCGCAGAGAAGCAAGCGCGCGCGCGCGCGCGGGGCCCCGCTTAAATGCAGGCGAAGGGGGCGGCGCGCATCCTCGGCGTCGCTGCCCGCTCGGCACCGCCGCTTCCAACTGTCTCCGCGTGGCACGAGCCTGGAGCCGCGCTCTTTCCCCGGCGGCTGCGGCGGCGCAGGCGGCGACGGCGGCAGGCAGGGAGTGGCTGCGAGCGGCGGCGGCGGCGGCGGGCTCCATGGAGAGCGGCGGGCGCCGGAGCAGAGGCGGCGCTTCCACCGCTGCGCCCCGGCTGCAGTGACCCGCGTCCCATCCCGCGTCGCGCCGGCCGCCCGGCCTCGCCGTCCGTGTCCGCGCCGCCGCCCGTCCCGCCGGCGTCCGAGCGCCGCGACTCTCCGCGTCCCGACTCCCCGGCGGGGTGGCGGCGGCCGGGTCCCCACGGTGGCGGCCGGAGCAACGGCAGCAGGAGCCCGGCTCTAGGATGAAGTTCAAGCCCAACCAGACGCGGACGTACGACCGCGAGGGCTTTAAGAAGCGGGCGGCCTGCCTGTGCTTCCGCAGCGAGCAGGAGGACGAGGTGAGCGCGGGGACAAAGGCTGGCGGTGGGGCTCGGTCCCGCACCCCCTGCACCTCCCGGCTTGCGGGGTCTCGGGCAGCCCCCTCACCCGGAGCTGCAGACCTTCCGCTGGCCTAGCCAGCTTGCCTTTTAAGTCGTCCATTAGCTCGCAAGCAGTTGGTTTCGTTACACATATATACCTCCTTTTACCAAACGGCCTCCGCTTTTAAAGTTTTTCTGACGATCGAAAGAAAGATGGCCAGCGAGAGGGGTGGAAAGACGCCAAGAGGGACAAGATAGGCCAGAGACCGGGCAAAGTTGCCCTTTTCGGCACGCTGATCTCGCTCTTCTGGTTTCTCAAGGCTGCTCTGCGGTGTGGCTTGACGTCTGGAAAGGAGCGGTGTGTAATTTTACCCCTCCGCATTGGATTGATACGGGCTTTGGAGTGTTCGCTGGAAGGGCGATTTTTTTGTTTATTTCAGTTATATTTGTTCGATTTTGAAAACGACTCTCTGTTTTCAGCTTGATCTGAGCGGTCAAGCCACTTGGTAGCTGGGGGAAATCTTGTAGCAGTGCCACGCCTAAAATAAACTGATAGATAAAAAGTTAAACCGTTCCAAATTCTGCTTACCGTGTCCTGTAAAAGACCAGGCGTAAAGCTGAAGATGGGAATTTAATGGCTTCCTCGTTGCTAGCCCCTGAAGTTATGATAAGTATGACATAGCATACACTCAGTGGCTTAGTTGTTATATTAACAAAAGCCTCGTGCTTGAGAAAATTGTGATCTTTAAGCCGCCCCCCCCTTTTTATTTTTGAAGAAACACACTTAAGGTTGATTTGAAATCTTTTAGTGTTAAACCCGAGTCCCGAAGGAACTTCCAGAGAAAGGTCTTTGATGTGGTTCTACTTAGGGGAGAAATACAAGGGCGTTTTTGAAAGTGCACAAAGAAAGTCGTCAACAAGCGTTAAACGCAGTTTACCAAGGGGATGAGGGGGTGCTTTTGAAGGAAGGGCCGTGCTAGGGCAAGGCAAACTAAATATAAACGCATAGAATAGCGAGTAGACCCAGGGTCCCGTCTGACTTGTTCGCAGCTCTGCTACCATATTTTTAGCTTGAGCGTTTACAATGTGTTAGGTACAGCCCGGGGAATGTTGGTTACATTTAATCCTTTTAGCGCTGGAGGTAGCGCTGGTCAGCCCTGTTTTATAGCTGAGAAGACGGCTTTGAGCAGAAGTACTTTGCCCAAATGACAGAACTAGGAGGCGGTAGAGTCGGAATTCAGGATCCAGTTCTTACTCCAAAAGCCGGTGTCTTGGTAAACGGCGTCTGCTCAGCGACTAGATGCCCCATATCATGAGGCTAACTTCAGAACCTTTAAGTTACCTTTGAAATGGTGCCGTGAAATGCTGTTGAAAATTCAGGCCCAGTTTTTCACGTGGTGTGTGTGTCTGTCAGTCTCTGTGTCTCCCCTAGGGGAAGTTTTGGAGATGGGAGAAATCAAATTGATATACATTTTGGGTATGGCAGAGCACTCTTGACCGACTGCTTCAGAAGTGACCTTAAACAGGTCCATGGGTTGGTTCGTGTGTTGCTTGGAAATTGCTCTGCGGGATGCAAGGGAGCTGGGCTAAAAGAATTCAGCTCCGTGGTGGAGAGCTTGCCCGGCACGTGGAAAGAAGCCCTGGGTTCAATCCTGAGCATCTCCCTCTGTCTCTGGAGTTGCTGTAAAATAACTGCTACAGCCTGTTTTCAGAATGAGACAAGAGGAGCAAGACTTGGGGGGTATGTTAGAATCCAGTTTATAAAACTTTAGAACCTGCTGGCTCGGAAACCTAGTGAATCAACTTGTTTAGGGGATCTGCTCTGAGGTAAGACTCTGGAATTCTCCAGAACACACAGCCAACTTTGGACATCTGGTTTAGCTCTTCGGAGTTTGTGTTTCTGTGGTTGTGTATAGTAGAGGCTCTTTCTGTTGTGTGATAATTACTGAACTCAGCAGAAAAGCAAGATGTCTAGGAGAGATTGGGCTTTCCCTACTGGAATGATATTATTAGCCTTGGTATGGTAAGAAATGCTTCTCTACTGGGTTAAGAACTCGTAGGTCCTGGTTAGGACATTTAAATATGTTTTAAAGATGAGAGTAATTTCAGATAAAAAGAGTAATTACTGTTTGACCCTAAAAGGCTACAGAGAGCTTCCATTGGCTTCCCTGAGCGCTGGGATTACAGGTATGAACCTTGATGCCCAGCTAGAACAGGTTCTTCTAATAGTAGAGTCGTTTGCTTTTGGGGGGTGGGGTAGTTTTAAGTGCCCCCCTTTTCTTCATCCTGTTTGGTTTTCTTGTTCTGCCTTAAGAGGTAGCATAGCACAGGAAGTTAGAAGCCAGAGACCTTGGCATGGTGCTGGGATGTGCCGGGAATCCCAGCGTTTAGGAGACTAGCCTGGGTTAAGTAGTAACACCCTGGGAGCGGGGAGTAGAACCAGACGTAGTGGCACACGTTAAACACCAGCACACAGCAGAGGGCATCTCTCTGTACGCTTAAAGGCCAGCCTGGTCTACATAGTGAGACCCTGTCTCAGAAAGAACAAGCACCAAATTTAGGTTGTCCAGGCGACTTGTCCCAAGGTCACAGAACAAGCAGGGTTTTTTAGTTCAGGTCTGCCGTTTGTTTCATCTGAGCAGCCTCTCTAGCTAGTTCTCTGGAGAAGCACGATCTTCCGTGTGACTTCAGACAGACCCCTTAAACATCCAGAGCGTGGCTGGCATACTGCTTGTGTAGACAGATTACAGTAGCATTATGAGTAGGTAACCATAAATAAATTCCGTTGAACATATTTGCATATATATATTTGAAGAGTGGATGTAAAGTGAAGTTTTAGCTGGGAAGGAACATATTCTGCAAGGGTGGTTTGTCATGCAAAGGGAAAAACAAACAAACGAAAAACAACTTAAGAGCCTTAACTCAGTGTGGAATGCTTGTCTAAGGGGGGGGGGGTGGGTAACACTGGACCAAGCCGGGCAGTGGTGGCGCAAGCCTTTGATCCCAGCACTTGGAAAGCAGAGGCAGGCGGATCTCTGTGATGAGTTCGGGACCAGCCTGGACTACAGAGCGAGTTCTAACGCTACATAGAGAAACTCATATCTGGGGGTTGGGGTGGGGGGACTAAGTTGGATCATTGTCATTTACCCCGGCAGTCACCCTTTCTATAGGTATTGACATACTTGACCAGCATGCGCAGCACCCCCCACTCAAGGTACCTTCTCTTAAACAGAGTGAGATAAGCTCATTGGTGCCTATGACTCCCCAGATCTAAAGGACCTTGTAGGCCACTAAACCAGCCATTTCTTCAAAGGGAGCCGTGTCTAACATTTGCATCTGTTTTGCCTTAGGGTGATTCCAGGAGTGTTCTGTAGCCTGGTGGGTTAATCTTTCCTTCCATATCAGGGTTTACTGAGAAGATTGAATGCCTACTTGCTTTCTGTTGGCTGTGCCTACATCTTCAGACAGCTTTGTTCCTTAAGCAATACCATCTTTTTATCAATTAACACGTTCACTGTGTTATACAGCTAGTAGATGTCTGTTAGTCGTGATAGGTCTCTCTGCAGAGAGCCTTCAGTGTTGAAGCGAGTTTGGGGTCAGCCGGCACTCTCTGAAGGCAATGTAATCGTAAGAAAGTGTTGTTTGCTGTTGTGACTAGGTAAATGGCTTCACCACACACACACACACACACACAAATTGTGCTAACAATTTTAGGAGAGGATGCTGTGGAGATCAGGGTAACTCGGTGGGTTTCCTTCTTTCCTTGCTGCTACTATGTGGGTCCTGGGGATTGAGCTCGCGTCCTCGGATTTGTCAGCAGATTTACCATCTCACTAACCCAATCTGAGATTGTTTTTTCTTTTTTGTTTATTGTTGACAGTATCTCCCTCTGTAGCCCAGACAGTCATCCGGCCTCGGTTTCTGAGACTCTAGGCATGAGCCCCTGTGTCTGGCTTCAATCTCGGTTTGTTTTAAAGGTGGGGGTTATATAGCTCCATGGTGGATGCTTAACCTAGCATATAACTGAAAAGGAGATTGATTTGTGGAAGGCTTTTTTGTTTGTAATGAAAGAAAGATGAGAGGTGGGTTGCTTCTAAAGAGTTCATACTAAGAGTTAAATTTTATCAGTCTTTCCTGGATGGATTTTATTGTTGAACATGAGTATACATACATACATGCTTTTCATCTCTGCACTGGCCAGCTTCGTCTACGGTGGGCTCCAGGCTACAGTTCACCTTATCTCAAAATACCAGAGCCAGGTCGTGGTGGTGCACTCCTTTAATCCCAGCACTTGAGAGGCGGATCCACAGAGCTTGGAGTTCCCGGATAAGTAGGGCTGTTTAGGAAAAACCCTGTTTAGGAAAAAGAAAAGAAAACAACAACAAAATGAATGCCAGGGCTGCAGGTTTGGCTCCGGTAGAGCACTGGCTTCTACCAGTGAGTGAGGCTGGGGGTTGATCTCTACTGCTCTTCTGCCATGCGCGGCACTGGGGCTTCACCTCAAGATCTTAGGAATGCTAGGCTGGACTTCTGAGTTGCATTGCCTGTTTGTTTTTGAGACAAGACTCACCGAATTGCCCAAGATGACCTTCTGCTAACTCTAGGTTAGGCAGGCCTTCTGCCTCCCTCTAGAATGGGGGGACTGCAGCCAGGGATCACCATTCCCCTCCTGGCTTGAACTTTGTTTTGTTTTTCAAGACAGGGTTTCTCTGTAGCCTTGGAGCCTGTCCTGCTAGCTCTGTAGACCAGGCTGACCTTGAACTCACAGAGATCCTCCTGCCTCTGCTGCCCCAGTGCTGAGATTAAAGGTGTGTGCCATCACCGCCCACTAGACCTCAAATTCTTGATCTAGTCTCTGCCTCCTAAATGCTGGGGTCATAAGTCTGTGACACCGCACTGGACTCTTAATCACCTCTTTCCTTCCACTCCTAAATGTGGCTGTGCCCTCATTTCCACTTCATGGAATATTCAAGATGAGTAGACGAGCACTTAGAGCGCACTGGTTTTCAGGTCTCTGCTGTGTTTATATCACATCTCTTAACCTAGTTAAGCTGGTAGTTGGATGTGATATTTCTGTATCCATTAGTATTGCTTGTTTAAATTGATCCAGTTTTGGAGACATACATTTGAAGGTAATGGTTTGATCAAAGTTAACATCTTAGAATACCAATAGATTCCTGGTAAACTATTGGGTTAAGCTAAATCACTTGTCCAAAATTTATGTAGGTCTGTTGTTATGGCTTTATTTATTTATTTATTTATTTGTTTATTTTTTTGAGACAGGGTTTCTCTGTAGCTTTGGAGCCTGTCCTGCTAGCTCTGTAGACCAGGCTGGCCTTGAACTCAAAGAAACCTGCCTGCCTCTGCCTCCCGAGTGCTGGAATTAAAGTATGAGCCACCACCGCCCAGCTGTTACCGGGCTTTATATAGATTCCCACTGCATGGTTTCTTCTCCCACCTCCAAGAATGTGAATGCTTCAGGAAAAGTCCTCCATTGGTCCATCCAGTGTGTTCAGTGTCACTGCACCGAGCAAGCTCAGCCATGCCCTGCTCCCTAGTGCTTCCCCTTAAACTAGAGGGCTGTGCTGATTTTTATTACTGTGCACAGAGGTCCCAGTAACCTCTGCCCACCTGAAGATGAAGGATGACAAAGCAGCTTCTGTGTAGATAGCAAAGTTACACCTTTCCCCTAGTCTGAAGAGGGGCCCCTAAGGTGATATGGATCTTTGTGATCTAGGATGTGGCACTTGGAATGGAGTGTTGAGGTGCTGGCTTTTTTATTTTGTTCGATAGCGATGCACTGCACGTGGCCCCTGATATCTACGCAGCTCCGGGTCTCAAAGCATGAAAGGTCGAAAGTCTCTGGGTTTGAGGCAGTGGAATTGGCAGGTCCAGGGCATATAGGTGCAGATGAGAAGCTTTTAATGAAATGTACTAGATTGCAAATCTGCTGTCACCAAACATGGACATCAACAAATATCTTTTCAAGAGCTGGGCACAAAGGAACACACTGTGAAGCAGAAGCAGGAGGATCTGAAGTTCAAGGTCATCCTTGGTTACTGATGGTGCGAGGCTAGCTGATCTACATGAGCCCCTGTTTCAACTGAAAGGTGGTGCAGGGAAGAAAAGGAGGGAGAAAGAATGGATATTGGGAATGCGGTACCCATTGACCTGACTCTGGCTTTCATTTTTTAGGGTTCCAACATTCTGAATACTAATGGCTTTTAAGTCCCTTTACTAAGTAACGGCTTCCTTGGAGCGGCTTGCCAGCTGCACACACTGTTCCGACCCATTGTAAAAAGATCAAGGGAGTCAGCGCACGTCTTATCCAGCCAGCAGTGCCAGAGCATCTCTCACTCCGACTGAAATAAGAGGCTTGTGACGGGGGTCAGAACCAGGGTCGTTGCTTACACTGCAGGTCCTATGGGTGCACTTTAAAGCCTGTGATTCCTTTGCCAGTCTAGGTACAAAGGGCCAGCGCCCATGACTATTTTAATAGCCTCACTGAGCCTCCTTTAGGTAACAGTGTTATTGAAGTGGGATTTGCAGCCTCGTTCTCAAAATAGAGTTTGAACAAAAGACTCTTCCCCTATAAGTCTTTATAGGTTTTTAATGTATATATATTTTTTTCTGCCATCTTGTCTCCATTCTCAGAATTATAAAGCTAGCAGTACGCTGTGAAGAAGCAGTTCTTGGTGAGCTGATTCAGCTCTGCAGGCAGAAGAGCATGGGGCTCAAAGTGGCCAGCAGGGCCTGCCTAGGCCAGAGTCTCGATGTTTAGTCCTGCAAGACAAGTGTTTTCCATGTAAACAAAATCATTAACAGGTCCCTGTTCTCCAATCAATGGTATGTCAGGTTCAGACCCATGTATTCTTATACTGCTAGATTTGACTCTGGCTCCTTGGTGTCTTAACTGTGAACTTATACCCTATTTGCAAATATTAAATTTAAAACTTACTTGGACATGTTGCCACCACCCTCAAAAGCAGCCATAAGTGCTTTTTCTAAGGCTTTGCCAAGCCGTTCTGTTGGTTCAGTGTTTCCATGGATTGGCCACTCTGTGGTGAAGAACAGGCAGGGCAGATCCGAGGAGTTTGCTGACCTGTCTAGCCAAAGCGGTGGACACCAGGCTTAGTGAGAGATCTGTCTCTAAAAAGGTGGAGCTGGGTGATGGTGGTGGTGCATGCCTTTAATCCTAGCACTTGGGAGGCAGAGGCAGGGGGGTCTCTGAGTTCGAGGACAGCCAGGCCATGGCTACACAAACCCTGTCTCGGAAAAAGAAAAAAAGAGAAGACACAAGCCCTCTACCTCTTTCCTGCACACTCATGCATGTAGACACACCATTGTTTCTCACATAGTAAGCACCGAGTCTCTGAGTGTTAGCCAGTAGCAGCCTTTCCAGCAGATGGGAGAAAGTAAAATTGCTTGTGTCTCTGTAAAAAAGCCAATATCCACATTGGGAATTAATTTCGGGGCGTTACAGAGAGAGCTTCCTTGGTGTGCGGGTTAGTTTATTGGGACCTCTGTTGTAGTTGCAGAGCAGATTGGCCTGTGGCCATTTCTGTAGGAGATTATCTCGACTGAGGATAGGGCAGGCCCAGCTACTGTGGGTGGCACCATCCCTGGGCAGGTGGTCCTGGTTGTATAAACTAGGTGAACACAAGCCAGCATTGTTCCGTGGTTTCTTCCTCCCTTTCTGCCCTGACTTCTCTCCGTAATCGATTATGACCTGGAAGTGTAAGCCAGATTAACCCTTTGCTCCCCCAAGTTGTTTGGCTGCAGCCAAAAGCCCACTAGGACATCTAGCGTGTTCGCCCAGGCACCCCCAAACAAGTTCTCGGTGTGCTGTTCGCAACCCGCAGACCTGTTTAGATACACTATGGCATACTGCAGTAATTTTGCAGCATTTTGTTGAAGATGGTTAAGACATCTGTTACCTTCACAAACATTTGGTGGTTACCGCCTTAGGAGAACTTGAAGGGGTCACGGTTTTCCATTTGTACAACAAGTGTGTACTCCTTCAGTGTTAGTAAACTGTTACAACTAAGGCCTTGAACTTGCAGAGATCCACCTGCTGCTGCCTCCCAAGTATTAGGATTAAAGGTGCGCCACCAAAGCCCAACTAGAGTGGCTTGTTTTGTTTTGTTTTAAAAAGATAGATAGACTTCGGGCTTAATGCTGTTCTTGGTCAGAAGTCTATTTCCTGTAAAGACCAGCTAACTATTTTAGGCTTGCCGCCCACGTGGTCTGTTTCAATAACTCTGCTGTGACAGCGATGTAAAAAGCCAGGTGATCTGCAGAAGCCAGCAACTGTGAGGGATTCTAATAATCCGAATAGCACATACTCCCGCTGGCAGGTAGTATAGAACCCCAAGCATTGAAAGCCAGAAGAGTATCAAGGGTAGCTTGTACGACATACCAAGTTCCAATACAGCCTGGGCTGTACAGCAAGACCCTATCCAGAGAGAGAGAGAGAGAGAGAGAGAAATAACCCCCCCCCCTTGTTGTAATACGAGCGGCGGGGCTGCGTCCCCAGCCGCCTGCTAGCTTATGCCCGAAATAACAACACACAAACTATTCATTTAAACACTGCTTGGCCCATTTTTATCTAGCCTCTTCTAGGCTAATTCTCACATATTAATTTAGCCCATTTCTAATCATCTGTGTAGCACCGCTAGGTGCGCTTACCCGGAAGATTCTAGCCTACGTCCATCCTGGGTCGGAGCTTCATCGCGTGTCTGTCTGCCTCAGAGAGCAGAGCTATCTCGTCTGCCAGGGAGAGCCGAGCATGGCTTCTCTGCTCCAGAGAGCAGAGCTGTCGAGTCTGAGCTCACTTCCTCTTCCTCCCGACATTCATTCTGTTTACTCCTCCCACCTATGTTTTAACCTATGAGGGCCAAGCAGTTCCTTTATTACTTAACCAATGAAATCAACAGATTGATATATGACACTCCCACATCACCCCCTTTTTTTTCTTTGCTTGAACTGTTCAAAACAGGGGGGCTGTCGTTGACAACCTTGTTCGAGACCATAAGATCACAAGGTTTATCCGACTTAATCAAATGGCTTTGAATTTTCAGGTGTCTCTTTCTGCCTAAGCCTGAGCACTGAGCATCAAATGGCATTGCCCAGCCAGTAGCTGGTTGTGCATTTCCCTGATCCTGTCTCTCAGCACTGGTCTTCAAGAACTCTTATTTTATGGGGGAGCAGGGTAGCCAGCCTGTTAGTTGGAAGGATAAAGATTGTGTGGCTCAAGGGTAACTGACCTGTGGGGCTGTGGCAGTGGCTCAGTGGGCAAGGCTGGGTGTGGATGCCAACATCCATGTGAAAGGCTGTATGGGGGCACACGCCTTTGACTCCTTAGGGGTAGGGGAAATAGAGAGATGGGCAGATCCCAGGGGCCTGTTGGCCATCCTGTGTAGCCAAAAAGTGAGCTCCATTTTTAAAGCCTTGTCTTTAAAAATGTAGGGAGTGATGAGAACACCACTCACTGTCCAGCCTCTGCATGGGAATATATGCCACATGGCATCTGTGCACCCACACACCCCCAAAATAACTGATGTGATTACCACAGAACAGACACTGCGCTTCTTAAAAATGGTGGATTAAATGATCCCATGGGGCCGGCCAGAGCTCTAAGCCAGCCTGGTATATGTCCTGGGTTCCTTCCAGGCTAGCCAAAGCTACACAGTGAGACCCTGTCTCAGTGACCCAGCCCCCAATATAAATGAGTGCATAGGTGCAGGATGATTTAATGATGGGACTGTCGGTGTTACCCCCCCCATAGGCTGTCAGTTGGTGTGTGTTATGTGTGCCCTTAATCCAGTGAAATTTAAGAGTAGATTGGTCTAGAATCCAGTTGCAGCCTTGAAAGTGTTTGGAATGTTGTATCTTAGCTTCTCAGGGCTTCAGTACGTGGTTATCTTGGGTCTTGCAGGTGCTGTTGGTGAGTAGCAGTCGGTACCCGGACCAGTGGATTGTCCCAGGAGGAGGGATGGAACCAGAGGAGGAGCCTGGCGGTGCCGCTGTGAGGGAAGTATATGAAGAGGTGAGAGCGGTGTTCTATCTTTTACACACTGAGGGGTTTTACACGAGGGGGTTCTGGCTTCTTGCCGGTGGTAGAAGTGTTGTTATCTGGTACACTGTTTATAAGTCTTGCTATAGTTAACATTTTGCTTAAGGGGTTTTTGTTTGGTTTTTACATGAAGCATCTAAAATCAATGTGAACCTTCTAGAATTATGTTAACATGCAACTGTTGATTAGACTTGCTGTTTGATTAGTGATCAATGCATGGCAGAATGGCCTTGCCCTAGAGCTAGATCATTCTTGTATTGAGTAGAGACAACTGTGTACCATAATTTTTAAACCAGAACTAATTGCCGGGTGGTGATGGTGCACACTTTTAATCCCAGGACTTGGGAGGCAGAGGCAGGAAGATCTCTGAGTTCCTTATGTCCTAAAATTTGGTAAACTGGGTCCCATCCTCGTGCACAAAATCCCAGGTGGCCTGCTTGTTCCTTCCCTTACTCGTGGGCAAGACCATACAAGGTGTAAGTGGGGAGGCATGCCTATGCTCTTGGACTTTGGGGGTACATAGGAAAGGTTTCAGAGTCTTGACAGGAAGCATCGAGGTTGCTGTGGAAACAGGGTGAGGCGTTGAGACCCTTCGGCGAGTGGCAGCTAGAGAATTGTAGCTCCTGAGCCCTGGTAAGGAGAAAGGCAGGTTTTTAAAAAGGGGCGAGTCCGTTAATTCTTACAGAAAAGGCTGTTTTTATTCACAGGTTTTTCCGAATTGTTAAAAAGTCTAAATTTTTATCACCCTTGTCATTGGGGGAGGAGGGGATAAATGGAAATCAGCCTAACCAAACAGGCAATTAGGATTTCTGTAGCAAACCACAGGTAGTGGGCCTTTGTACAGCCAAGAAATTTCATGATTAGGCAATAACTTGCTAGGGAAAGCCTGAGCTGTTTTGTAATAATCAATGTAATTATTATGAATGATAAGTCTTTTACTTACCAACTTTTTTTTTAATAGGCTGGAGTCAAAGGAAAACTAGGCAGACTCCTGGGAGTATTCGAGGTGAGTTACAAAAGAGCCCCCACTTTACCGGTTCATGTCTTTCCCCACAGCAGCCTGGATCAGTTTCCTCAAACTATCATCAGTAGGCAAGTCAGTGGTGAGAGCTTGGGGGGGGTCCCCTCAAGTTTGCGCACACTGGCGTTGCCATGGTTACCTGTATCTGCCCATACAGTAAAGCTAACACATAAAGACCTCTGAATTCAGTGTGCACCAAGGCATAGACAGCATCGTCAGCAGTCTGTGGCTCTGTCTTTAGTGTGTGACACCGCACGACAGAGAATGACTCCGGTATAGGAACAGATGCTGAAATACAAACAACCTCTTACTGACGGCAGAATGGAATTTCAGTGAGGGATTTGAAAGTGATCCTACTCAGAACGATGGGGAAGAGGGACCGGGTTCTGAAGTCTGTTCATCTGCTGTTCTCAGACACAGATATGCGGCATGCCAGGAACAGGGGGACTTCCCTTAGTTAGCTCAGTCTCTCAAGTCTTTAGAAATTAAAATGTGTTACTTGGAATTAATGACTCAGCAGAACACAGTAATTAATGAACAATACAGTATACAAACGGCTTTGAATTCTGCACGCCTTTGGTCCCAGCACTCAGGAGGCAGAGACAGGAAAATCTGAGTTCAATGACAGCCAGAGCTAGCTACGTAGAGAAACCCTGTCTGAGGATGGGGTTGTGGCTGGAGGAAGGCTCAGTGGTTTAGAGGATCTGGGTTCAATTCCCAGGAAGCTCACTGAAGCTTATAACTAATAGTTCCCTCACACAGCAAAAGTGCCGCTGCACACGATAAACATTTTAAGAATGGTTCTTAAGATAGTACTCTTGGTCTGTACATTGGTTTTACAGCTACATAGTGCCATCTCCTGGCTGAACTGAGAAACACAAATTTTGGTGTGTGTGGACACACCTAACATCTGTAGAGCCGGTTTTTGAAGAAAAGTCATAATAGTTAAAGAGACAGTACACTGTTTAACAGAGCCTGTCAGTCAGCATGTCCTGCCCATCAGGAAGTATCACAGCGTGTTGGAACCCACCACAGCAGTGACCTTAGTGAGTTGTGGAAAGCAGTAGGAAATGCAGACTTCACGGGCATAAAAATAGGAAGAGGGGGGATTTTGTTTTTAGATTCCATTTAGATCTCAGGGTTTTCTTTATCAAAATAAAGTTGAGTATGTCTAAGTGAAAATATTAAAATTTCCCATTTTAGCCATTTTCCCGTTGACAGTGCTGAAGCTCCAGTTTCTGATGCTGAGACGGCTTCCTTCCCTCTAGTGCAGGCTGCCACAGCCTCCTAAACATTGGCCCCTGGTGTGCACCACCACCCCAGCCAGTTCCTGTCTCTTCCCTCAGCTGGCTGGGAACTGAATCCTTCCTGCCTCAGCCCTCCAAGTACTGACTTTAGAGCCATGACCTGTAGTGCCTACTGTTTTCTAAGTAAACAAAAGTCGTGCATATGTGCACACATGCGTCCATGGGGAGGTTAGAGAGCCTTTGGGAACAGGTTTCCCCACGTAAACATCTTGAATGCCAATTTCTAAATGTTCCTGTCACATGTACTCACTTCTGCCTAGCTTACTAGACTGGATTTTCCCACTGAATCCATGTGTGGTCAACTCCTGTGAATTAAAATGCTTTGCTTTTCTATTCAAGCAGAACCAAGACCGGAAGCACAGAACGTATGTTTATGTTCTGACAGTCACTGAAATATTGGAAGACTGGGAAGACTCTGTAAATATAGGTGAGCCCCTGTTCCTTTGATTAGTCACTGCTGACAGCCTTCCAATTCACCTTAACTGATTTCTGGTTACTCTTCTGAGAGGGCCAGGTGAATCTGAATTACCACACCCTGCCATGTGATGTCATTTAAGAAGTCGAAGGTCACTGTTTGGGGGGAGGTGAGGGAATACTGTGTACTAATAGGGCATGCTTTTTAAAACTGACCTTGTAACTACAGTTTTACTGTTCTCCAGGAAGGAAGAGAGAGTGGTTCAAAGTAGAAGATGCCATCAAAGTTCTTCAGTGTCATAAGCCTGTCCACGCAGAGTATCTGGAGAAACTAAAGCTGGGGTGTTCTCCAACCAACGGAAATTCCACGGTCCCTTCCCTCCCGGATAGCAATGCCTTGTTTGTGAGTGCTGCACAGCCCTCTGGGGTGCCCTCCAGTATAAGATAGAGAGCTGGGGTCCCTTCCCCCACAGTGTCATGTCACAGACATGAGGGAGAGGCTTCTCTTTTCTTCTAACACATCTGACTGCTGCTGGCACTCTGAATTGGCCATGCAGGGATTCGAATAGTTTGCATGTGTTTCAGATGCTTTCAAGTCTTTTAAAATAACGAAATAGCATAAAAAATATTTTAAGACGCCAAAGCCATGTGGGATTTCTTTTAGAGCCTTAATTGTAACTTTGGTTTTCCTTTTTTTTTTTTAATGGCCCTTCCCTCTCCCTCCCACTTGACATCATTCTGTGGTTTGTTTTGCCAGGTCAGATAAGTTGTCGGGTATATATTTTCACACATATCCCCCCCCCCTTTTCTTACAGTATCAAATAGTCACCAGATCTTTGTGTTGGGAACTGAGAAAGATTCTCAGTATTTAAAGAAATATATCCACCTCAGAACATGTTTAAAAAGGCCGTAATCTCCATTTGTAAACTGCAGATTTGGGCTGGGGTTTTTTTTTTTTTTTTGGTATGGCCCTATAACCTCTGACAAAGTACTTCAGATCACTATTTCTAAGATTGAATGTTCACAAACAGTATTATATCACTGTCAACCTACTATGAATATTTCCCCTCTAACAGTAGTGATTCAATATAAAATATAGAAAGCTCATCGTTTTAGGGAAATACTGTCAGCAACTTGCATGTGGTTGAGTGCCTCTCATCCTGAAAATGTATTTATAGAAATTTATTTAGCATGCTCAGTTGCCAGTTCCCTTTCTAATCCTTTTAACATAGAATATATATATATTACGGCCACATTTCCCTCAATGGAGACTGCTCTTAAAATGCATTTTTCAGATTTAGTGACATCTCCAGTTAAACTGTCAGTGTACCGCAGGATTATAATGTAGCCTTCAGTCCCAGTCAGCGATGGCTGCTAATCAAATGGCCAAAGACAGAGAGCACATTTGAAAGTACATTTCCCGTTGTATGAGTGTCGGCGAGTGCTCTGTCACCTCAGTTACCTGGGGGAACTAGAACACAGGAGCCAAGACACCTTTCTTTGCTCAATTCTGTGAAAGAGTACCTGATCTGAAACTCCTGTACGTCCTCTGAGGTCAGAAGGGAAGGGGGAAAGAAAACAGATGTGTGATGGGGAAGAGGAAAAGATCATTCTTTATGTAGCCATTGCTAACCTTTTGTAAATATCCTAACTGGCAAGTATAAAACAGGGAAGTACATTAAGACATTTGTTGTGTAACTTTTAAACCTTTAAAATGTAGTCGCTGCTGAAAATGGTCCTTCCATGTAAGGAAAACTGGTTTTGAAGATGAGTTTGTGCCACAAATGCAGCGGAACTAATTAAAAACCTTAGTTTATAAATTAATGCTGTCAGAAAAAGAAATGAGTAAAGCAGAAAAACTCAGCCAGTAGCATTCACTCTGAATTATGTAGTGTGGTCACACATGATCGTTCAGACCTTTTATATTTTTCCCTGTACAGGTCGTGTATTCTGGTCTTTTTGTTTTTTATAAAGGAAACATTTTAAAACCCACAGATTGACATTTTCTATCAGTTGCCAATAGACCTCCCCCCCCCACAAATCTCTGCAATTTCTCTATGTACTAAACACAACAGAGAAACTGGACTGCTTTGTATAGAATACTGCTTCCAGCTAACAAACTATCACCAGTGCTTGGGGGTTTATATGTACATGATATTCTCAGAGGTAACCGTGCATGAACTTATTTTATAAACTCTTGGACTGTGTATTGCCATGTAAAATATGTACAGTATTAATGTCAGCCATCTCTTTAAAAGTTAGCCTATAAATATTGTTGTATAATTTCTTCGGTCAGAAACATTTGGACTAAGCCATGTCACCTGAGTCAGGATTTTCTTTAGTGCCATTTAGCAAACCAACTATCTTTATGCAAGTAGCAAAGAATTTTCAGAATGCAGCTTCACTTTTCAGTGTCACCGAGGGCTCCGTATTGCTCTTCTGGAACCCAGACCAGAAAGATTGTAGAGGAAAAGAAGTAAGCGATTCAGTTCTCTTAAGAATTAGTTGGATCTCCTAAAGGTGGTGTCTACCATCTGAGCCCTCTGCAGTGTGCAGTGCTAAAACTGCTGTTTGTGCTTATTCGGGAAGTAGCTGAGTGAAATTGGGCAGCTAAGTTCTTCAGTTCCATGTGCCTCCCAAGTAAAACAAACATACAAACAAAAACCAGAAGATAAGTTGTTATTGATTGACTTGCAGAAAAGTAGAAACTGCCCTGTGTGGGGTTTTGTAAAGAAATGACATTTTCCCACCAAGCAAGTGCCATCCAGTTCTTTGTCGATCACATTGTAGGATCTCAATGGTAGGAATGGTCTTGTGGTCTCATTCTAACTGGTGTAAGAATCTTGACTTTTTTACATTTGGAAACATCAAATAAAAATGGAAACATACTCTGTGTGGATTTTTTTTTAGCATAAGTGTTTTCAGAGTTAATCAGCTTTCCGCATGCTTTGCCCAGGAGACTAGAGATGACTTGGGTTACAGTGCTAACTGCTCTTCCAAAGGAACAGACCCATATAAGAGAGGCCCATAACCTCCTGTAACTCCAGCTCCAGGGTCTTCCAGCCTCCACAGATAACTGGCACAGCCATACTCTAACAAGTGAGTAATACTGATTGATCTAGTCAACCATCCCTGAGAACCTGCCTGTCACTCTACAGTCAAACCTACACTGTCCATCCATTGGACCTTACATACCAAGCACTTGTGCGCTTCATTATGACTGACTGGGATCAGGGAGTTTGAAGGAGCTATCATGAGAGTGTTGCCAATCTTTTTTAGTTTTCTAGTTATTTAAATACTATGAAAGTAATCAGAACATCATTATTATACTTCTGACCAAAGATTAAAAAGTTTTGGGGGGCCCAGGTGGTGGTGGCGTACACCTTTAATCCCAACACTCACAAGGCAGAGGCAGGTAGGCCTCTTGAGTTTGAGGCCAACCTGATCTACAGAACAAGTTCTAGGACAGCAAGTTCTAGGACAGCTAATAAGACTGTTGCACAAAGTTTGGGCTGGCTATGGCAGGTAATGCACTCCCTTAATTCCAGCAAAGGGAATCTGAGTTTAGGGGATAGTCAGGGCTACACAGATAACTGCCTGCAAATCCAGCTCCAGGGGGAGCTAATGTAGCCTCTACATATAATCAGGCACCTACACACATATAATTAAACTTTACAGGGAGATAGCCCAGTCAGTAATGTTTGCTAAGCAAGCATGGGACCCACATGTCTCCAGGAGCCATGTGAAAAGACAGGCTGTGACGGTAATCCAGCATGGGAAGGTAGGGACAAAGCCAACCTAGCCTAAGCTAATGGCAGCCTATCTCAAAAAACAAAAACCAGCCTGGTCTACAGAGCTAGTTCCAGGACAGACTCCAAGGCCACAGAGAAACCCTGTCTCGAAAAACAAAACAAAACAAAACAAAAACCAGTAGAAAGCAATCGAGTAGGAACAAACCCAATATTGTCCTGCAGTCTTCTGAGCCAGATCCTGAAGAATTTCTGAGGTAGAACCAGGCACAATGGCACACACCTTTAATTCTAGCAGAGGCAAGTGAAGTGGATCCTTGAGTTGGGCCAGTCTTGTCTACATACTGAGTTCCAGAACGATCCTGAGCCAGGCGTGGTAGTGCATACCTTTGACCCCAACACTAAAAGAGGCAGGTAAATCTCGATGGCCAGGACTACACAAAGAAACCATCTCAAAAGAATAGAATTTTTGTGGTCATAGGGTTGGTATTCCCAATTGCTTCAATAAAGCGTCTGCTAACACACAGTCGTTTCCACGACAAGGAACCTTCATGACAAGTGGCTCCTAAATCTCAGGAATTTAGTAGCCAAAAGTACATTCCTAAAATTCAAAGTTTTATAGCATTTTTTGTCCTAGTTTCTTGCAGAGATGTCATTTCAAATAAAAACTTAAGGGGCTGGAGAGATGGCTCAGCGGTTAAGAGCATTGCCTGCTCTTCCAAAGGTCCTGAGTTCAATTCCCAGCAACCACATGGTGGCTCACAACCATCTGTAATGAGGTCTGGTGCCCTCTTCTGGCCTTCAGACATACATGCAGACAGAATATTGCATACATAATAAATAAATAAATAAATAATAAAAATAAAAACTTAAAACCATGACCTACCAAATATTCAGCAAAATGCACATCAAAATCAAGCTACAGGTAACCTGAGGCTGGAGATGGTTTGAGTTCAATGCTGGTGCCGGAAGGCATAGCCACTAAACCTGGCTTTCCCATTTTTAGTACCTTCCAGGCCAATAGCATTGGCTAAATTCCAGCAGTAAGATGGCAGGTTCCTTAAGGCCCATGTTAAACTTGTAAGGTTACATATTTTGTTCTATAAACAAATGGAACAAAGATCCAGGATAGTACTTGCCTAGACGTGTAACAAAGGTCCTTCCTGGGTTCAAGCCTCAGTACCACCACAAAAATGTGTAGCAGGAAAGGCTCACTCTTAAAACAAACACTATTCCCAGCCTCAGGGTATCACAGAAACAATGAAGAGGAGGGTACAGAGCGAAGGAAATAGACAAATTATCACATCCAATGGGTATAGATTTTTATTATTTATACTTCTTTGAAATTATTACATTCAACATGTTTTCCTTTTGTGTTACTTAAAATATAAACCCCGATAGAGTTCTTTAGGATAGGCTGCATGCTTCGTAGCTAAACAAAACGATGTTCCTAACACCAGAAATACATTCCAATAAAATATAACATTTCTTATGGAATACTGAGTTAGGTACCCAATTTCTCATTTTGTAATTTGTATGTGGACAGCTTTCCTATACTGTGTTCTAAAACTCTGCTGCTGCAGTAATACAAGCTGATATAGTCGCCAAAACTCTCAGAATGTCATACGGCACCACTTAGGTCTACCTGGCTGACTGGACACAAGCTAACTTACAGGACACCCGACGTTCTTCACTGCCCTCGAGAAATGCTTACCACAGCATCTGTGTGGTTTTAATATGCCAATTTGCACTGAGACTTATCTTACAAGTACATTCCTGGTCTAGAGTAAGGTTTTCAGTATTATATACAGAAGACTTAAGATCTGAGAGAACCAAGAGTATCTAGTCTCACAGTGAGTGGAAAAACAGATGACAAAGAGGAACATTTAAACCACAGAGCTCAAATTGACACCTCAGGGCAGTAGTTCTCAACCTCTGAGTCACAAGCCCTTTCTTGGGGGTCACCTAAGATCATCGGAAAACACAAATATTTACATTACATTAACAGTAGCACAACTGCAGTTATTAAGTAGCAAAGAAAATAATTTTATGGCTGGGGGGGTCACCACAACATGAAGAACTATACTAAAAGGTCGCATCATTAGGAAGGATGAGAACCACTGGCCAGGGTTTCAAAACTGATTTCAAGATGCCAGTTGGGGAAGAGCTCTCTATGCAGTCTGGAGGTGTCTGTCTGGCCTGAGTCCAGCACTGCCTTTCTCCAGGACAAGAGCTACCACTATTGTGCTGTGCCCAAGCCTATTGTTCCCATTGTCCCTTCAAGAAAAATGTCCAAGCTATTCATTTACATCCACATGCCCAACCAGTGAACTTGTCAAGTGAATTTCTTCCTTCAGCTAGGGCTAAAAAAGGTTTATAAAAAACAGGACCACACATGGGACCAGGTAGGCTGGAATGACTTCAACCAACTCTAACAGAAATAGAGTGATACAGCATGTCATCCTTGTGGGTTTCAGCTACTCGGCTCCTGCCAGTAGGTTCCCGAGCTATGGTGGCTCAATCTACTACTGCCACGTCTTCAAAGCATTCAAATGTTGCAAACTACTTCTGTGTGAATATCCTGAGTTTCTGAAATACTGACATTTAACTCAAACCACTTTTAACCGACCATTCAGTGTTGGCTAAGAAACCATGGGCCAGATGTAGTGGCTAGAATTCTACCTTGACATGTTACCTATTATTAGTCTTTTAGGAAAAGTCCAGGCATATATGTTGGTTCTCACTTAAAACAAGTTGAGTACAAGCCTCGTCCAAACAATGGGGATTACAAAAAAAAAGTGATGCATGAAATCAGGAAATCATGATATAAAATGGGAAAACTAAAACCTCGGTGCATACTAGAACCCTATGTGTGACACCAGCTACGACCAGGGGCAGTTCTGGCCCTCAGTAATGCTGCCCGATGGCTAATTACTTCAAGTCCTGTTCAGGTGGTTTGGGTTTTTTTGTTGTTCTGTTTTGTTTTTGAGAGAGAGTTTTCTTACTTAGTTGTGGTCAAAGATGCCATGCCCTCTACCCAAGAATTGTAACAGCTGTGTATAGAGTTTTAACATTTACAGTATTAGATAGGGCCATTAGCAATTTTATTTTAAACTTAATATATGATAACGAAATGCATTTATGTGGAAATCCAGTTACCAGCCATCAAAAACTCTTCTATGTTGAAAATGTAATTTTAATAGATAATTCTTTATCGTACATAGAACACAATAGAATACACCATATTCTGAAGAAACTCCAGAAGTTATGAAGTGGGGAAAAAGCAGATGGGCAACAATATCCACTGCAGGAGACAGATTCCTGACTGTAAGGTTAGCATTTACATGGATAGGACTTAAAAATAACAAGAATCAGAAAGTCAATGTGGAAAAAGGTGGGAAAGGATGATTTCACATGGGAAGAAAATAATTAATACCAAATTAAAAGTTAAAAAGAAATAGCTGGGCATGGTGGCCTTTATAATCCTAGCAGAGGCAACAGGGTCTCTGAGTTGGAAGCTAGCCTGGTCTACATAGTGAGTTCCAGGACAGTAAAGGTTACACAGAAAGAAACATGCCCTCAAAAACAAAAACAAACAAAAAAAAAAAGAGGAAGGAAGGAAAAAAGGGGAGGGGGGTCTCAAAGCAACACACAGGAACTGAAGAGCTAACAACCCTCCTGTAAGCCGGTTGCTTGGGATTCACTCATTAGATCTGCAAGAAGACTCAAAACTGCCTGCACAAAGCTCAACTGGCTTCCTAATAGCACAAACAATATACACAGGTTTCCAGACAAGAACCATCTGAGGCTCAAACGTGGACATGTGAGTTCTCTATGACATCCACTTGTCATTTTTATTGTGACTGTTGGGCATGCCCAACTTTCAAGCATGGCAAGACACCAATGATCACCTAATTAAATCAGGAAACATTTATTTAAAACTTCTAGGAGGGTTAAAAAAAATAATAGATACTGATGCTTCATGCATGCTCAGAGCCAGTTTATAAATACTCATTCAGTAAAATCCTATCACAAATCCGCATCAATGAAACAAACTGGTATAATTCTCCATTTGCCAATCAATTTGTCAAATGGAGAAGACCAAACAGAATGTTCCATCTGTTTAAATTTTAAATACGATTGTCACATCGGGAAAGTGAAATAAACACAGTAAAATAAACTGTACAAAGGCAAAGTAGAATAACAAAAAATATTTTACTAAAACATAAGATTTACAGAAGTTTCCAGACAAGCCATACAAAATGGTCACAAGCTTTTCTTCTTCTTCTTCTGGGGGGATGGGGCAGAGAATCTACACTTGACAGCAAAGTCACAATGTTATTAGTGAGGGCTGTGATGTTTGTTTAATGTTCCCATTTTGGTTCAGACAATCAAGCTTGTCCATCTACAGCGTCTAAAGTTAGACTTGGCTAGAGAGCATATGCTAAAAAACTGGTTAGCTGCATTTAACCACTGCAATTAGATCCCATAAGAGGGGGAGGGAGAAAGGAAACCATAAAATTAAAATAAAACTTTCCCCCTAAAAAATAAAATAAAAACACCCATACCCCTGGCAGCTAACCCTGACAACTACCTTCATTCACAGTGCTTTGTACTTAAACCATGATGGGGAAACATGTCCAAGCAGAGTCACTGCTTTTAAACACTTCACAACAACCCGGATGACACTTCTAGCCTCTGCTCATGCTTTCCAACAGTGAATCAGGACAAGACATAGATCTGCTAATGTGCATGTAATCACCAAAGATGAAAATGCCTGGGCTTTTATTCTGTAATGTTTCTAAGACTGTGTCCATTAAATGCAAACAAAAAAAAAAGGAAGAGTCTTGGCAGAACAGGAGAAGTGATGTACACTTGATGATCTGATCGACTTAAATATTATTCATGGCATATAGCCTAGTCCATGCTCTCGCTGTAGATTAAAAACAAATAAGCAATTGTTAGTTTACTTAGTTCATTAGATTTCTTTCCAAACACCATAAACAGCAAACAAGCGTAATTTGTAAAAATGCTATACTATAAATACCCTCCTAAATTCATAGCATCTCCTATAAACTGGATCAGAATCAGTTTTCTGAATGTCTTATCACCAAAGCAGTACAATTGTTTTCTAAGGTTCTCACTATTTAGACCAGACTAGCTCTAAACCTTTCATAAAATTCAACAGATGGACTGCATTGTAGCTTTCCCTTCTGAATAGCTGATAATGTTCTTCACTGGTTTTGCTGTAACTGCAGCAGGAAGAAGTCTGTTGATTCCATACTCCACAAACTGCTATATACTTTAAGTGGACCATAAAAATAGTACAAAACAGCTGCAAGTTTTCTAGTCTCTTCACATACTGCTGGTGCAGGAGATACTCACTGTGATATCCATGTGATTAAACCCACAGTGCAAAATCACCTTTTCTAGATTATTTTTAATCTGAGCTCATTAAAAAAAAAATCAAATGGCAACAAACTTGTTTTGAAAAGCAGAAGCAGAGTAAATATGAAGTACCTGTTTCTATGGCTTGGGCTTCATTGGTCTTCCACTGCTCGGCTACGTCATTTGCTAACGGATCATCTGGATTAGGAGCACTTAACAAAGCCTGGATTGATAGCAGAACTGTGCGAATCTGCAGTGCTGGGGACCATTTATCTATGAAGGTAACAGGCCCAGTATAATATAATAAAGCATGAAAAACTTCCCTCCCACACATTGGTGTTAGCATAAAAATGAGATTACAATGTTTAGATTCTAAATATGGAGTGCTTAAGACAGTAAGAACACAGTAATATAGCATAGGGTGACAAACAACACTTACCTTTCAAAATATCTAAACATATTCTTCCCAACTTGTCTACATTAGGATGATAAATTTTGGTCATGAAACGTACTTTAGGTGCTGCCATTGGGTATTCTTCTGGAAGGAATAGTTCAAGTTTAAAAGTCCCTCCCTCAAAGGGGGAATCTTGGGGGCCAGCAATGACCACATGAAAATAACGGGCGTTGCTCTCATCTGGTTCTGCTTTAATGCCAGGAACTGGTTCTGCCAGCAAACGCTGGGTTTCCTACAACAGAAAAACAAATACTTGTGAAACAAATGTCATTTCACTAGATACCAAAATTAAAAGTTCATTTTTCTAATTAGACAGAATCTCCCAGTGAAACATTATTTAGCTAATCAAATGTAAATTTCAAAGAAAAGAATGTTTATTTGGCCCCCAAACCATGCCAAAATACTATGTCGTGCACAGGCACACACAACCCCCCCCCCAATAATAAATGCTAAAAAGGCTGTTTAAACTGGGTGTGGTGGTGCATGCCTTTAATTCCAGTACTTGGGAGGCAAGTGCAAATGGATCTCAAGTTTGAGGCCAGCCTGGTCTTCACAATGAGTTCCAGGATAGCCAGAAAAGTGATGTAAAAAGAAAAATGACACCAGGATTGTTACAATGAGTAAGGCCATTTGTTTTAAACTTTACTAAAACCCAAGCCACTGAACTCTCCCTTTCTAAATAAATCGATCATTCTTTGTATTTAAATGCCAACTAGAATACTTAAGGATATCAAAATCTCTGAATTCTCAAATCTCTTACATAAAATAGTTCGGTATTTACAGAAATCTTCTTGTATATTCAAACCATCTCTCAATGATTTGTAGTGCCTAATACAATGTGAATGTTATGTAAGTAGCTAATACACAAACTAAGCAACAATGACAAAATTCCTTTTATGTTCAATAAAGACACACTTTCCTCCCATAGGATTTTTCCATCTGCATCTGGTGGAACCTATATACACAAACAGCTAACTATAATCAAGTACTGGAGATGAGAACAAGTCTAGGAAACAGGGTGTGGTGGCAACAGCAACTTAGGCAGAGGCAGGCAGAACTCCTGAGCTAAACGTCAACCAGACCTAGAGAGTACAATCCCTAGTAAGGGAGAGACAAGAACATGTCGAGGGCAAGCGGGGTGGTGGCGGCACATGCTTTTAATCCCAGTACTCAGGAGGCATAAGCAGGTGGATCTCTTTGAGTTCAAAACCAGCCTGGTCTACAGAGAGAGTTTTCTAGGACAGGCTCCAAAGCTACAGACAAACTTTGTCTCAAAAAGCCAAAATAAATAAATAAATAAAAAATGTCTGGGGTACCTAAAAGGGAAGAGAAGTAAGGGATGGGAGGATACAAGGCAGGGTGCACTGATCTACACTGATAAGCCTAAAACTGACTTTTATAATTTTTTTTTAAAATGCTGCAAGATCCCCAGTGGCAGTAGGCAGTAGCGGTCCATGTGGCGGCAGACAACGGGCCCTGGGAGCAGCCAGTCCCAGGCAGAGACGGCTGCTGGTCCCTGAGCAATGGCTGGTCCCAGGCAGGGAGACACAAACATGGATAGACACGACTTGCAAAGTGAGGTTGAATATTTATTCAGAAGGTTATGAAGGGGGGAGAAAGAGAGAGAGACAGACAGGAAGGAAGGAAAGAAGGAAGGAAGGAAGGAAGGAAGGAAGGAAGGAAGGAAGGAAGAAAGGGGAGGGAGAAGCGGAGAAGTGGGGAGAGAGGCAGAAGCGAAGCTGCCTCTCTGAGAGGAAGATGGAAGAGAATGAGCTCAGATCGGAAGCTGAAGATCAGCCTGCCTCAGTGGATGGGGGAGGGAGTGGGCGTGACTTGTCTCTTAAAGGGACCAGGGACCAAAACCATAACACTGACACTCCGTGAAGAGCCTTTAATGCTTCCCAATAACCATACCACATTCTATTTCCCACGGCTATTAAACCTCAAAATACCCATCCTCACCCCTGCTTCAGACTGAAGCTCTGCTTCCTACTTCCTGAGAAGGCAAACATCTTTAAGTTTCCACAACGCCATCTGCACACGTACCCACATGCTGCTGGGCTTCTCACTTGTTCCTACCAGAGCCACCCTCTCCACTAGCGCACAGCTCTCCCTCACCTCCACATGAATATGGTGCCAACATCTCTCTTGAGTCAGTTTTCTTTTTTGACCTTTCCTCAAACTATTCAAACTTCACAATATTTTTCCTATCTTCAAACTATTCAAACTTCACAATATTTTTCCTATCTTCAAACTATTCAAACTTCACAATATTTTTCCTAGCAGGAGGAGGTAGCAAAGCTGGCTCTCCTCACAGCAGACTGTGAAGCCACAAGCTCGGCATCTTCTGCACATGACCATTTCTCTTCCAGCTTGTCTGCCATGTTGTGACACAGTGGGAAAGGTCCTCATGAAAGCAAAACACTGTCTGACCTTGCACTTTCAGCCTCTAAATATGAGCTAAAATTCCTTTAACACTTTAGTACAATGAAAGAAAATGGACTAGCACAGCAACCCAATCTCAACTTTCTGATCTTCCCCAATTTTTCCCTATGTCAGTTAAGCCATCGCTGATCCATCTTCTCCTGTAGGCTAAATATCCAATCTGATTTAAACTTCCGAGTCTCACTGAGGTAATGCTCAAAAGCAAGAAAGAGCATGTGTACAGCCTTGGGTTGGGCCCCCAGCAAAGTCAGAAAAGATTCCACAAGGCTACCATGGCTATGCTGCTTCTCACCATCCTTTCACCTCTGCTCAAGCCTCCACCAGCTGTCAATCACAGACTAACATAACCTATCGTACACCTCGACCTTGCTTTCTTTTACTTCCTGGGTCTACTTTTCACACATATTTAAAAGTCAAAGCCTTGCAATGGACTTCTGCACTCTGCCTACCTTTCCAATTCCCCTTCAGCTATCCTCCACCCCAACCTCTTTGTTCAATCCTATTTAACTTCCTTACAGTCTTACAGTTCCTCAACCTACTAGGCATACTTCCACTTCAGAAACCACACCATTCCTTTCCCCAGGAAACACAAGGGGCGGGGGGGGGGGGGATAGTAAAGATCAGTGTAGGAGCAAAGAAATGAAAAAGAACTAGATGGTAACATTTATTTTGGCCCTACCTCAACCTTGTTTTATCCCAGGTTTCCATGAAAAGAGAAGCTGGAAAAAGGAGACAGGGTCCAAAAATTTAGGGCACCACTCCCTGATTATACATAGTAGCAGCTATTTAAAGCTCTAACAAGCAACCAAAGGTACCTCCAAGACCAGATCCTAAAATAGCTCCAAAATCACTCTACATCTTTGTCAGATGCCACATTCGCACATACGCCATCATATGTTTACCCACCCTATGTCAGGCACTCTTCCCAAAGAAAGCATTAGTGGTGGGGTGTGCAGTGTATACCTGCAGACTTTGCACTCTCCAAGGTTAAGAGCACTTGCTGATCTTGTACAAAACCAGAGTTTGATTCCCAGCACTCAACCATCTATCATTATTTCCAAGGGCTCCAACTCCCTCTTTTGGACTTTGTGGGCACCCAGATGTACATATATAATGACAAAAATGAACTCTTTTTGGTTTTCGTTGTTTCAAAACAGGGTTTCTGTGTGAGACCCTGGATGCTCTGAGACTTACTCTGTAGACCAGGCTGACCTTAAACTCACAGAAATTTGCCTGCCTCTGACTCCCAAGTGCAGAAAATTCAAGTAAAGCAGTTTTCATACCTTAAAAAAATTACTAAAATCACAAACTTTCACTGTCAATGTTTTTTCTCCCCCTTAATATACCCCTGATTTGGGGCAAGGTCTCATGTAGCCAAAGGATGACCTTGAACTTGTGATTTTCTTGCCTTGACTTCCAAGTTCTGGGGTTACAGGCCTGTGCTTCCATGCCTAGCTAATATGCTCGGGAACAAAGGTTTTGTGCAGGTTGGGAAAGCACGGTCAACTCCACTCTAACAAAGCCTTTACCTCTCATTAAGGAATTAAGGGAAACATCATTTTTTCCTCTCTCAAAATTTTTTTTTTCCTGCCAGTGTTCTAGTGGCACACATCTTTAATCTGTGCACTTGGGAGTCAGAGGAAGGCACATGCCTTTAATCCCAACATTGAAGAGACAGAGGCAGACACATCATCGTGAGCTCTAGGCCAGCCAAGGCTACATAGTGAGACTGTTTTATAAAACAAAAACCTTTATCTATAGGTAAAATTGCGAAAGAAAAATAAATTTGCCGATTTTCCTGTCATACTTCAAAGCCTAAGTGGAAAAGTTGCAAAGTTTAAGATGCTCATATGAAATGAAATTTACATTTGTATAATACTGAGACACAGGAACAACCCCCTCCCAACATACACAAAGATTTTTTAAAAAATATTATTTTTGTTTCATTTTGAGACAGGGTCTTATGTAGGACCAAGCTGGTCTCTAATTCAGAGATCAACCTACTTTAGCCTCCCAAACGCTGGGATTAAAACTAGTGCACAATTTTAATTTTAATCCGACTGGCAAAAATAGTATTTTTTAGCGATTGTTTGTTTACTTTGAAAGTCAGAGAGACAACATGTGGAAGTTGATTCTTTCCTTCCACTGTGTGTTCCAAGGACAGAACTCAGGTTATCAGGCAAGTGCCTCTACCAGCTAAGACAACACACACAAACTCAATGTTCTTAGAATAGTAATTTATGTGAAAAATAAACTTCTAATAATATCTTTACCCAATTATTAACCCAATATAGTCAAAATACTATCTGAAGATGCTATCAATATAAATACTATCTCAACATGCATCAGTATAAAATAACTAACAGAATGGCTTAGATCTTTTGCCATACTGAGCTTTCACAAATTCGGGTTGTACTTTACACTAAGCACAAATATCAATTCTCACCTGTTCCTTAGTTACAAGATGCTATCACCTACAGAGTAAAAATCAAGATAATCTTATTACTGACATGCCATTAAGAATAAATTAACTCAGTATAATGAGTAGGTTAAATTTTTGTAGAGCAACTTCAAATTATCACTGTTTTCCTTTCAAAAAGAATCGGAAAGTACTATAGAAGACTTGGAGTCACTAACAAGTAGTGTGAGAATTGCTGCTTCCTGCAGTCAAAACACTATTTATGAAAATGACTGACATAAAAAGGCAACCACAAGAAACATTGGTTAATTACCAAGAAACAATCTTATTTCTTCAAGTGAACACCACCCTCTAGTGGACAAAGACATCAACAGACGAAACAAAAACACAAACTACCCTTTTTTAAAGTTCATTACTTCACCCCAGTAGCTTGTCTTCTTGTTTCTCCCCTCTTCAAACTGTAGCATATGGTCATTTCCCTATGCTAAGGGAAGGATAGCTCTAATTTAAGTATGCCCTAAAAAGGGATGTATTCTGATCTGGATTTCAAATGCACTTAAGAAAGCTAATGCTGGGGGGGGGGGGCACAGGCGGTGAGGGGGGCCAAGGCTGGAGGAAAAAGCTTGCTACCCCCACCAGTCCCTTCTCAAGCTCCAAGGGACAACTGTGGACTTGGGGACCAGCAAGCACCCTCAGGGCACTAGAGGGTGGTGGTGAGCTGTGGCTACTGCAGAGTGAAGGCGCTGTTGCGCTGGTCACCAAGGAGTGCCAGCGACTGGTGGTCCAGGGTGCCAGGCCTGAGGCCCCCAAACGGAAGTAGGTCAATGATGGTGGAGATGCTGCTTTACCCAGCAAGCGACCATGGGCCAGGCAAGAGAACCAGGAAGCCAAAGGGGAAAGTGGTGTGGGCTGTGACAGAGGTGGCAACAACACTACCAGTAGCAAGTGCTAGGCTGAGGGAGGAAGCACAACCCTCTGCACCTGAGCATCTGGCCCGGACTATAATTGTATCCGCATCAAGGACAACTTCTTGGGGGCAACACTGGGTGGCCGTGTGCTGGCTGAGGTGGAAGCCCTGAAGAGGGGCGGGCATCTGAGAGATGGGCAATTAGTGAGCCAGAGGGCAATCCCACCGTGCAGCATTCGTGGGGACCAGGTGGCCTGGGTAGAAGGTCACAAGCCAGGCTGCAGGAGCATGGTGCCCTCATGGCTCATGTGGACACAGTAATCCGCCACTGTGCAGGGCAGCTGAGGAACTAAGTCTTCAATGGACGCATAAAGGCCACGGTGGCGTGTTACTCAGGCAATGGGCTCCAGGACGTGTGGCATGTTGACAATCCCCACCACAACGGGCGCGGCATCATCTGTATCTATTACCTGAATCAGAACTGGGATGTTAAGATCTTCCCTGAGAGTCAGTCAGTGGTAGCCAACATCAAGCCACTCTTTGACAGGTTGCTCATTTTCTGGTTTGACCGACGGAACCCACATAAGGTGAAACTAGCCTATGTCATCAGGTACGCCATCACTGTCTGATGCCAAGGAGTGGGCGGCAGCCAGAGACAAGTATCTGCTAGCATCGGGACAGAAAGGTGTCCGAGTTCCTGTATCACAAGCCAACTAGACTCACCTAATGGCCAACCCACAGCTGCATGCATCAGCAGCTCCATGCTTCAGGGGAGTCCCAGGCCCAGCTGCAGCTCACTAGCCTCGGTGCCCGCTCCCCACCTGCCACTGCTGCTGCTTCTGGTTTGCCTCTGCGCTGTGTGGAGGACATAAGGGTCACTGAGGACCAACAAGGAGAGACCTCTGCTGCCCCGTGTTTGGGGCCAGGTTGTGACCTAGGCAGTGGCCGGTGTGGCTGGTGGCCTATGCCCTGCCATGTCTGGTCCATTGTGTGTTGAGCTGAGAGGAGGCAGAATTTGGGGTTGAGGTGAGTCATGCTGTCAAAGGTCCTCCAGCCTGGAATGTGAAGTGACTCCCCAACCCATTGGCTGTGGTACTTTATGGACTGGGCTGCCATGGCTTGGGCAGACTAAGGTGCCATGAGGAACATGGGTATAGAGGTCCCACCAGCCAAGAAATAAGTTTCCCTCAGAGCTGGGGGAAAAAAACAAACAAACAAACAAAAAACCCGCCAGCAATTGCAATCTCAAAAACTAAACTAATCCTCAATTCCCCGTGCTTGCCTTCTGTGCCCAGAAAAGCTACTGGCCCCAAAGGGATCCTGAATATGTTTATCCTAAAGTCAAAAGAAGAGAATGGTTCTCTCAACACACGCCCCCTTCTCTTCTACCCCCTGGGTGTTTTTTTTAATATTTATTTATTTATTATGTATACAATATTCTGTCTGTGTGTATGTCTGCAGGCCAGAAGAGGGCACCAGACCTCATTACAGATGGTTGTGAGCCACCATGTGGTTGCCGGGAATTGAACTCAGGACCTCTGGAAGAGCAGGCAATGCTCTTAACCACTGAGCCATCTCTCCAGCTCCCCCCCTGGATGTTTTTAGGTGGCAAAAAGAGACACTTTCCAAGAGTTGGTACCAGGGACTAAATCTGAGAAGATTTTTAATCTAGTATAAAGCTTTTCTCAAAAAGTTTTATTTGGAAGCTGAAGATATGGCTCAGTTGGCATAGTGCTTGCATTCAGGAAGCCCTGATGTTCAATCCCTAGTATCATACACAGCAGAGGGAAGAGGCTAGAGTAACAGGAATCCAGACAATCAGCCTGGGATACAGACCTTGTCTCCAAGCAAAATTCCCCAGAAATACAAATGACCTAGAACAACAACAAAAGGCCCTGGGCTCACTGTACCAGTAAGTAGCAGGTAAGAAAGTATACTACTCCACTTAAGAGTACTAAGCAATAGGTGGGGCCAGAAACCTACACCCTAATTTTATCCCTCCCCAGTAAACTAAATCAATACTTCTGTGAGGTTCAAGGAAAAAGAAATGGACACTGGGGGAGCGAAAGTTAAGAATGTATAATCAGGTAGTTTCTCGGGTCTAAAACAGGCAATCTCCACTTTTCTACTCTCCATCACTCAAACTGGCACAATGGTTTTTGGCTCACAATGGTTTTTGGCTCACTTGCCAAACTTTTAAACTATCAGATAACAAGAACCCCAGGTAGTAAGTGGCAATTGGTAAAGTGTCAATTGGTAAAGGGAGATGTGACTTACGCCTGCAACCCCAGCACTTGGGAAAGCTCAGCCATGAGGACTGTTACAAAAGGGGCCAGAGTGGGTGAGGGGAGGAAGAAAGGGAAGCAGAGTCAGCAGCATTTATGATGCTTATGTCAACCCAATCATTGACAAGAAAAAAAGCCTAACAAAATGTCCTTGTAAATTACACTTAATTTCCTTGACTACCATCCCCAATTCTTTTGTCAACCACACATACATAAACACATCAACTGGTATAGTTTACACACACCTTATACTCCTTAAGGACAGGGATAATGCACTACTCCCAGATAAGAATGGATACAATGATCCATGCCAAATGTTGATGTAAGTGTTCTACATAAATTAATTCATTCAATCCTCATACTCAGTTAATAAATGAAGAGCAGAGTAACCAGTTAAAACCAGGAAACAGCAGAACCAAGGCTTAATCCAGGCTTTGGGCTCTACTCCATCTGGCTTCTTAATCTCACGGGTAATCACAGGTACAGACTAACTGGCCTGCTGGGGCTGTAAAGCGCACAGGAGTTAAGAAGGGACTATTTTCTGACCTATATATATAAAATCACCAGTTCACGAAAGTATATACTAAAGTTCTATGACTTTATAAATTTACTAATGAATGTTTATTAGTGCTTGTTGCTTGTTTTGTATGTAATGCTGAAGTGTCAACTTTTTTTTTCCCGAGGCAGGGTCTCACTCTATAACTCTGGAAGACTTACTATATAAACATGTAAACCAGGCTAGCCTGAAATTCGGAGATTTACCCCAGTCGATGCTTCCTTGAGTGCCCAGCTAGTTTTAAAACAAAACAAAACAGGCCGTCTCACTTTCTCCTGAACTCAACACTATACCACACTGATCTTAGATTCACAGCACCCTCCTACCTTTCAGTATTGAGATTACAGGTGTGAACTATCACACCCAGGTTTCAAATTGTGGGAAGCAAAACACATTTCTCATTCCATCTTCCCTTCCTCCCTTCTCAAAGGAGGGAAGACTGATTTCTGCTCAGTCTGGAGGCTGAGCCGCACAAGTGTGATGACCTGAAATTGTCTCCTCTGCACTCATACCAAAAAAGCTGGATATGGAAACAGACTGTAACCTTAGTGCTAGACGGAGCTCAGAGGTATTTTGGGGGTGTCAGGGATTGCTGGCCAGCTAGTAGAGCCAACCAGCTAGTTAGCCTAGCTGGAACATCAAGCTCCAAGTTCTATATGAAACATCCTGTCTCAGAATATGGAGGTGGGGGAAATAACTGAGGGTTCAGTCCCTCTGACCTCTCAAGTGCACCTAAGGGCAACTAACGCACCCACACATACCCAATATACAGCATACAATAAACAAAAGAATAAACCTCAGTTCTATATGAGGAAAAATGAACAGGTCTTTAGAGAATGGGGAGGCCCTGGCCTGTCACTGTCCAGAGGCCTCTTCTAACAGAAAGGGCTTAGGAGGGAGTCCTCTCCCTTCTCAGGGACAATGCTGCTGCTGTTGTAAGTGGGAGAGAAATGTGTTGAAGAACGAGACTCACCCTCCTAAGTTCAGAAGAAACAATCTCATTTATTTTCCATTTCTGTACTTTAGAAGTATTCTCAACCCTTTTAATGGTACTGCTTTTCAACTGTAGGTGAACTTCAACAAGTTTGTTTTTTAAGATTCTAATGCATATATCTCAAAAGGCCTCCCATACCAGCTCTCCAGAATTTGGGGGAGGGGGCACTAAATACTGCCCCCTGGTGATTCAAATAGCAACCACATCAGTGAAAAACAGTGGCCTGTTGGTTGAGCAAATGGGTGGATTGGTAATGTTTGTTTGGACACTCCCACTCTGAAACTGTTTACTTTGAATCAGAGGGCAGAGTTTGCAACTAGCTGACCAGAATTAGCCAGAGGTTTTGGATAACCCAGGATATATACAAAGAACACAGGAAGTAGTAGGGTTAGGCTTAGAAAGATTCAAAGATCTTTTGGATCGGGAGAGAGAGGATGTAGCTTGTCACTTCTCTGATCAATCAGGTTTTTACCCCATATCTGACTCAGGATTTACTTAATAATGGAACAATATAAGTAAATGTTTTAGAGGATGATGGTAAACTCCTGAATCTCCTGCCTTCATCTCCTAAGTTCTGCTTTTGTTTTTTCAAGACAGGGTTTGTAGCTTTGGAGCCTGCCCTGGAACTAGCTCTGTAGACCAGGTTGGTCTCAAACTCACAGAGATCCGCCTGCCTCTGCCTTCTGAGTGCTGGGATTAAACGTGTGTGCCACCACTGGCTGGCGCTAAATTCTGAAATTCTAAGAATATGTCACTACTCCCATAGTTAGATTTCTTTTTCTTTTTTAGTATATATAACAAATGCCAGTCTTTAAAAATTTCATTTTAGAATTTGAGCATTACAGTCTTAACCATTACATCAAGCATGACCAGATTAGAGCTATTCTTGCTGATTTCTAAAGATATTTTAAGCTTTATGGCAAATAAAATACTTTAAAACTTTCTTCTTTTTATGTTTCCTGAAAGACTTCCAAACATTAGAACAGTTAAAGATACATCCCTACTAGTTCATAAAACACTTGAAAAATTCTTCATAGTAAAATTGTCCTTTGAATATCCAGCCCCAGATTAGATTCAAGACATTCAAACAATTCCATTTTCTCTAGTCCCTAGTTTAGTGAATGAGGTTAACACTTCAAAGTAACAAAACCACTTCATTACTTTTTTTTTTTTTAAAGACAGGATCTCCCAATGTAACCTGAATGTACTAGAACTCACTATGTAAAGACCAGGCGGGCCTCAAACTCAGATATCCACCCGCCTCAGACTCCTCAGTGCTGGGATTAAAGGTGTGCACTATCACACCCAGCTAATACCCAATAGCCCAGCTATTCCCACCAAACCTAAAACTTTAGACTAGAAAAAAAGCTTGCCTATCCTGCAGACATGGCAAGGCCTCTCACCTTCGGTATTTTTAAATCAATGAGATGTAAAGACATGAAGCTTAACCTATGCAGGTGTCTTTGTTGAGAAAGTGACAGCAGATGATGTGTAAGACTATAACTCTTGGGCCTGGAGAGATGGCGCAGCAGCTAATAGTACTGGTTGCTCTTCCAGAGGACCCAAGTTCAATTCCCAACCTCCCACTTGGCATCAACCATCTGTAACTGTGGTGCACAAACAAAACACTCAATAAGATAAAAATAAACAGCTTTACAACAACAACAAAAGACTAACCCTCCACTACTCAGCCAATGAAGAAAAGAGAGACTTAGGTTCAGGCGCCAATCTGTTGGGGAAGGCTGCTTGTTCGTTCCCAGCAGCTCAGACCCAAAATAATTATACAGAAATTGTATTAATTAAATCACTGCTTGGCCAACAGCTTAAGCATATTTCTGGCTAACTTTTATATCCTAAACTAACCCCTTTTTATTAATCTTTGTACTGCTGCGTGGCTGTAGCTTTCCGGCAAGATTCTGGTTAATCTGTCTCCTGTGGGAGGCTGCATGTCTTCTTGCTGACTCCACCTACTTTCTCCCAGCATTCAGTTTTCCTGCCTAGCTCTATTCTGCCCTATCACAGTCCAAAGCAGTTTCTTTATTGATTAACCAATAACAACACATATACAAAAGGCCTTCTCACACCACCGCATGGCAACAGTAATGGCAAAATGAGGCTTATAGATATCCATAGTTCCTTTGATCACTTCATAAATAAACATCCTTGTTTGGCAATCGGCACACACCCATAGACACATAAACACACACCTACACACTTTTAAGGATTCCACTGTCCCCTTAATAGAAGTTAAGAATAGTATTAATTCCTCACTTTTGGACACGATGGCACTCTGTCCTGTCAGAATACTTTGAGTAAGAAGCAAAAGGATCAAGAGTTTAAAGTTATCCTCAGTTACACAGTGAATTTAAGGCAACCTGAGTCATAAGATCCTGTCTTAAAAACAAAAACAAAACCAAAAACCAGCAAAAACCTCTGTGTGACAGAAGTTAAGAATTCAAAAGAATCCATTGTAGAAAGAATAACAGTAGCCGGGCGGTGGTGGCGCACGCCTTTAATCCCAGCACTCGGGAGGCAGAGGCAGGTGGATCTCTGTGAGTTCGAGACCAGCCTGGTCTACAGTTCCAGGACAGGCTCCAAAGCCACAAAGAAACCCTGTCTCGAAAAACCAAAAAAAAAAAAAAAAAAAAGAATAACAGTAATTACCATCACGGCAACAAAGAGTGGAAGAGTTCTAGTAGGAGCATCCTGTACTGGACACCAGCAATCTAATGCACACACTGTATACATCAACTCAATGAAATCACTGCTGTCCAATTCTAAATCCTGTTATTAGCTCTTTGACTCTCCTGCAGATTGAGATGCCTAATGCAATGGATGCTGCTCCTGCTTACATTACCTAAATAAAGCTGCCTTGGTTGCTTGGTAACGATATAGTCTAAAATTAGAGAAGTGAAAAGGGGACAAGCTGGCTAGTTTTTTTGTCAACTTGACACAAACGAGTTATCTGAGAAGAGGAACCTAAATTGAGAAAATGCCTCCCTCGGACTTCCTGAGGGCAGGTCTGTGGGGACACTTTCTTGAATAAGGATTGCTGTTGAAAAGCCTAGCTCACCTTGGGGGGTGGGGGCTTAAATACCATCCCAGGTGGGTGGTCCTTGGTTGTGTGAGAAAGCAAGCTGAGCAAGCCAAGGGAAGCGACCCAGTAAGCAGTGTTCCTCCTTGGTCCCTGCTTCGGTTCCTGCCTTGGCTCCCCACTTTCCTCCTCAAGTTGCTTTTGGCCACGGTGTTCATCACAGCAACAGAAACCAAAGTAGGACAGGAGGATAACAGACTGGAAATGAGGAGAAAAGAAGCACTCCTGTGGAACTGAATGAGGAAGAACAGACTATGTCAGCTACAGTCTCTTGTCAAAGACCTTCAACATAGTTTAAAACCCTTTTAAGATAGTACTAATTTCATAGTACAAAGCTGAAATCATCTAGGTAATCTGAAGTATTAAGGGGAGGGTGTCATAGCCAAAACACCTTAATTCCAATTTTAGTTGGACATGTTTGCTACAAAACCTTATACACTAGTCAAACACCTTCTAAAATTGAGGCCTACCCTGAACAAAGACTCCCCAGCACTAAACTTACTAAGCATTCTATAATTAGAATGAATTAAATAATACTGTTACTGGACACTCCCTTTTATAGTATCTCTTAAGCTAAGTACTGTTCAATAGTCTTTCTGCCAAGAGGAAGAATATCATATATAGATTGTACCCCCAGTACATATACATAAATGTTTAATATCTAAACAAGTAAATAATTTATTGCCAATGAAAATTGTTTTGGTGTTTGTAGTTGCTGTTCTCTAAATCCTGACCCTGCTTCAGTTAAGTGAAGTACTAGATTACAGGCACATGTCACCACATCCAACTTCCAAGTTTTTTGTTTTATTAACTTGTTCATAGAATACAAAATTAATTTAAATACAATCAGTCATATTCCTAGCACCAAACTCTAGTCACATTTGAGAATGTTGTTATTCTTACACAGACAAAATCCCCAGAACAGTTTAAGGTGTGCACTTGCTGGCGACTGCGACTCTGCCAGCTTCGTTCCTCAAGGCTGGCTGCATACTGATAAACTTGACATTTTTTGCAAACTGTACCACAAACAAATTTTTCTGGCTTAGAAGCTAGTGATTACACTTTCACAGGTAGAGCAGGGACGATGTGACGCTAAGCATATCTGTACTGTTGGAGTTTCAGTCTAAGTGCTACCAAAGCCGGCATAATGTATTGTAAGTTCTCTCAGCTCAATTTGGATCTCAAATGCAGCAACCACAGCACAATGTCGTGCCTACAGATGTCCCTAACAGATGCGACCTATGCTTCTAGTAACAAACAGAACAAAAGAAGTAGGGCAGCTCAATTTTTTGGTGAAGCATGAAAAGACACAATGGTCTAGATCTGCACTCAATCCAATTATGCCAACAGCATAATTTAGTTTCAGAAAAGAATTAAGAGCCCATGGGCTAATGAGATGCCTCAAAGGTAAATTCATTTGTCATCAAGCCTGATAATCTGCTCAAATCTGACTTCCAGGACTTAAAAAAGGAAAAAACTAACTCCTATAAATTTTCCTCTGATATCCACCCACCCCCAAAAATAAATGTAATAAAACCCAAAGCAAAGACTATGTCACACTAAAGATAAAGTAATGTGGCTGAGTGTGGCGGTGCACAACTTACAGTCAAGGCTATAGAGAAGGCCTGTCTCAAAAAAAAATTAAATAAATAAAATAATAAAAGATAATGTAGGAAGCCCTAAGATTTTAAGGGGATGTCTCTCTACAGACAAGCCCCCTTGGAAGAGCTGTACAACCTCAGGCCAGTGCCAATGTAGTCTGCATGAATGGCAGCCTCTTCTGGGTACCATTTTGCTGGTTCCAAAGTCAACTTTTTTATACATGAAAATGGATTTTCCATGCTGATTTTTACACAAAGTATCTCATTTTCCTAACCATTATTGGTAAACAGGTATCACTGGTTTTCAAAATGATTGGTTCATTTCAGAATTAAAGTTAGGGTTATGTATTCTGTGTTAACTGATTCAAAATTTTCACTCAGTAGGATACAGTGTATGTCTAGAGTGCAGTAGAATCTTTGCAGAAAATCAGTTAATAGTAAGAACCAATACCACATAACGCTCAGTACTGTGTTAGGCTTTGTTTTTGCACTCTAACCACCATAAAGCTAACAACAAAAGAGGGGAGGGGAGCCGGGCGGTGGTGGCGCACGCCTTTAATCCCAGCACTCGGGAGGCAGAGGCAGGTGGATCTCTGTGAGTTCGAGACCAGCCTGGTCTACAAGAGCTAGTTCCAGGACAGGCTCCAAAACCACAGAGAAACCCTGTCTCGGGGAAAAAAAAAAAAAAAAAAAAAAAAAAAAGAGGGGAGGGGAGAGGAGTGGAGAGAGGAGAGAAGAGACAGACAGACTCTGAGACTCAGTCAGTCAATCCATCCCCAGAAAGGTCAAATAAAGTTACTCAAGTACTACTTGGCAGAGGCAAAAGTCAAGCCAAAATAATCTGGCCCTGGGTTTTGTGCTTCTACTATACATAACCACAACCACACATCATATTCCCTACAATCAGCATTTTGCTCTGGGGTATTTTAGCTCCACAAATGAGAACACTTCTACTATCTGGAAATCTAATGACAGTTAAAATTAACCCGAAGTGCTGTTGGGTGCCACTGAGTGCACCTTCTATAGACCACCCCTTACACATTAGCTACTCTATCTCCACCAACCAGCATGGGCCCAATCCCCAGTATCCACATGTGTCTCAACCCTATACTAGTGGAAGAAATGACCATCTCCATAAGGAAAAGAAAATGACCAACTAGGAGTAGGTGACATTCAAGAACTTATATGTAAGTCTAAGAATTTGGGAAGCCAGACAGTGGCTGTAAACGGTAGAAAAAGTGGTGGTGGGGGCGGCAGGAACAATGGGACATTGTTCTAACTTTCACAAATTTATACTTTTGCTCAACAGCTTTTTATAGTCTAACTTCACAGGTTATACACTTACAAAAACCAAATCCAAGGGCCAACAAAACCAGGCTCAATTTGTTCTTTGCTCTTCCAGCAGCTTTAGTAATCCGTCTGCTGTGGGAGCTCCTGCTCCTTCAGCCAATAGCCTTTAAGATACCAGCCCACTTGTGTATGATCTCTTATACTAGAAATGCAACTGTAAAGCCTGCGCTGGCTCTCTTGCTTCAGGCTCTCTCTTCAGGCTGAGGACTGAGCTTTCTCCTTCCCCTAATTCTCATTGCCAAGCCTCTATTGCCTCTACTTCCAGCCTGGTTGCCATCATCCAGCCTATACTTCCTGCCTGGCTACTAGTCAAGAAGCATTTTATTAAAAATAATGCAAGTGACAGGATAAAAGACCATTGCCCCACAGCATCCGTCCACTTTCTCTCTTTCTATCCCTCTCCCCACTTAGCTCTTTCCTTCTACCATCCTTAGTTTTTTTTTTTTAAGCTATCTCACTATGTAGCCCTAGTTGGCCTCAAACTTAGGTTGGTCCTCCTGTATCTCCTAAATTCAGGAGTCTCCTCAATTAATAACAAACAAGGCCTCAATATTGACTGTTTATCTTATTAAAGATCTTAGGAATGGGGAGACAGCTTTGATCTCCTGCATTAGACTAAAGCCAAGCAGGTTCCAGGGTTCTCTCTCAACCAGCCTAGCGTAACAACAAGGCTTGTCTCAAAAAACAAGAGGGACAGTTCCTGAGGAATGATCCTTAAGATAAGCCCCCTTGTTTCCACACAGATCACCGTTAATGTGTGTACTCTCTACCTCAAAGTTTTTGTTTGTTTGGGCTTTTTGTTTTGATATTTTTCTAAGAATATGAAGGACTGGAGAGATGGCTCTGCATTTCTCTTATAGAGGACACGGGTTTGGTTCCCAGCATCCACATGGTGGATCACAAGCATCTGTAACTCCAGTTCCAGGAGACCGATGCTCTTTTATAGCCCCACAGGCAACCCTGCATTCACATGGTGCACATATATTCATGCACGCAAAACTCATACATGTAAGCCAGGCGATGGTGGCGCACGCCTTTAATCCCAGCACTCGGGAGGCAGAGGCAGGCGGATCTCTTTGAGTTCGAGACCAGCCTGGTCTACAGAGCTAGTTCCAGGACAGGCTCCAAAGCCAGAGAAACCCTGTCTCGAAAAACCAAAAAAAAAAAAAAAAAAACCCTCATACATGTAAAATAAAAATAAACCTTAAGTAAAGAATTGAAATGAAACAGCATGAGAAAATTTGGAACACGGAGCTTTCTGCTCTATTCCAACTATGGTAGGACGGCAGTGAATAAGGCCAGCCTGAGCAACCATCCTCATTCAAAGTAAAAGGAGACAAGGGTGGGGCCAGTGAAGCAGTTCAGCTCTTAAAGACAAAGGCACAAGCCACCAAGCCTGACAACTTAGTTCTACCCTGAAAATTCACAAGGTTGAGAGAAATGACTCCCACAAGTTGCCTTCTGAGTTCCACATGTACACCAGGCACACACAGGGCACATACACATGTACAATAAAATAAAAAGCATTTAAAGTATCAGGTTAAATTCAATCATGCCACGTGGATAGCCTAAAAATAACAAAAAGCAACTGTGAAATAATTCAAAAGATGAAAAAATGTGGGGGCCAACGAGATGGCTCAGCAGGCAGAGCACTTGCTGGGAGGCTTGATGACCTGAGCTGGACCCTCAAAACTCAGAGGAAGGAAGCGCCCATACCAAAGGCTGTCTTCTGACCTCCAGACACGCCGTCGCACTCACGCCTGCAGTCACATACACATAATAATTGTTTTTAAAAAAAACGGACCAGTAGGATTGCTCAACGGATAAAAGCTGCTTACCACTAAACTTGAAGACCTAACTACAATTCCCTGAGCCCACAGGGTGGAAAGGGAGAACTGACTTTCAAAAGTTCTTTTCTGCTCTCCACATGCACACTATAGAATGTGTACATGCAAACACATACAAAAGTCAATGAAATGTACAATATTAAAAATATAAATGTGGCCGGGCAGTGGTGGCGCACGCCTTTAATCCCAGCACTCGGGAGGCAGAGGCAGGCGGGTCTCTGTGAGTTCGAAGCCAGCCTGGTCTACAAGAGCTAGTGTCAGGACAGGCTCCAAAGCTACAGTGAAACCCTGTCTCGAAAAACTAAATAAATAAATAAATAAATAAAATAAAATAAAAATATAAATGTAGAACTCATTTCGTGATGCTAGTTTTACAAAGTCATTAAAAAAAGAAAACCCTTAGAATAATTGATTTAAGCCAGGCGATGACAGTACACACGTTTAATCCCAGCACAGGAAGCAGAGGCTGGTGGATTCGAGTTTGAGGTCAGCCTAGTCTACATAGCAATTTCCTGGACAACCAGGGCTACATAGAGAATCCTGTCTCAAAAAACAATAACAAAAATAAGTAGCTCTGGCTGCTCTTCCAGAGGACCCAGATTCAATTCCCAACACCTATATGGCAGCTCACAAATGTCTGTAACTCCAGTTTCAGAGGATCAAAACATCCTCACACAGAGATACATGCAGGCAAAATATCAATACACATGAAATAAAAAAATTTAAAACGTAGCAGTTGTTCCTGCAGAGCTTTGCAGCAGGTTTGACTCTGGAGTGTTAGCACCTGGCTTTGATGTCTTCTGTGACTGCTACCTTTTTGTGTGCACCCCCCAACCCACCTTGTGTTTGAAGTATGTAAATCTTACCAGAGCGGTTCCTAAAAGGTTCAAAGCCTATGCAAAACTTGGTTGTGGGAGGACTCAGAAAACAGATTTTTTTTTTTCCTACTGTGACTGGGAATTGCTTTAGCATTTGTCTCTTTGAGGAGCTTCTGATAAAAGGTTATGGTATCCGGAAATTGACTTGCCAAGGTGTAAATTGCATAACAATAAAAAAGCCTTTGTAAACTACAGTCAGTTCACCAGTCTCCAAAGGCTAAAAATCATCCTAAAGTGAACCCTGTTTCTTCCACAGATCCACACAAACAGAACATCCAAAACAACATTTTTTTTAAAAATTGAAATAATATAAATAAAAACAATACAAAAAAGCTAGCTAGATTTAGCCAGAATACTTAAAGAGACCAAAGCTGGTTTAAACCTTGAAGCTGGCTTGTATCTTCAAGTACGTTATTTAATCATCAGAACCATCTCTGAAAACATTTTACAAAAATGTACACAAACACATCTACAATGGTGGAATATGGATTACATTAAGAGTCTTTAATATGTAATGATTACTTAAAGCTAGAAAAGCATAAACTCGGCAGTGGTGGCGCAGGCCTTTAATCCCAGGCAGGGGCGCAAGAGGATCTCTGTGAGTTCAAGGTCAACCTGGTCTACAAGAGCTAGTTCCAGGACACAGTCCAAAGCTACAGAGAAACCCTGTCTTGAAAAACAAAAACAAAAAAGAAAGTATAGCAGCCTTCCCCTAAGCATAACTAACATCCTACAGATCTCTACAGGACTGAAGCCAAGCCAAGTACTATAACATCACAAGAGCATCTTATTCCTGCCTATAAGCAGCACCATGTCAAGCACTTTTCTGCCTTTACAAAAGGTCTACACTGGAAAATTGGTGTTAGCTATGAAGTCAACACCTCTCTCTTATCTCCCTATGACTGCTCAACTCTCAACAATGTGGTCAAGGGAAACAGAAAACTTGTTCCTCAAGGATTCTTTTCCTATTGAGTATCACCTGACATTCATCCAATTTGGAATTTATCCATTATTTAAAGAACGAAGTAAAGCATCATTTCCCACTAGACATCCAGGGATGATTTAACTTAAGAGCAGGCAAATTCATCACTGTGATCAATAAATATAGAAATATCATAGAGAAGGAAGCAAAGAAAGGACCTATCAATGAAATAAGATAACAGGGAAGATTGTGAGGTGTTACATCTCACTTAGTTTTGTGTGTGGATGTCAGAAGACAACTTGCAGAAGTCTGTTCTCATTCTTCACAAAGTTGGTGCCCAGGACGTGAACACAGGTTATCAGGCTTAGCAGCAAACACCTTTGCCCACTGAGCCATCTAGCTCACCAGCCCAACTGTGAGATTTTACATGGCAGATGGAGTTGGAATCCAAGCCTATAAACAATGGAGATCCCTAAAGATCACATTTTCAGGTGTCTCACTGTTTGTGAATGAAGAAAAGGTGATGGGGGAAAATCCAGAAGAGGACAAAAGCCCACATAAAAAAAATCTGGAAGAGCAATGGACTTCAGACAACTAAAACTAAGTTGGATGAAATATACAAGACTTCTATGTGAAGATAAAAATCAGAAAATGAGATAAATCTAAAACCTAGTTTGTTCTGTGCTTTGTTCAGTCACACATAACCAAGGTCTGGAACTCACTATACAGCCAAAGATTACCTTGAACTTCTTCCTGGTCCTCTTCCTCTAATTCCTCAGTGCTGGGACCATACGCATTCACCACGACACCCAGTAAATATATGAGCACCTGTTGGATTCGTGGCCTTGTTGTGCAAGCTAGGCAAGCATTTTTCCAACTAAGCTACATACATGTCCAGTCCTAGTAGAGATTTCTTCTGCAGGTTAAGGAATTATTTCTTTTGGAATTAGTGGTATCGTTCACATGGCTCTGAATATATCTTTTCAAAAAACCACTACATCTCAAAACTTGAAAGTACTGAATTTTACATTATATAAATTATACCTTAAAACAAATGAGATAGGCAGTGGTGGCACGAGCTTTTAATCCCAGCACTCAGAGGCAGAGGCAGAATGATCTCCAAGTTCAAGACCAGTCTGGACTACAGGGCAAGTTCCAGAACAGTCAAGGCTACAAAAAGAAACCCTGCCTCAAAAATCCAGAAAATAAATAAACAAACAAATTAAGCAATTAGTTTCTTTCTTCAATATTCAGTGAGAATATTGAATAAAAATAGGAATTTTCCCTATTACTATTTTTAGTATAGAACATTTGGTTCAATAATTGGATTTTTAATAATGTATTGACAACCTTCTAAAATGAAAGAACTTTTTAAATTAAAATCTGAATGTAGCGGCAGTGTATTTCTATAATGCCAACGTACATAACTGGAGGCAGGAGGATTAGAAATTTAAGGTCATTCTATACAGCAAATTCTAGGCCAGTCTGAGATATGAGATTGAGGGGTTTTTTTTGTTGTTGTTGTTTTAAAGATTTATTTATTTATTATGTACACAGTATTCAGCCTCCATGTATGCCCTCAGGCCAGAAGGGGGCACCAGATCTCATTACAGATGGTTGTGAGCCACCATGTGGGTTGCTGGGAATCGAACTCAGGACCTCTGGAAGAGCAGTCAGTGCCCTTAACCTCTGAGCCATCTCTCCAGCCCCCTGTTGTTGTTTTTTTGAAACACGGTTTCCGTGTAGCCTTTAACTCAGAGATTCACTGGCTGAGTGCTGAGATTGAATAGGTGTGCCTCCACCTCCTCACTAAGACCCAGTCTTAAAAATAAAATAACAAAAAACCCAGCTGTGAAGAATATTCCTTTACATTGTGTGAATACATGTCACTATGACTGACCAGTTTAATAAAGAAGCTGACTGGCCAATAGCTAAACAGGTAGAGGTTAGGTGGGGCTGCCAGACAAAGAAATGGAGAAGAGGTGTCTAGGGAGTTGTGAAGAGATGCAGAGGAAGCAGATGGGAAATTAACTTGCTATACTGAGAAAAGGTATCAAGACATGTGGCAGGGCGTAGCTAAGAAACATGGGTTAGTTAAAATGTAAGTTAGCTACTAACAAGCCTGAGCTCCTGGCTGAGCATTTATAATTAATAAGAAGTCTCCATGGGCTGGAGAGATGGCTCAGAGGTTAAGAGCACTGACTTTCCTTCCAGAGGTCCTGAGTTCAATTCCCAGCAACCACATGGTGGCTCACAACCATCTATAATGAGATCTGGTGCCCTCTTCTGGCATGAAGGCACACATGCAGACAAAACTTTGTAAACATAATAAATAAATAAATCTTTTAAAAAAAAAGAAGTCTCCATATAGTTATTTAGGAGCAGCAATAGAATACTTACATTCATGGGGTCCTAGCTTCAACTCTAGCACAATAAAAAGCAACAACAAAAACACAGACATGACTGGGGGAGAGGGGGGCTTAATGAGAATAGCTCTTCTACAGCCAAGGGTAAGAAATGTCAAGGTTTTTTGTATTGTTTTGTTTCTTCGAGACAAGGTTTCTCTATGGCTTTGGAGCCTGTCCTGGAACTAGCTGTTGTAGACCAGGTTGGCCTTAAACTCACAGAAATCCACCTGCCTCTGTCTCTCGAGTGCTGGGATTAAAGGCGTGCGCCACCACTGCTGGGCAAGAAAAGCCAAGTTTTATAATTGTGAATCACTGTTTCCAACTGTGAAAAAAAAATCATCTGTAGGCTAATATCAAGAAGTAGCTGCAGGCAGGAGAAAATTATAAGGAATGCAGTTTTTCTTATTCTCTCCAAATGGAAGTCAGATACAAATAAATACCTTCTCTGGAGTTAACAAAATGGAAAACAAAAAAAGAATCTGAATCCACTTTTAGACTTAGTAGAACACAAAGGTGGTTTTTTTGTTTGTTTGTCTGTTTCTTTGTCTGTTTTTGGGGGGGATGGGAGGGTGGTTCGAGACAGGGTTTCAACAGCTCTGGCTGGTCTTGAACTCAAGAGGGATCAGAGTGCTCTGTCTCAGAGTAATGGGATTAAACACCCAGCCAAAGACAGTTTTGTTTAAAGTTAATAATATTCAAATGGTCTCATAGTGATATGACACTTGAATGTCTTCCTATTAAAAACAAAGTCAGCCGGGCGATGGTGGCGCACGTCTTTAATCCCAGCACTCGGGAGGCAGAGGCAGGCGGATCTCTGGGAGTTTGAGGCCAGCCTGGTCTACAAGAGCTAGTTCCGGGACAGGCAGCAAAAGCTACAGAGAAACCCCGTCTCGAAAAAAAAAAGTCAAATCTGGTATCACAGGGCTGTAATGAATCCTAGCATTTGGGAGTGCTGAGGCAAGAAGACTCCTTGTTTGATGATACTGGCCACACAGCAAGACCTCTTCTCATGGGGAAGGGAGGGATTCAAAGAGAAGACAGGAAATAGCGAGTGACCTGGTGACAGCTGTTTTCTAGCCCAGTCTCAAAGAACCACAAACTGAATGAATGCAGGGAACTTGAGCAAACCTACAACAAACTTCAATACTATATTAGGTAAAAGCCTGTGATTAAACAGTAAAGAATTTGATGGGGGGGGGCAAAAAGACAGAGCCTGGAGAAATGGCTCAGCGGATGAGCACTTGCTATTCTTACAGGAGCCAGATTTGGTACCTAGTACCCGCAGAGCAATTTACAACTGTCCTTAACTCTAGTTCCAGGGGATCGAGTACCCTTTTCTGGCTTTCATAGACACCACACGAGGTGCACATACTACAACATGTAGAAAAAATACTCAAACACACACACAACTAAGATTTTTGCTTTAAAGCAAGAAAACGAAGTACCTAGATCCCTCACTTGAACATGCTTCCATTTCACTAGTCCACATATAAAAATACATGTGTAGTACACTTAGCCCAGGGAACTAAACCACTTATGTTTAAATTAATACTCCGTAAATCCCTGAACCCACTGTGCAGGACAGTTATCTATAAAAAGGGGTAACAGTCACAGAATTATTGCTGGAATTAAATTAATGTATGTACTGTGTGCTTAGAACAATGACTAGTTCATTACCAGTAAGATACCACTATTATATAGAATAAAAAACTGTATGGTCAACCTCATTTCAAGAATAGTTGCCACTGGACTGGAGAGATGTCTCAAAGGTTAAGATGTCTAAGAGGTTCTGGCTGCTTTTCCAGAAGTCCTGAGTTCAATTCCCAGCAACCTCATGGTGGCTCAGAATCATCTATGAGATCTGGTGCTCTCTTCTGGAGTATACATATCTGCAGAACATTGTATGCATAATAAAAAAAATAGTTGCCACAATTTTGGGTATGGTGTCTCATGCCTATAATTCCATTATTTGAGAGGTTGACACTGGAGGGCTGCAGAGTTCAAGGACAGCTACACAGTAAGTTCTGGGACAGCATGATTATGACAAATAAATATTATCACTACAACAGTATCTGGTATCACCTAGAAGACAAACCTCTAGGCTATACCTACAAGAGATTATTTGGATTAAGTTAGCACATGGGCATTCCTATGAAGTATTACCTTGATTTGTTTAATTTGGTTGAGAAGACTCACCCTAAATAAAGGGTTTGCTTGCTTTCTAGGCTGTGTAAGGACGGGATATTAACGGAACATGAACATTCACTGCTCTTGGCTTCCTGTGCACATACAACTTGACCTGGGACCTCAAACTCCTGCCTTTAGCTTCCCTACCAGGATGAAATGTACTCTTGAACTGTGAGGAGAAATAAACCCTTTCTTGGGCTGGAGAAATGTCTCAGTGGTTAAGAGCACTGGCTGCTCTTCCAGAGACCTGGGTTCAATTCCCAGCACCCACGTGGCAGCTCAAAACCATGCTTAACTCCAGTTCCAGAGGATCTGATGCCCTCTTCCAGCTTCCATGGACACCAAACATACATACAGACAAAACACATGGTGTGCAGACATGCACATAGGCAAACACCTGTACAAATAAAATAATTAAAAAAAAAAAAGAAACCTTTCTCTTTCCTTAAGTTTTATGGGGGTTTTTGGTTTTTGATCTGGTTTTTTGAGACAGGGTTTTTCTGTGTAGCCTTAACTGTCCTCAAACTCACAGAGATCTGCCTGCCTCCCAAGTGCTGAGATTAAAGGCGTGAGCCACCACCGTCAAGCATTTTTGTGAAAAATTTTTTTAAAGATTTATTTATTTATTATGTATACAGTATTCTCAGTATTCTGTCTGCATATATGCCTGCAGGCCAGAAGAGGGCACCAGATTCCATTACAGATGGTTGGGAGCCACCATGTGGTTGCTGGGAATTGAACTCAGGACCTTTGGAAGAGCAGGCAGTGCTCTTAACAACTGAGCCATCTCTCCAGCCCCATTTTTGTGAAATTTTTAATCACGGCAACAGGAAAAGAAACCAATACCCTCGGCTAGAGTATAAGACCATATCTAAAAGAAAAAGTCACTATATACTAAACTCTCTACTGAACACTATCCACAGACTAAATCTGAATTTAACAATCTAAAAACTGACAAAGCTTTGCCTGCTGAAGTGTTTTGTAGTACTAAACAGAGATCAAATACAGGGCCTCACACATTAAACAAATACAGTACCCACTGAGCCACCTTCCCATACACCCCTTATACAGCCAAGGTAGTACTCAAACTCACTATCTTCCTGCCTCAGCCTCCTGGAAGGCACAGCAGTGACATACCACTATTTCTGGCTGCTCAACAGTGATTAATGTTTACTCTGAACGCGGTGACTAAACAGTAATGATTTTCAACAAATCCTAACCCTAAAGCTTTTAAGATGTTACACAACAATCAAGCACACTGGACCACTGCTTTCTCTCTACCCTTATTCCATACGACTTTCCGGGAGAGGACAGAAAGACAGACAAATCAGTTATGAGAGAATGAAATGTGCCCAAGGAGTCTTACTAGCTTAAGTTTTCTTAGCTACAATAGCTGTAATCCCTAAATCTGTAAAGACTGAGAATACAAATTGATTTGTCTAAAATTAAGCAAACTGACAGAGACAAATGATAGCACTGAAAATTAAAGGAGAGCTTGCAAAGCTGAACAGCCAATTTTCTTTTTTAAACCAAGATGTATCAGTAATTAGATGCTGAAGTCAACGTTTCAAAGTTAGGGACTGGCTATGAATCAGCAGTAGGAGCTCAAGTATAAAATGTGCAAAGTGAGGCTAAACTACATAGTGAGCTGCAGGACTAAAAAATAAAAACCAAGAATGTGTCTGGGCAGGACATACCTCCATAATATCAACACTTAGGAGGCTGAAACAGAGGATCACAAGGAAGAAGCCATCCTGGAACACACTGCAAGGCCCTGACTCAAGAAGAAATAAAAGAAAGTAAGAAGGAAAAAAGGAAGAGAAGAGAAGCAGAACACTCACCAAACAGGAAAGCAGAACTGGGAAAAAGAATAGCTAATCTCAAGAAACTGGCTTGCTAAACCTATAGGTTAGCTGTTTGACAGGTTGGTTTTGAGATAGCCTTATGTATTCCAAGCTGGATGAAATGCAATGGAAGAGGATAGCCTTGAAGTTCAGGATCTTTTTGCATCTACATCCTCAGTGCTCAAACAACACCCCATAGGCCACCAAACCCAGGGCGTTTACATGCTAGGCAAGCAACCACATCACCAGCTTACTAGATTTTAATCAAGTATGTCAACTCCTTAAATCAGCTACCATTTTATCACAGTATTTTCTCATCCATGACTAATTTTTAAAAGACAAAAGAATGTCACTCTGGATGTTTCAGCATATTCATGATCCCAACACTCTGGAAGCTGATGCAAGACATCAAATTCAAGACCAACCTAGTCTCAAAAACAAATGGGATCAGAGATGGCTCAGTGAGTAAAAGCATAAACCTGCCAACTTGAGTTCTATCCCAAGACAGAACTCATGGTAGGAGAACCAATTCCCATAAACAGTCCTCTGAGCTTCTCAATGTGCCACGGTCCATGTAAACACAAGCAAATACACACACACACACTTACTTGAAAAAATGGGGGGGCGCGGTTCAAGACAGGGGTTCTCTGTGTAGCACTGGCTGTCCTGGAATTTGCTCTATAGATCAGACTGGCCCAAAACTCAGAGATCCATAAGCTTCTACACCTCCTGAGTGCTGAGATCAAAGGCATGCACCACCACACCCTACTAAAAATTAAGATTTTTAAGATACGAGTATCCTATCAGTGTAACATAAAGCTGAATAGATTTATCTGTTCCCGATATAGCCAGTTTTTCTTTATGATAAAAGGGTGAGATAACTCTCTCGCTTTAGGAATACTTTTGAGTGGCCTTTGTTAGCTTTAAATTGAGACAAATTTTAATGCCAAATGATGTGGTGGTCTAGATCCTAGAATCCCAGCATTCTGGAGGCTGAAGCAAGATCTCAAGTTTGAGGACAGTTCAGGATAGTTAGGCAAGACTGTTGGAGAGCAGCAAGGGGGTGGGAGTAGAGATTAATAGCTAAAAAAAAAAAACAACTACCAATACCCAGTATCACCCACAAAAAATGCCATATAAACAAAACTATTAATATTGGAAAGCAGTTTAAAAAGCTATCAACAAGCAAGTAGTTAAAATCCTACAGGCAGATCTATAAAGACTGATTCAACTTGAAGCTAAATTGTTGACCGGTGGGTGGAGAGGATATCAAGCATTTGCATGAGTACAGGAAGCAGAACACACGTGAACTGAACTACTGTGGTCTTTCTGACAGGACACAAGTGTCTGTAGTGAAGAACTGAAATCCTAAAAGGTAGATGGGTGAATTTTAACCGTCTCTCTGCACACTTTAGAGCTTTTCACCTGTTTGGTCTTAGTCTTGTTTTTTGATGAACTGGATGTGGAACACAAAAGACAGGTCAATTGGAAGAGGGCTTGTCTAGCATGGAAGCACCACAGAAAACTAGGTGCAGTGGTACATTTGGAGGCAGGAAGATCAGGAGTTCAAGGACACCCTCAACTAAAAAAAAAAAAAAAAATGAAGTCTAAGGCCAGCCTGGTTTAATATGAAATCTTGGGTACAAAGAAAAAAGAATATATATATGAATCTATATGAGTATACATACACATGTGTGTATGTATATATGTGCACATATATATTTTTTCAGACACTGCTGGTTCAAATGAACACTACTAAACACAGCAACAACATCAAATTATACCATCACAGCTCCTCTAAAACATTTTCCAAATAAATCTCATTCAATATATCAATTAGTATTGCAGTTCTTATCATATATATGCCTTGACATTAAGCAGCAATGCTAGAATCACCCCAAGTCATAATACAACTTTAAGTGCTAATTGCCATACAGCAGAAAAAAGGGGACTATGTGGACACAGAAACAAGACAATTAAAATTAAGGTAGACCTCTCTTAGGACAGGATTTATGAGAAAAGAGCACAATACATTACCAAAGTGAGCAGGGCACTTTGAGACCAACTAAGGCTATACAGTGAGACCCTGTCTAAAGCAGAGATTATCTTGCACCTTATTGCCATCAAGGTATCTGTACATTCTTTGTCATTTCCAAAAAAGAGACAAGAAGGTCACACTTCCAATTTTAAGACCATAGGAAAGTCATTTTAATCACTAGGCTATGAAATATATTATCTAGTTCACAAAATGTCATCAAGGATCAGTGGCTTTAGAAACACACAAACATATATTAATAACTGCCCAAAGCAAAGTGTCTAAATCAAACTACTTAGCATTTGTGAGATAAGAATAGTAATACTACCAGGTATAGTTTATACTTTTAATTCCACAACAAGAAGGCAGATGCAGGGAGATCTCTTGAGTCTGAGACCAAGAGGAGTTGAGTTACACGAAGAGGTACGGTCTTTAAAAAAAAAAGACTATTAGCATTAATAAACCTTATCCTTTGAAAGCCAAAGGCTACCAAGAAATACAATAATAATCCAATAGAAGAAAGTATGGCCTAAAGCCATACCCTTACCCACTGTTCTAGTCACATAAACCCCTGTAGAGTAGTAACCTGTTTGAAACAAGGTCTCATATATCCTGGGCTGACCTCAACCCCTTAAGCAGCCAAACCCTCCTGCCTCTATCCACTGGATCTTAAGTATTAAACACCATGACAGACAGGTGTGGTGGCACACACCTTAAAGTCACAGACAAATCAGTTTGAGTTCCAGGCCAGACAGGGCTATAGAGGAACCACTGCACCAAAAGAACAAAAACAAACGAAGAAATACCATGTGCAGTGTTGAGGATGGAACGCAATAGGCTTGCAAGCATTCTACCTGAGCTACCTCCAGTCCAAAAGTTACTTTTCCAAATAAACTTTAATGTAAATATGTTTTCTGCTTGGGGTGTTGCTTGGTGGTAAGGCATTTGCAGAGCAGGTACAAAGCTCTGACTAGTTTCAATCCATCTAGAAAAATTTTTTTCCTTATTGTAGAACCTACATAATACAAAAATGGATACTAAAAAAATTCTAATCTCTTAATCTGCCCCAGTGATTGAAAAAAAGTTCTTTACAGCTAAAAGTACTAAAGTCAATTAATATTAAATAAGTTAAAGGTGCCTGCAACGAAATACTGTAAAGATTATATTACAGCACGAGTTTACCACTACCTTGTTTTAAAATAGCAAAATGTCAACACTGAATATATATGCATAAGCATTGTGTACCAAATGAACTGAGCATTTCAACTTTCTATTTTAAGACATTTCTGCAAATTTATAACCAATAGTCCACAAAATTCATTTTCTCATCCAAGACTTTCATATTACTGCAGAATATTAACCTTCAGAATCAAACAAAAGTGAAAAGTAACATCAACTATTAGGTTTACTGTACATTTTCGAGGACTATAGTCATTATCAATCTGCTATGTTTAGTCCATACTCGATGGTCTGTGGTGGGAAGCAGTCGTTTTTCTTTTCTTTTTTTGGTTTTTCAAAACAGGGTTTCTCCGTAGCTTTGGAGCAAGTCCCAGAACTAGCTTTTGTAGACCAGGCTGGCCTTGAACTCAAAGAGATCCGCCTGCCTCAGCCTCCCGAGTGCTGAGTGCTGGGATTAAAGGCGTGCGCCACCACCGCCCGACTCAGCAATCATTTTTCAAATGGAATCCTGATTAACACGCTCACTAGTGGCCATGTGTCTATCAGAATTTAACGACGACAGTCAGAATCTCCCCGTGCACGACCTAACAATTACAATCTACTTGGAAAAACCCCGAGATTCATAATATAGAGGTAAAAGTCTATGTTAAGACTCCAGTGCTCACAACTTATTCTTTCTTCCTAAGGACTTTTGTCTTACAAATGGTCTTGTTTTTCTAATTCAAGCACCTTCTGTCAGACTCACACAGTTGTGACTGCCGGACGGCCTACACAGTGCATCACATCCTCCAAAGAGGCCGTCGATTCAAGTAGTACAAATCTCGCCTTAAACTTTCAAGAGTGAACACTGCTATAAATACATGCTCACTAGATTACAGCAAGCAAAATGAAGCTTCAATTTGGGCAACTCACTGGCACACTGAGCGGTGTAGATTTTTAATATCCTTCGTTAAAAAAAAATGCCCCTCAAACATTTAAGATTTAGTCTTCTTGGATTGCAATACCTATCGCGTCTGAAGACTCAATGGTGTGATGTAAAGACTTCAGAAAAATCAAGATACGACTCTTTTCACGGCTCCAGACGTACTTATCAAAACACAGTATTCCTCAAGAGCCACGGAACCGCTTAATGTTTCAGGCGCAGGAACACGGCGAAGGCAAACTATTTCGCTCATCATCATCCCCGTAACCGAGGCCCTCCAGAAGCCGTGGGTGAAACTAGCGCCTCGGAATAGAAAACACTTGGCACAAAAAGAGTTTGCCAACCGGAGTGAAATCACTTCGCGGTGATCACCAGCAGAAAGACACGGGAAGCGAACGCGGAAGCCGGGGCAACCGGGCGCCAAGCCCCCAGCGGCGCTGAGTGCGGGCAGCCGGGGCGAACATGTGCGGTCGGCGGCAGGGTGCGCGGCCCTTCTCCCGGAGCCGCCTCTCGCCAGCGGCCCCGCCCGGCTCCCGGGGCCGGTTCATTCATTCTGCACCCGGGGCGGCCGCCGACGAGAACCGTGGCTCCGCGGCGGAGCGGACGGCCCGGGCCACAACCCGCGCTCCGAAGCCCAGGCCACGCCGCGATTCCCGCCCGCGGATGAAGAAAGCCTGCCGAGGCCCGCGGCCGGTCCCGCGCCAGCCCCGGAGCCCGCAGCCCCGCCCTCCCCCCGGGCACCGGGCCGGGCTCCCCCTCCCCGGCCGCGGCCCCACGGCCCCGGAGCCCCCGGTGTCCGGCGTTCAGCGGCGGCCGGAAGTCTCCCCGGCGACCCTCCTCAGCGCCCGACTTCCTCGCCGCCGAGGCCAGACCCTTCTCCGCGATGCCTCGGGCCTCTCGGCGGCTGCCGAGGCAGGCAGATGGCCGCGCGGCCCGGCGCGCTGGCGGAGGGGAGCCGAGCGAGAGGCCCGAAGCCCGCCTGGGCGGTTACCTTGATGATCCTGCGGGGCAGCCCGGCCATCTTGTCAGAACCCGAGTTCGGCCTCTGCTCTTGTCTCCGGCTCCGCTCGCCTCACGCACGAGTGGAAGTGCCGGGCTCCACTTCCGGGGGACGTCGCCGCGCCCGCCGCCGCCGCTGCTGCTGCCTCCGCCGAGGCCCCTCGGGAAATGTAGTCCCTGCTTGGGCGCGGGCTTCGGACGGCCTTCTCTCCGACCTGCTGGCCCCCTCCCCCGCACTCCCCGCCCCAACCCCAGCCGGGGGTGGCGGAAGTGACGCTCCGCGGCGGGGCAGGGACTTGGGGGAGGCGGCGCCGAGCTGCTTCTTCGCCCGCGGCGGAATCTGCGCGAGACTGCGCGTCCGGCGTCCACGAGCGGCTACGTGCGGCCGACCACGCCTGCGCCGGTGGGCGACGTCACAAAGACCCGGCCCCCGACGCAGCCCATTCATTCATTCGTTCCGTTTGTTCATTCAATGTCGCCGCCGCGCGTAACCGCGGTTCGGGTCATCGCGTGCTCGTTCCAAGCGAGGAGCGGACCGGAACTTGATGGCAAAGCTTCTAACTGGGAAATTCGCTAACTCAAGGCCCTGACAAGTAATTCTAAACGTTTAAATTTCACACTTAAAAGGGGGGGTGGCCTCTCTGCCCTCCCTCCCCCCCCCCAAAAAAGAGGAAGAGGCGAAAGGAATGTCACTAAATGCCTGGGCCTAGCAGGATTTTTATCCTTTGCGTTTATTGACTTTTCGACAAAGGGGTTCGCCACGGAACCCAGTCTGGCCTGGAGCTCTCTCTACTATACCCCTTCAGCTGCCTTTGAACCCGTGATTCTGCCTCTGCCCGCTGGGATTGTAGGTCTGTGGCACCACTTAGGGCTGCGCCTAGCACTCGAGACTCATTTCCTAGCTAGAATGATCCACCTAGAGGATCGGAGCATTCAGTAATCCCTAAAGGAGTTGTGCTATCTATAGAGAGAAGGCCCTAAAAGTGGAGGTGTCCCAAGAGACATTGCTGGGTGTTTTCATTTCCTTTTGCTATGACAAAATACCCCACGTGGGCAACTTAAAGGAAAAAGGGTTCATTTCAGCCCAAAAGTACGGGCTACAGCCCGTTATAAGGGGATAGTCTTTTGCAGCAGCAGGCACAATCAGGAGTTTTACATGCTAGTTCTCACCTTTCTGTTTGGACAGCCCAGGTCACATCCGTGATTAAGATGGCTGTCCATGAAACAGTTAAATCAAGACAACCCTCCACAGGCATGCCCAGAGGCCCTTGTCCTAGGTGTTTTCTAGATTCTATCAAGTTGATAACACTAACCAACACTGTCTGGTGCCTTCAAGGATACCCCCATGCCAGAGCGACAAATGGAGCCATTTCTCCAACCCTGTTCATGACACTGAGGATGTTGCTGCTTCCATTTTAACATGCGGTGTAGATGGGGGTTTTTCCTAAGATTACAGCTGCTTTCCCGGCAAGGCTAACAAACACAGGCCTTGCCTAACAATGGCTCCCAGCGCAGGAGCACACACCGGTTGTTGTTTTACTCTTCTGGTGTTGGGAGTTGTGAACCCCCAGATCCTGAATTGCTTGTAAACTTATTATGCTTGCAGCTGCTCTGAGCACACGAGACCCTCAGGAGTTCCTGATGGCAGAAGAGTGGTTTCTGGTGCATTTGGCTGGGGCGTTAAGGATCCCTGTATAAGCTGCCCCTGGACACACTAAAGGGGGCATTCTTGTTTGAAGGACGAGTCTCTGTGTTTCTTTGTGTGTTTAAATCTCCAGGCCCTTGCCTGGCTCGTGAATGGTCCTGTAGTGCAGGTGCCGCAATACAGGAATAGTACCATACTCTCATGTAGTACAGGCGGGCGATACATTCTGGTTTTTTTGTTTTGTTTTGTTTTGTTTTTTTTTTGATTTTCGAGACAGGGTTTCTCTGTAGTTTTTGGAGCCTGTCCTGGAACTAGCTCTTGTGGACCAGGCTGGCCTCCAACTCACAGAGATCCACCTGCCTCTGCCCCTTAAGTGCTGGGATTAAAGGTGTGCGCCACTACCGCCTGGCTTACTCTTGGCTTTTTGTGGGGGTCAGCCATCCACCTCCCAAATAAATCACAGAAGGAATCTTATTCTTCCTTATAAAGGCCCGGCCTTAGCTTGGCTCATTTAAATTATCCCATCTACCTTTTGCCTCTAGCCCGTTTCCTTTTCTTCCTTCTGTATATCTTCCTTTCACTCTTACTCCTTGGCTGGGCCCTAGCGTCTTCCTCCACTTGTTGTCTATTCCTTCTCTTTCTATCTATACTCTCTGCCTGCCACTCCTGCCTGTCCTTTCTCCTGCCTTGATATTGACCATTTAGGTCTTTATTAGACCATCAGGTGTTTTAGACAGGCAAAGAATCACTACTTCACAGAGTTAAACAAATGCAGCATAAAAGAATGGAACACATGCCAGGCGGTGGGTGGCGCACACCTTTAATCCCAGCAATTGGGAGGCAGAGGCAGGCTGGCAGATCTCTGAGTCCAGGCTGGTCTACAGAGCAAGTTTCAGGACTGGCTCCATAGTTACTGAGAAACCCTCTCTCAAATAACAAAACAAAACAACAAAAAAGAATGCAACACATCTTTACTAAAACAAATATCGGGGGGCTGGAGAGATGGCTCAGTGATTAAGAGCACTGACTGCTCTTCCAGAGGACCCAGGTTCAATTCCCAGCACCCACAACTGTCTGAAGATCCAGTTGCAGGGGATCTGACACCTTCACACCAATACTCATGAAATAAAGTTAAGTAAACCTAAAAAACATTTAAAAAAAAATTTAAAACAAATGATCCACAGCATAAACAAATGAAACACATCTTAAAATAATAATTTGTAACATGAATTCTACCTGGTATTAATAATAAAAAGTTGGAGTCAGTTATGGGGTGAAAGCTGAAGTACCAGAGACGCAGAGCAGCCAGCCACTAGAGAGTTCTTACCTCCACCAATGCTCGGACCAAAGGGGTGATCCTGTCCTCAGACTGACTGCACTGAGCTCCTGTCTCCTCTCACCGCCCAGTCTCATTTCTCCTGTTTCCATCTCCCTAGTGCTGGGATCACCTCTGTGTGAGCTGTTTCTCTTTCAGACTGGATCAATTTCCAATTTCGCATAGCCCAGAGATCCATCTCCCTGTCTCCCGAGTTCTGGGATTAAAGGTGTGCGCCACCACTGCCTGGCCTCTTTGGCTAGCTAGCGTGGGGAGCTCTGCGCTCTGATCCTCAGGCAAGCTTTATTTGTTAAATCATAAACAAAATCATCACCACAAATAGGAGATGACGAATGCATGTGGGATTGACACAGCTCAGTGCAGGATTACAGTAAAAGACTGCAGAAGAGGTGGATCAGGCCCTGCTGCACTTAAGAGTCCATCGTAGGAAAGACAGTGATTGCAGTCTAATGTGCTAAGCTGTAACAGGCTTTCCCAAGGTGTTATTGGAGCAGAGAGAAGCATTAACTGCCTTAGAATTCAAGGAGGTTGTTAAAATCTTAAAGGAGCTTCTAAATCAGTGGCGGCCCCTAACCTTCAAATTATTTTCATCACTACTTCATAACTGCAATTTTGCTATTGATATGAACCATAATGTAAATATCTCTGTTTTCCGATGGTCTTAGGCAATCCTTTGAGGGGGGGGTCGAATGACCCACAGGTTGAGAATGGCTGTCCTAAATGGTGAGTTAGAGTCTGTGGGACATGGAATAGCCTGTAAAGCAGCCCTTTACTATGAGGAAGAAGAGAAAATGCAAGAAGGAAAACTCAGAATATGAGCACAGAAAATTAAGGAAGAATGTGAGAAATGTTTTATGCTGGGTTGTAACACATCCATACATGTGTACTATTGGCTACAGTACGGTTCGCGAGCTGGGAAAAGGGCCTGAAGATTTAAACACACAGAGACAGACAGACAGAGACATGGGTCATCCTTGAATTCCCCAAGAATGCCCTCTTTATTGGATTCCAGGCAGAGAGAATAAATAGAAGGAGAAATCTGGGAGGAAGAAAGAAAAGGAACAAGAGAACAGGGAGAGGAGGACGTCAGGGGCCAGCCACCCAGTCAGCCACGGAATAAGAAGGAAAGAAAGATACAAGCCCGGAGGGGAAAGGTAGACAGGAGAATGTAAGATAAGCAAAACTGGCAAGAAACAAGCCAAGCTAAGGCAGGGCATTCATAGCTAATAATAATATGCTTCCATGATTTATTTGGGAGCTGGTTGGCGAGCCACTCAAAAAACCAAAGCGTTAGATATGTCACAACAGATATCTAGCATACCCCTCTGTACAGGCTGTGTTACCTTTATAGATGGTTCTGTAAAGCGTCTGGTTGACACGATTTAAAAAGACGGAAGGTTGCCAGAGGTGATGGTATTCACGTGTAATTCTAAGACAGGCGGCTGAGACAGGAGGATTGTTTTGAATTTTAAGCCAATTTGGCTTACATAGTCGGTGTGTACAGAGCAAGATCCTGCCTCAAAAGAGAAAAAGAGGAGAGGGGGAGGTTTAAGTTCCTGAGCTGTTGGAAGTTGTTCTGGGCTTCTAGAGGGGGTCGGGGCTTCATGACAGGAAATCACTTACCTACGGTGTCAGAGAAGCAATAAAGACAAGTAGCTGGTGTCCTGTGTGGGTGTCCTGTGATCAAAAGACCTCCCGTAGAGGATCTAGAGAGATGGCTCAGTGAGTTACAGCATTTGCTGCAAGAGTAAGAGAAGCGGAATTGAAATCTCCAATACTCATATAAGTAAAAAGCTAGACATGGCCGACCATAACAGCTTTTCCATGGTCCTGTGCTTCAAAAAAGACAAGCGGGGAACCCGAAATGATGGTGCAGACCTATAACCCTAGAATTCAGAAGGCAGTTAGAGGCCAGCCTGGGCTATATAGCAAGGCCTTGTTTACAAAAAACGAGAGAGAGAAAGAACGAAAGAAAAGAAAATTCGTTTGGAAAATATTCGTCTACCCGTCACCTTCAACAGAAGCCCTGTATCAACCCACAGCAGTCTTCGGGAAGAAGTATTTGTTTACAAGTTCCCTTATTGTTTCTGGCAGTGTTGGGGAAACTGTTTCGTGGGTGGTCAAGACAGAAGTGTCTGTGAGAGAAGGGTTCATGGCTGCTGACTCAGGCAAGCCGTGGGTGGGGAGGAAGAAAAGGCTAAATAGCAACACAAAACAAGACAGGGAGACTTGCCTGCTGCCTTACAGGCCTGCCTCCAACATCAGAAGCCAAACTGTTAAGCAACCCAGGGAGGGCCTGAGGAATGAATGCGAGAGGAGTCATCACGGGTCATCCCTAGTCCCTCACGGCATTATCTCAGTGGTCCTGAATGAGAGGAGGTACATTCCGGGAGGTTCTGCATCATAACACTTGCCTTTGTTGGTGCTTTCTGTTTTCTAAGACACTGGTGTTCTCGAGAGCCTTCCACTGGACGGTGACTCAGCTTTTGGCAAGAAGGCTGGCAGGAACAGGTAACAGCAGAACCTCCCGACTGTGTCTGTTGCACCACCCTTTCAGGTTCCCAGAAGTCCTGCATTCCATTCCCTGAGGTCTGCCGGTGACTGACAGCACACTCAGCTCACCCAGCCTAACAGCTCTTGTCATTTCCTCCCACCTGGCACGCCCCACCCAACTTTGTTTTCCAGCCACTTCCTGTCCCCATCATCCCCAGTTGTCCCCAGTGCTCTCCATCCCTCATTGCATCACTGCCTTCAGGAGATGGCCCACTTCTAGAAGGACTAGACAAACTTTGGTTTGTTTTCTTCAATGGGAAAGTAGTTCTAATGGAAGAGCGTTCTAATAGTTATGACTGTCTGAATTCAAACTCAGCACTGGAAAGAGAAAAAAGATGAAGAAAGGAGCCCTGTGGTGGTGGTGGTGGTGGTACACACTTTTAATTCGGGAGAATCTCTGTGAGCTCAAGGCCGGCTTGGTCTACAGGGTGAGTTCTTGGACAGCCAGGGCTGTTACACCAAGAAACCCTGTCTTGGGAACAAAAGTAAGTCTAATCCATTTAGTAACAGGGTTGTCTAGTTGGGTCCAAGATTGTAGCAGAAACACACATTGGCTCAATCTAAACCTCCCACTGGCAACTGAAACAAGGGGCAGTCTTGTTGTTGTTGTTGTTTTTTTTTTTTTTTGGCTTTTCGAGACAGGGTTTCTCTGTGGTTTTGGAGCCTGTCCTGGAACTAGCTCTTGTAGACCAGGCTGGTCTCGAACTCACAGAGATTTGCCTGCCTCTGCCTCCCAAGTGCTGGGATTAAAGAGTGCGCCACCACCTCCCAGCTCTAAGCCTTCATTTGTAAGGAACAGGAAGTCTGGAGAAGTCAGAGTAGTTATTGTCTCTGGTCACTCCTCCAAGGTCACCTCATGCTCAGAGCTTTGGATAAAGAACAGCTCCTCTCAAGGGGGCTGGGAATTGCCTCTCTCATTCTTCCTGGCCTTGGCCTATGGGGACATAAAGAAATGTGTGCTTAGTGCAACTGAGCCTGAGGTATAGAAATACTATTGCCTGCAATTCTATTACACCAGCCGTACCTCATCTGAATAATACCTTCTTGAGTTATATCCCAGTTTTGGTTTGTCTTCTGCTTTCTGTAAGTCCTAACACACCAACTTCAAGCTAAAAATCTTATTTAGATATATTAAGACATTTCTGTTTTCATTTTTCTTTTCTCCTCCTCCTTTGCCTCTTCTTTTGAGGCAGGGTTTCTCTGTGTAGCCCTGGCTGCCCCGGAACTCAATCTTTAGACCAGGGTGGCTTCGAACTCAGAGATCCTCCTGCCTGTGTGTCCGAGTACAGGATTAAAGGCATGCCCCCCAAAGCCCCTCCTCCCCATTTTATTATATTCACCATATCATTCAAAAAGAAAATGTATTTTAAGGCATAGGAAATAATCTAACTCCTTGGGGTAGGTGGTCATAAATTTACTATGCATATTTCTTCTAAGTACCCATGTGGTGTAACTTTAGCCAGCAGAGGTTGAGCCATTACTCAATGCCAAGCCCTGTGCTGAGCATTTTATTGTTATTTAGTCTGCCCCTTGGGGCTAGGAAACAGGCAGCAACATAATTGTCTGCCTTTTTCACAGAATAAACGGAGACTTAAAAATATTACATAACTTAATTCACCCAAATTACTTAGTTAAGGAATGGGAGAGTCCAGATTTAAATTTAGGATATTAATTTGGATTTAAATTGATAAAGTCAAGGCCAGAACCCTCTTGCTAACTTGCTCCACTGCTACCTCTCTAACCTTCAGCACCTCCTAGTAGCTATTCAGATGGAAAAGAAGACAGTCTGACTTGTAGAAAGCCTGAGATTTTGTTGTTGCTGTTGTTATTTGTTTGCTTTAAGATATGATCTCACTATATAGTTCTGACTGGCCTGGAACTCATTATGTAGACCAGGCTGGCCTGGAATTCACAGAGATCTTCCTGCCCCTGACTCTGCGTGCTGGGATTAAAATCAAATGCCACCATGCCTGGCTTCTAAAGGCTTTAAGTATGGCATAATTCCAGCTGGGCTACACTTGGCTGAGCAGCAGAGTGTTAGTGCCTAGCCCTAAACCCCATTGGGCTATACCTGGCCCAGCTCCAGTGTGCTTGCACCTAGCTCTAATCCAGATACCTCTTGTCATCACTATGTGAATCTTGCTGAGAATTTCCCAAGGATACAAAGACTGTTGAGGACCGACCTCGACAAAAATACTTCTTACCAGGGTAGGGGCGTGGAGATTGAAGAAATATAAGACTATGAAGACACATAATAAGACAGAAAACATAGAAAGTATTGGGAGGGCATTCCAGTGACTGAAATTCTGAAATTACCCGTGTTTATTTTTCCACAACTTTTATACCCAACATAAATGGGGGGGGGGGGGAAGGGTAACCAAAGACTTTATTAACATGGTACAAAAGGATAACTCACACAGTCAATGGCTTTATCACTCTGAGACATCAAATCATTAGCGTTCTGTTGTCTGGGTAGCCAAGGCGCTCTAGGTCAGTATTCTGAAGATGGCCTTCCCTCGGTGACCTCACAGTTACTAAAGAAGGAGCAGAAGTACATTTGCATAGCCTGACTGCCTATCAGGATGGCATGAACTAATTTCGAAAGAACCAAGCACTCGCCTCCTGAGTCTGGACAGGCAACTATGCTTGTCAATCTCCAAACTCTCTGCCCGGCAGACAAGGTGGAAATGGGCCTGCGTTTTTCGGCCTCCACAAAAAACTACGCAAAACTTGGTTCTGGAAATCTGGAATACTATGGTACCTGATGAATCGAGAATTTGCACTTGGCATTGTATTGATCATTTTGAGCATATGGAAACCAACTGGCTAAATTGTAAATATGGAGCAAAATAAAATTTCCCTGGGCAAGGGGAAAGTGCTTCAGTCCATTGAGGCTGGACCCCTTTGCTGCTGCAAAAGGGTAAGTTCATTCTTAAAGTGTCTCTGAGTCTTCTTTTGATGGACCCGCATGAACCCACATCTACACAGGTACACATGCTACATTTTGGTGCCCAGTATGGGTCTGAAGAAGGATAAAGGATACTCTGAAGGACAAGAGGGAGTCTGCCACTTTGAGACCTGGAAGGATAAGTGCCCTCAGGGTAAGGGGACTCCAGGATGAGAAGGGCCTTGGGAAACTTCCCATCACAGGAACAACAGTTGTGCAGTTATTAAAATGCCTGTTAAAAGGAAATGGAATGAAGGAGAAGGAAAAACAGATTACAGAGCTTCTGGTAGTAAACAGCATTGCCATTGGTTTCAGGCAACCCCTCGTGCTCAATTGAAACTGAAAGTATGGAAGCAAGTTATGAGAGCTTCGAGGAGAGCTCATCAGAAAGGAGAGCCCATACTGTTAAACCCACACCCACGCTGCAACACTCGCAACACAGAAGAAAAGACAGAAGTGCAAAAATAATGTGGATTGCTCGTTAGAACTCTAGAGGGAGAGTCAAGTAGAGCTCGTGGTCTGCATTCAATTTAAAAGCATGGAAACATTTAAATTTCAGTCTGACCCAATTTTTGGATGTACCGCCACAGTGCCACAGTGTGGGTGAGGAAGTCATTGATCACCACACAAATTGTAGTCCTTTGTTTTTGTCCGGTGACCAAAAGCGGCCTGCTATCTCAGCAACAGTCTTGTGCCAAAGATCAGGGAGGCAATGTTGTTAAAGGGAAAAGACCACACAACACAATTATATCAATGTTAGAGTAAAATTGCATTATCTGTTTGGGCAGAACATAGTTATTTCAGACCCAACATGACAACATAGTTATTTCAGACTGTCACAAAATTTGTGACAATTTTGATTTATACCCTTACCAGTTATTTTAGTTACATTTAGTTTATACAAACATTAATTAGCTTGGTTAATATATCTGGACCATGGTCAGAGTCGCTGACAACCCAAATGTGTTGCCTGTTGGAGGCAGGGTCTCCCTGTGTAGTCCTGGCTAGCCTGGAACTTACTACCTAGCTCAGACCGGCCTTGACCTCGCAGGAATCCTTCTGCTTCAGCCTCCTAAGTACTGAGATCACAGGTCTCTACCACCCACTTGGCACTTCTCTACTTTGTAAAGTTTTGCGGCAGGAAGTCCAGGTCATCACAAACTGGATAACTTTCCCATCATTGCCAGGACATCACTAACTGGATAACTTGCCCATCATTTCCAGGGCAGTTACCTCATTCTGGTTCTATGATTTTTTTTGCCTATTTTGCCATTTTATGACTCTGAATTTCAAACTATTTTTTTTTCTTAGATAGGCTTTTGCTGTACAGCCCTGCCTGTCCTAGAACTCTCTGTAGACCAGGCTGGCCTTGAACTCACAGAGATCCACCTGCTTTTGCCTCCTGAGTGGTGTTTCGATCAAAGGTTTCACCACTATTCTAGGCCAAACTACTTTTAGGTGCGCCAATGTAAACTATTTGCTAGTGTTTTGAGTTTATTATTTATTTATTTATTGGAATGTCTCTTTTCAGATATTCCCATGACCTCTTACATTTGGTCTCCAAGTATTGGGAGTTCCTTGGCTTAGTTTGGAGCCACCTTCCGTTTTATCTATGTCTTCTTCCCACACCAGCCCATAATTTATTAAGTTTTTGTGGCGCTGGAGATCAAACCCAGGGCCTCAGGTGTGCTCTAGCACCATGCTACACACCCAGCCCTCATTCCTATGGCTTTATATTCCTTTGTAGCCCAACCTCCCCTCTCGAAACAAATCTACCAGCTTGCTTCGCTTTATATCACCACTTGGGCATCTCAGCTGACTCCCCAACTCAACAACTCGCAAATGGAATTCACTCCCACCCTTATGAGACAACTCCCAATCTGCTCTCTTAGTCTTTTCTCTCCCGTGCTTTGACTAACCTTCAAGCTAGTCAACAAAGCCACACCCGGAATGTCTCCCTCTCAGCTCTTAACATTCACATTTGAATTCTCTGGCGTCTTGTCTCCCCTGAGAAAACTTAATTCATCCATCATGGGGTAATAGTCTAGTGTCTCTCTGAGTGTTTACATAAACTTGTTTTTGCTGTTGTTATTTTAAACACTACCTGCTTCTAGAAACGGGAGGGTAGCAATTGTGTTGTCTGAGCACCTTTTGCGACCCAAGAAGCTATAACAAATGCTGGCCATAGGGACCCGCCCATCCGCCCTCCCCGCCTTCTATCTGCGACCAGGGCTACGTTCCCCACAGAAACTACGACTCCCAGAATACCCTGTGGGCCTGTGGCGCGCGCGCTGGACGCCTTCTTTAGGACGCGGATTGAAGCAAGATGGCGGTCCCGCGGTGAGTAGCTGGGTATATATTCGCTGCCTTCTCTTCTTTTGGGACAGGCCTGGAAGGCTTGTCCGTAGGCGTTGAGGCTTTTCTGTCTGTCGCTGCCCGCAGGGCGAGGCTGCCGGTGTCCAGCAGAAGGGCTGGCGTATGGTTGCCTCCTCCGTAGCTCACAACCCGTGTGCTGGTGCGCGTTCGGCATCACCCTGCTCTTGTGACTCCTGAGACCCGTCCTGGTCCAAGTCTTTTCGTCGGTTCATGGGTCATAGTCCCTGTGCACCAGTTCCTCCAACAGACCCACCAGGGTGTTTGATTTGGAACGGAATTCGGTGCCAAGGGGCTCACCCTCGAGGGTCTTTATGCAGCAATGGTTGGACCCTCTGCCGGGAATATCCGCATCGAGCCGAGGAAACTTGCTGTCTCCCACAAATGTTTTGATTTTGGACCTGTAATCGGAAGACGTGGTTTTGTGCCCCATGCATGCCACCAGTTATACAGTGGACTACTAAAATAATACATCATTAGACTTCTCTCGGCCTTTGTTCCCATCACCTGCCTGATAGAGCGCAGAATGTAGGGAAAGCCACAATAGTGCAAGCCACTATTGCACACCACTATCGCACGCTGAATGAACTCTGGGTTAGCAAGACGCCTTGTTCTGACAGTGCCAGGAATCAACCGGCAAATAATGAGAGACTGTACCCTATTCCCTTTGACGCCTATTGAGCTAGGGAAAGGCATAGCTAGCCATTGAGACAAATTGAAAGTAGGGGCACGGTCATTATATACGATTTATTTACAACATTCATAAAAATTGTGATTGTTTCCCTCAGTTTACCACGGAATACTTGAAAGGTCGTTTATTTAATGACTTGCCTCAGATTTTCCAGTTTCTAAGTGAGCTCTGAAGTCTTTGGAAGCAAGTCCTTTAAATTTTCATGGTTTAATATAAATATGCTTTGACATATCTTTAAATGTTAGGTGACAGTAAGATGAAATGGCGACGAGGGCACTTTATTTAAAACCCGTAAGATGGTTCCTCTTACACTTTTCATGGGCCAAAGATAGGTCTTGTTGAATATTTCATCTCATCAGAAACACTATTACTGTAAGCGATATGGTCTTAATGTGACACTTGAAGTTAGTACGCAGACACACTAGTGTTTGAGGAGTATTCTGTGTGAATGACTTCCTAAGTAATTGCATCTTTACTGACCGCTGAACTGCAACAGACTGCATTAAGAGCTGAGAAGGTTGCAGTCAAGAGGAATGATAGTGGACTTTTATTTATTTTATTGGTGTTTTAACCTATATGTATAAATGTGTGAGGGTGCTGGGAATTGAACCCAGCTCCTCTAGAAGAGCAGTCAGTGCTCTTAACCACTGAGCCATCTCTCCAGCCCGGGTTTCCTTTCTTATAGTTTGATGTCATTGCTCTTTGTCCCGTTGTTGAACTGTGTGGAACTGAAAAGTTGAAAAGCCGTGTTTCCAAAGACTAGTGCTAGTTAATAATGCCTATCCTATTGTAGTGTTTACATTCACCTTTACGTGATTTTTTTTTTTAATCTCTTAAGCAGGAATGAAAATCTGTGTGCCTAGAAACAGATGTGAAAAGCGGTTTCTCCTCACGTTATCTTTGTTCACGTCACCTCCTAAAGGTCATGGCCGCCGCGGTGAAATGGGTGACATCTAGCAGGACTGTCTGGAAACATTTATTTCCAATCCAGAGTAAGTGAAGCTTCTGGAAAAAAAAATGTTTTAAAAGTTTTATGCCTCGGGCTGGAGAGATGGCTCAGTGGTTAAGAGCATTGTCTGCTCTTCCAATGGTCTTGAGTTCAATTCCCGGCAACCACATGGTGGCTCACAACCATCTGTAATGAGGTCTGGTGCCCTCTTCTGGCCTGCAGGCATACATGCAGAAAGAATATTGTATACATAATAAATATTTTAAAAAAAAGTTTTATGCCTCTTCAAGTATAGAATATTTAAAATATTTGGTTAGTCTACATGCCTGTTGCTTGCAACAATGAAAAGTGACAGGATTTAAATGTCAAAAGGGGAATGGATAAATTTTGCTACGTCTTAAGTAAATATCGTGCGGCTGTTACCAACATGAACAGATCACCAGATAGATAGAGAAAAGAACCTGATATATCAGAGAATGATCCTGTTGTGGGCTTAGAAGATGATTTGTGTGTGTGTGTGTATGTGTGTGTGTGTGTGTACATGCATAAATGCTGAGTAAAAGATCGAGGGTAATCATTGGCTGTCATTAAACCACAAGTAGGATTTAGGTGAACTGGTAGAAGGTAACATCCCTTTAGGAGGAACATTTATACTTAGCATATTTTACAGCTGTTACTTTTTTCAGTAGTTCTCAAGATTTGGAAATAAAAAACAAATCCACAGGCCCATCTCTCAGGGACAATCATTTGTTAATACTGTGGGAAGTTTTTTTCCCTTATGGATATAACCATTAAACAAATAAATGTGCTTTCTTTCTGAAGATCATTGCAAAAGTGTGTTAATACATGCTTAATATCAATCTGTTGACACAAATAATAGAATGTAAAAGTCCTGCTTCTCACAGTGCTCTGCTTTCATCCCCCTCACCCCCCAGCAATGAATAGGGGCACTGGAGCCAAGACAAACCTTTGCTCACTTAACTCCTTTTTTATTTATTTATTTACTTTTTTGTTTTGTTTTTTCGATACAGGGTTTCTCTGTGGCTTTGGAGCCTGTCCTGGAACTAGCTCTGTAGACCAGGCTGGTCTCGAACTCACAGAGATCCACCTGCCTCTGCCTCCTGAGTGCTGGGATTAAAGGCGTGCACCACCATCGCCCGGCACTCAACTCCTTTTTAAAGCAGTGTTCAAACTTACTAAATCCCACTTTTCTTTTTTTTCATTAATTAAATATTGTATTTCGAAATAATTTCATAGCAAATTGTGGAATTGTACACCTGTAATCCCAATGACTTAGGGTCAGTGTCAGAGCGGTACATGGGGTCAGGTGCTAGTTAACTGTTTTGTTGTCTTGGGACTGGGCCTCACTGTGTGGCCCTGTGGCTCTGACATGGATTATATGAAAATCACATGCCCAGCTTTGATAATTCTCCTTTTATTTGGTCTGTTTTTTATGTGTTTTTAAAAATTGCACGTTTGTCTGTGGAATTGGTTCTCTTCTATCATGTGGGTCTCAGAGATGGAACTTAGGTCATCAATCTTGGTAGCAAGTTGAGAGAAAGATCCCTGCTACCCTTTCTCCCTAAGTGATGCCCAGCCCCAGGGTGGTGAGAACTCAGACCTAACACAGCCTTCAGTCTTCACAGGAGTTAACATGGGACTACTTCTTTGCCCCTCTTTACTGAAATGATGTTTTTACTGTTAGATTGCACATTACATTTATACTGTGGCCCTAGTCCACATTTGATATCCTCAGGCCCTCTTGTACCCAACAGGAGATTGGAAATGGTTAACTGATTGGAGTTGACTGGGATTGTGAGACTCTCCAGTTAACTGTGAACTAACTTAAATTGTCCTGTTTTTGACATTTTATGTGAAAAAGTAGGATATTGACATTGTTGGCAAAGCAAAACCAACAGTTAGAGAGAAAGTACAAAAAGAGCATCCAGAAAAAGCCCTCCCGCCAGGTGGTGGCAGCCAAACCTTTAATACCAGTACTTGGGAGGCAGAGGTAGGCTGATCTCTGTGAGTTCAAGGCCAGCTTGATTAGCAGAGCAAGTTCCAGGACAGGCTCCAAAGCTACAGAGAAACCCTGTCTCAAAAAACCAAAAAGAAAAAAGGAAAAGCCCTTCCTTGTGAGGGAACATTAAAAACTCCTGTATGTAATCAGCATCAGATAAGGACTTAGTGTTTTTTAAAGTTTATGAAGCTGTTTGATCTCATGATAACTTAGGGGCAGAGAAAGATAGCAGAGACTATATGAGTAAGGTCATATGAACACTCGTGTACCACGACCACCCAGCTTCAGAACTTTTACCATATGAGCTACCTCTGAATTTTTCCTTTGTATTTAGAGGAATATCCTTATTGGAACATTAAAAAACTTTTTACAGATTAAAAAAAGCGCATAGCCTGCCTGGCCTTTATCCCAGCACTTGGGAGGAAGAGACAGGCGGATCTCTGTAAGCTCAAGGCTGGTCTGGTCTACAGAGCAAGTTCCAGGACGGCCAGGGCTACACAGAGAAACCCCGTTTGAAAAAGAACAACAACTAAGAGAACAAAACGTAGCTATTGCGTCTGTAAGTGTTCTGAAAATGTAGTTACTCTTTAAAGTGTGAGCATTTTAAGACAAGGTAATTTTGAACAAATTATTTGTATTTCATCACTTACACAGTCTTTATAAACCATGCTCCTTAGAATGCCCAAATACTTTCTGTTCTTTTTTGGAAAGGTTGGACTATCCAAATGTTTATATTTTCTCTTTTCATCCCTGGTCTGAGCTATTCCCTACAATGTCTGTAGGGAACATTGTATTCCCCTGTTAGCACCACCTCATTTCTTCATCCTCAGGGCGGCGGAGACAGCTGAACTAGAAAGGCCTTCTGGAATGTGCAAGCTCGCCTTTCCCCCAGAGCTAACCCAGCTTGACAGACAGACCCTGTGTACTGAAGCTTCTTGTCCGTCTCCCGAGCAGACCTGCTCATTACTCATGTGAAGCAGGAATGGTCACACGTGTTGAGTCCCTAGCACAAGCACAAGCCTGTTTTATAGCCAGCAGCAGACACTGTTGTCACATCCAGCATGGCAGTACACGCCTTTCATCCCCGCACGCAGAGGCAGAGGCAGGTGGGTCTCTGATTGAGGCCAGCCCGGTCTACAAAGACCGTTCCAGGGTAAATTGAAGACTATATAGAGAGACCTTGTTTTGAAAATAACCAAAAAATAAAAAGAAAATATAAAGCATTTAAGCCAGATGTGGTGGCACATGCCTTTAATCCTAGCACTAGGGAGGCAGAGGCAGGCTGATATCTAACCTCAAGGGCACCCTGGTCTACAGAGTGAGTTCTAGGACACTCAGGGCTGCATAGTGAGATCCTGTCTCAATAAACAGCAACAAAAAGAAACAAATATTGGTTAATGTTTAAATTTGCTTTTATGCTGAACTAAACTATTTTACTGTGGTTTTCGCAGATGGAGCCTTATCTAGTGTTTGTCGAAAGTCTACCTACTCTTCTCTTCCAGATGACTACAACTGGTATGTGTCACGTCCGCATCTGAAATGATTTCATGTTTGCTCTCCTGATTAGTCTTTCTTTAATTTTGTTTTTAAGATTGTGTCTTGTGTATATGGATTAGGTATGTATTTGGATTATACACACTACATTTAGATCAAGTCTGTTGCTATTGTGTTGCAGTGAAGGCTCACATTTGTTAGAACAGACTTGCTTTTCTGCAGCAGGCTTTAACTTTTTGTAAAAGCTAATTTGTTTTTTTTTTATAATTTTATGTTAGGGCTTATATCTATTAGATTAGGTATTTATCTGTCTTTTGTTTGGCACTGAATAATTCCAAATTGCACTGTTGAATGCAACACCGCTTGTGTGGTGTTTATCCAACTTAGTCATTATTCTGAGAACCAGAATAGCATATAATGTGGTTTTGTGTTTTTGTTTTGTTTTGTTTTTTTGAGCAGAGTGGATGTGCAAAAAATGGAATTTATTTTCTTAAGTTATGTGTGTTTTATCGCAAGTTTTAGTAAATAAAAATAAACAAAAAACAGCCCAGGCTAGGCTCAAACTCACCAAATGGCTAAGTCTGGCCTTGGATTCCTGATCCTCTTCTTAGTGGTTAGATATATGCCACCATGCCAAGGAATTTTTACATTTTTTTAAAAATTTATTGTGTGGATGAGTACTTTGTCTGCATGTATGTATGTGCACCACATGTGTTCCTGGTGTCTGAGGTGGTCAGAAGAGGGCATCAGATCTGGAACTGGAGCTACTGACTTGTGGGCCTGGGAACTGAACCAGGGTCCTTTGCAAGACCAACAAGCCTTCTCTACAGCCATACTTTCCGATACTGGTTTTAACTGTACATTTGATGAGTACTAAGTTAAGTAGCTAGTGATGAATAAGACTGGGTTATTTCTTTGAACCTGAACAGATTGAGTGATGTCAGTGTGTATATTATGCAAAACCCCCTAAAGCCAGCTGTCATGGTCATGCTGGCACATGGAAAGCTAAAGCAAGAGGGTCATGAGTTCAAGGCCAGCCTGAACTGTCTAGTGAGACATTGGCTCAACAAGGAGTGATGGTGGTGGAAAGACGCTGGCAGTGGTTAAAGGCGCTGCTCTTGCAGAAGACCTGGGTTTGGCTCCCCGCACCCACGTGATGACTTGTAACTCATTCATATCTCCAGTTCCAGGGGAGCTGATAGCCTCGTCTGACCTCTGAGGACACCAGGAACACACATGGTGTGCATACATACATGCAGGCAAGACATTCAGACACATAAAATGAATCTTTAAAAAGGTATTAAAGACTTGTTTGGGCTGGCCATGGTGGTGCACTTATTTAATCCCAGCCAGGTGAAGCTTTGAATTCTAGGCTAGCCAGAGGCATAAAGTGAGACTTTCCTTATGTAAAAAAAATGAAAAATAAATAATTAATATCAGAAACGTTATCGCAATTATGTGTAGAGTTCAGTGGTAAGATCATAGTAAAATAATGCAGTATACAGTTTATAGTTTCACTACTGTTTCTTACCTTGGTTAAGCTGAAAATTTCTGTTATAGTCCTGGTTGTCACTTGTTATACGGTCCTCTTTAGCATTTGTGATTAATTTTGCATTTAAATTGAATATTTTATTATTGTAACATAAAAGCATATTCAGCATAGTTTCTCAACCTGTAATTAGCAACCTATGTAAATACATTTTTTATTCCATTTGTTTATTCGTGTGTGTGCACATATGGGCTATGGCATGTGCATAGAGGTTAGAAGACAACTCTCTTCTCCATGTGGGTCCTGGGGACCAAACTCAGGTCGCCATCTTGGCAGCGAGTGCCTTTGCCCACTGAGCCATCACACCAGCCCCGGTCAGCTTTTAAAATTCCAGTTCTACAGTGCATGAACCTCTTTTATCTTGCACACAAACTTGCTCAGAACCAATTCAAATTAACACTGTTAGATTCAGTTGTAAGAATTGAGTTAACATAAGCCGGGCGGTGGTGGCGCACGCCTTTAATCCCAGCACTCGGGAGGCAGAGGCAGGCGGATCTCTGTGAGTTCGAGACCAGCCTGGTCTACAAGAGCTAGTGCCAGGACAGACTCCAAAACCACAGAGAAACCCTGTCTCGAAAAACTAAAAAAAAAAAAAAATAAAAAAATAAAGAATTGAGTTAACATTTCAGTTAGGTCTGAAATATTAGTTCAGTAACTATTTTCAATATTTTTCTCTTTGTCTAGAATAGTTTGTCTTAAGCTTAAAACTTTTTGTTTGTGTGTTTTTTTTTTGTTTTGTTTTTTGAGACAGGGTTTCCTCTGGGTAGCCCTGGATGTCCTGGAACTTGCTTTATAGACCAGGCTGGGCCTGGAGCTTAGAGATTGGCCTGCTGGGACTAGGGGTACATGCTACTGTGCCTGGCTTAAAGTAGCATCGTGAAATCAGGATTTAGGCTGATGTGTTCTGGAAGTCTTAGAAAGTGTCATCTAAATGCCCCAGCCTCTTCTGTGATACGGAACTTCCACATTGGTTGGCTGGGGTGGCAGATGGATGGCTGTCATCCATGGCTTTGTAAAAGTATCCTAGAAACAGCTGCTTTGTCCTCAGATGTCATGTGCAGCAGTAGCTACATCCTCGGGGCTGCCCTTGCTCCCGTGGCTCACTTTAACCCAAGCTGTTTTAGCACGCTGGTGCATGTGCGTGGAGCCTGCACCGCTGCCACGTTGCTTCTTCGCCCTTGCCCTTCTCCAGCAGCTTTCAGTGTGGCGTCTGGGTTGATTTATAATTATTCTCTTTAAGGGCAATTATTCTTGCTGGGTATAATTTTAAGGATCGAGAGTTAAAGGTCATCCTTGACTACATAGTAAGTTCAAAACCAGCCTGGAGCACATGAGATCCTGTCTCAAAACAAAAGTCATTCTGCCAGATATGATGGTATGTATCTCTTATCCAATCGCTTTGGAGGCAGAGGCAAGAGGATTGCCATGTATTTGAGACCAGCATGGGCTATGTAGTGAGTTCCATGACTACCTGGAGTCCGGGAAGACCTTGTCTCAAAAAAAAAACTAAAACCCAAACCAGAAAGTACTCATGCTTCCTTGAGCACAGTCTAACCGTATTTCTAAATGTCCCTTCCCAGCAAGGTGGAGCTTGCTTTGACATCCGATGGCCGGACCATAGTGTGCTACCACCCTTCTGTGGACATCCCGTACGAGCACACGAAAGTATGTCAGGAACTGTCTGGTAACCTTTGCTTTGGGTCTAGAAAACAGAATTCATTTTCTTTTTTCTGTTTATTTTTGTTTTGCTTTTTGGTTTTGTTTTTCAAGATGGGGTTTCTCTGTAACAGCCCTGGCTCTTCTGGAACTCAATCTGTAGACCTAGCTGTAAGCGAACTCATCTGCCTCTGCTTCCTGAGTGCTGGGATTAAAGGTGTGCACCACCACTGCCCAGCTCAAAATCAAATTAATTTTTTTTATTTTAAAAAAACTTTTAAATTTTTATTTTATGCATATGGATGTTCCTCCTGCATATATATCTATGCACTAACAGTAATTGCAGAGGCCAGAAAAGGGCATTGGATTCCCTAGGACTGGAGTTAGAGACAGTTGTGAGCCACCATGTAGATGCTAGAAATCAAATCCAAGTCGTTTGGAAGACCAGCCAGTGCTCTTAACCACTGAACCGTCTCTCCAGCCCGGAGTTTGAACTTCCTAACTAAAACAAGGAAGCCCAGTTAGAATGGTGTATGCCTGTAATCTTAGCACCTGGAAAATAGAGGCAAGAGGGTCAGGAGAGCCAGGTAGTTCTCCGGCTACATATCAGATTTAAATTACTTATTTATTTATATTTTATATGCATTGGTGTTTTGCCTACATGTATGTCTGTGTGAGGGTGTCAGATTGTGGAGTTACAGACAGTTGTGAGCTGCTGTGTGGGTGCTAGGAATTGAACCCAGGCCCTTTGGAAGAACAGCCGGTGCACTAATCTCCTGAACCATTGCTCCAGCCCCTACACATCAAATTTAAAGGCACCTGAGCTATGTAAGACTGCCTCAAGAAACAGAGGTCAGTAAAATGGTCGCATGGGTAACGTGCCATCTGAGTTCAGTCCCCCAGACCCATACGCTAGAAGGGGAGAGCCGGTTCCTGAGTTATCCTCTTACCTCCACGTGATCATCATGGTGGAACACACACACTTGCACACAAGATGTAAATAAATGTGACAAAATAAAAGGAGAAGGGAAAAGGAAAACACAGGAATTCAGACTGAGAGCTTTGAGTGCTTCAGTGCTTAGTTTCATGTTAGCTTTTCCATCTTCCTGAGACACACCCTTCTAAAGCTGGTCAAGGAGAATTGCTTTTAAAATTCTGAGTCTGCTAGTGGTGTTGGTTATAGACTTCAACATTTATTCCCATGTCCTTTTTGTCTGTACACTTGAAAATAAATGTGTATGTTGTTTTTTGAGACAGGGTCTCACTGTGTAGCTGTAGCTCTCTCGCTGTCGACCAGGCTGACCTCAAGCCCACAGAGATCAACCTGCCTTTGATTCCCAAGTGCTGGCATTAAAGACATGTACTGTCACTCCTGGCAAATATTTTAAGCTACAGTCAAAATTGGAATTTTCTAGAATTAAGACTGCTAGGGAATGAGAGCCAGTGTTTATTAACACTTGACATTAGTTTTTTTTTTATTAATTTTTTATTGCACGTTTGTGACGTGTATGGCTCATATGTTTGCTCTGTGGTGGTTTGAATGAGAATGGCTCCCATAGGCTCATATATTTGAATGTTTAGTCATTAGGGAATGGCACTACTTGAGAGGGATTAGGAGGTGTGGCCTTGTTGGAGGAAGTGTATCATTGGTGGGCTTTGGGGATTCAAAAGCCAAAGGCAGTCCCAATGTCTCTCTTCCTGCTGCCCAGATCCAGATGTAGAACTCCCAGCTCCTTCTCCAGCTACTGCCTGCATGCTGCCATTCTTCCTGCCATGATGATAGTGGACTAAACCTCTGAACTGTGAGCCACCCCAATGAAATGTTTCCTTTATGAGAGTTGTCATGGTCATGGGTCTCTTCACAGCGATAGAACAGTGACTGAGACACACAGCGTGAGGGTGGAATTTGGGGGTAACTTTGTAGACTGTTCTCTCCATCTGTCTTTATGTGGGTACCGGGGAGCAAACTCAGGTTGTCAGTCTTTCTCAGCGAGTGCTTCTATCTACTGAGGCATCTTGCCGGCCCTAAACGCCTCGTTATAATATTTACAAGATTCACTGTGACCCAGGCTGGAGCTCTTTATTATCCAGGCTCTCCTGGAACTTTCTGTTGTTCAGTGTCCTCAATGACAACCCTTTTGTCTCAGCTTCCCTGGTGTTGAGATAACAGGTGAATTCCAACATGCCTGGATTCAGACATTTGACCTTTAGCATCAAATAGCAGAACCTAAGAGAAAAGTTTTATCCAAAGGTTCTGTTGTCTTCGTTACTGTCCTATTGCTGTGAAAAGAAACCCTGATCAAGGCAACTTATAAAAGAAAGCATTTCATTGGGAGCTTGTTACAGTTTCACAGGGTTAGTTCATGATCATCATGGCAGGGAGCATAGCAGCAGGGAGGCAGGCATGATGCTGGAGCAGTAGCTAAGAACTTGTATTCACAAGCAGAGGGAGAAACTGGGCCTGGCATGGGCTCTTGAAACCTCAGAGACCACCTCCATTGACACACTCATCCATCAAGACCACACCTCCTAACCCTTCCAAACACTTTCCAGTGACACACC
>JABTXL010005037.1:9563558-9584456 GCA_025134845.1 Neodon shergylaensis | reverse complement strand
CTCATCACCAAGACCACACCTCCTAACCCTTCCCAAACACCTCCAGTGACACACCTCACCAAGACCACACCTCCTAATCCTTCCCAAACAGTCCGCCTGGGAAGCAAACATGTATATATGAGTATATGAGCCCAGGGGCGATTCTTAGTCAAACCACCAAAGAGGTCTTTTATGCTTTTCGTTGTTCTCTCCTTAATAATATATAAGGTAGACTGTCAAATTCAAGTTAAAAAGTAATATGGATCCTAGAATGTACTTTGGGGAAATAGAAAAAAAATAACAAGTACCTTATTACTGGTGGGAAAGAATTGAATAAGAACGTTTATTATTGGAAAAGAAACCCGCAATTTTTTTGTGTGTTGAAGAGTATTTCTAATTTGAATAATATAACTGAAAGTGCTCTGGCTACTTCCCCAATGTCAGGAAGTCTAATCAATTGCTGAGTGTGCTCGTTGTTCTGTCCTGGCTTACATTTCTACACCTGTTTTTTATTGCTTATTTTATAGCCTATCCCTCAACCAGATATTTTGCGTAATAATGAAGAAACACACGAACAAGTGCTGAAAACCAAATTAGAAATAAAAAGTGAGCAGCTTGAGCAAGGCCCCATGATAGAACAACTCAGCAAGGTGTTCTTCACCACGAAGCACCGCTGGTACCCGCATGGACAGTAAGTTTCACTCCGCTCTTCAACTGGCCTTGTTCTCAGCCCTTCCTTTATGTAGTTTCTCTGTTATGTGCATGAGTGATTTGTCTGTGTAAGCATGCTCATTACATATGTGCCTGGTGCCCGTGGAGGACAGAGGAGCCCAGAGCCCCCGGGATGGGAGCCACCATGTAATGGAAGCAAACCTGCATCCTCTGAGAGCAGCAAGTGCTCTTAACCTCTGAGCTCTCTCCCCAGGCTCCCTTATCCACTTTTAACAAGATTTGAATTATTACACAAAAAATAGTTGTGCAGGGTCTGACTAGTCAGTAAATAGCGTCCCTGAGTCTTTTAGAAACCCGTTACCTCTCTGCTTACAGTGTTCACACTGTGCTGTGCTTAGCCTGTGTCTGACCGCGGCTCTAGCTCTCTTTTGTGATTGTTTTGAACTAATCTTTCTTTGTGTGTCTGTGTTTGTATGTGTGTGTGTGTTTATGTATTTTCATGCTACCGTGTGAGTGCATGGAGGCCAGAGGTCAGAGTCCAGGTCCTTCCTCCGTCTCTTCTCCCCTCCCCTCACTTAGCTGGTTTTCTCCCCCACCTCCTGTTACTTATTTATTTTTATTTTATATTGTATATGAGTGTTTGGCCTACTTTCATCTTTATGCACCACATGCATGCTGTGCCCTCTTTTTCCTTTTTTTTTTTTTTTTTTTTGTTTGGGGTTTTGTTTTATTAAGACAGGGTTTTACTATGTATCTCTGACTGTCCTAGAACTCACTCTGTAGACCAGGCTGGCCTTGAACTCAGAGACCCACCTGCCTCTGCCTCCCAAGTGTTGGGATTAAAGATGTGCACCACCACAGCCTGGCTTCTCTCTTCTTTTCAAATAAAATTTTATTATATTTATTTATTTGTTTGGGGTTGGGAGGCATGTGGCAGTCAGAGGATAACTTGGGGGAGTTGATGATCACCTTCCACATGGGTCCCAAAGATCAAACTTAGGACTTGAGGCTTGGTGGCAAGTGCCTTTACCCACGAAGCCATTTTGCCACCCTCCTTTTAAAAGTAAAAGCATATTTACCTTATTTGTTCATTTTTTGGTTCCTGAAATGTTGAGAATTGAACCCAGGGCCTTGTGAATTAGGAGCAATCTCTGTATTCTGAGATATACTCCCTCTCTCTTCCTCCACCCCCAATCAAGTCCTCATTTCCTTTCTTGCAACACTAGGGATCAAACCTAGGGCCCTGCAGCTTGTTTCATGTTGAGCTATGCTCCTAGCCCAGAATCATCTTTCATGTTTTTCTTCTTCCAAACCAAGCCATGAAGTGTTCTTTGTTATTTATGTTTGTCTGTGCGAGCTCTGTTCTCATTCCCTGGTGCAATTGGGTAACCACCCCTGAGCTGACTCTGGTGCAGGCTGTACCCACGGAGCTCCTGAGTGTAGCACCAGACTGCCCCAGTACGGGTTAGCTTATGAAAACCTGTTCCTTGTTTGCAAGTTGTTAGAGTTGAGGGGTGAGGACAGTGAACATAAACTATTAAAAGTGTCAGTGAACCTTGAGAGGTGGTTCAGAGATATATACAGGAAATGGTAACAACTTCCCAGACATGAAGGACTAGCCTGCCATATAAAATGTGCAGGGAACTCAAGTAGCTCTGGTTGGGCGGAGTGCTGGTAGATGTGGATCTGACACTCTGTCTCCGCACTTGGTCCCCAACCCTTCAGGAGATGGGGTCTGTCTGGGCCTCTGGGGAGTGAAGCCTGACCCCCGTGGACCGGAGCCACCTCGGCTTTTCTGTGCTTTCCTCACTGTTGTCAACCAGTTCCTCTACAGCTGGGCCAAAGCAACCTCTTCCCTTAGGTGCTTCTCTCAAACATTTGACCCCAGTGACAAGAAAGAAACCAGTGTGTGCGATGGGGGACAAGGAAATGGGGAGCATGGGGGGAGAGGAGGCAGTTGTGACTGGGTGTCCTGGTGGGTGGTGGCACCATTCATATGGATGGGAAGGAGGAAGATGAAGACGCTGTGTGTGTTGGATCTGAAGAGTGTGGTCATCATTTAAGCACCTAGGTGACTCTGGCTCCCGGAGCTCTGTTAACTGCTTCAGTTTCTCTTCAGGGGGGTCCCTTCTCTCTCCTCCTTCAATAGACAGGTTTCCCACGGTTACTCCTTCACACTACACTTCTTGGTGAGGTTGGCCTGACATTATTTTTATTAGAGAAGGGAATGGGTACATACCGTACTGAGCAGGTGGGGGTCAGAGGACAACTTACAGGCGCTGGTGCTCTTCTTCCACCATTTTGGTCCCAAAGATGGGACTCTGTTGTTAAACCTGGCATCAAGCGCCTTTACCAACTGAATCTAGAGATAATGTTTCACTATGTAGCTAGCCCTGGCTCACCTGTAATACTCTGGAAACCAGGTTAGCCTCAAGGTGTATGCCACCACTGCCTGTTAGTTTTTTTTTATTTAGACTTTCCCCAAAGGTTTTGGTTCTCTGTAATAAAACAGCCTTTCTTTTCCCTGTCTAAACAGGCTCCTCACTTAATTACCTCTCTCTAAGAATGTGCGTGTGTTTCTTTTTTTGTTGCATGCTTTGTTTTGAGACAGGTTATTACTACATAGGCCAGTCTGTCCTGGAACTTCTTTGTAGTCCAGGTAGCTCTTAAACTTGTCAGAGTCCTGCTTCAGCTTCTGAATGCTGGGATTACAACCTAAGGTGATAATGTCTGTGTCTCTTTTCCAAGAAAAAAGTTAGAGGTTTTGTCTGACACAGTCTACATTTATTTTAATATAAAAGTGTCATAAGTAATTTTTATTGTGTTTGAATAAGCAAGTTGTTTGTCTTTTATTTTCATTTTACTTAAGAAGTTTTTATTTTAATATTTATTTATTATGTATGCAGTGTTCTATCTGCATGTATACCTGCACACCAGAAGAGGGTATCAGATTTCATTATAGATGGTTGTAAACCTCCATGTGGTTGCTGGGAATTGAACTCAGGAACTCTGGAAGAGCAGCCAGTGCTCTTAGCCGCTGAGCCATCTCTCCAGCCCCTTTATTTTATTATTAGTGTTGTGTGTGTACAAGTGTGTGGATGTGTGCGTGCCGTGCTGATAATGTGGATGGCAGAGGACAGCTGTCAGGAGTCAGTCTTCTGCCGTGGTTCCAGGGATTGAAACTCAGGTCATCGGACTTACACAGAAAGTGCTTTTACTGCCTGTGCCATCTCACCAGCTCTACTGTTTGTCTATGTATCTACTTTAGTTTATCTATGTGGAGGGATGTACGCAGGTGTGCGGAGGTTATTGGACAGCTTGCTCCCCAACTAGGCTAGGCTGGTCAGCAAGCCCCAGGGTCTTACCTGTCTCCACCGCCTACTGCTGGGATTACAAGCATGTGCCCTCGTGGTTGGTCCTTTCTACATGGGTGCTGGGACTTGAACTCAGTGCTTGTGCCTGCAGGGAGATTCTCTCCTGGCTGAGCTCTTTTCCCAGCCTCTTATTGCACATTATATTTGCACATTATCCAGTGACCTGAATTCAAGCCTCTTTTGAACTTCCTTACCGGCTATCATTACTGCGTCCTTCCTGTGCATTCCAGATTGCTTTAATCTTCATAAACATTATTCATAACCAAGTCACTGAAGTTGTGAAAGTCCTGACTGTATTCATTGGAAGGGACAGACTGAAGGCAAGGGGACTATTCAGAGCCTTACAACCAAGCATGTTATCTAGGATCTTACCTATGTTTAATCTTATTTACTTATTTCATCTTATTGCTAGTAATTAGCTTTTGGCTGCTAATTAATGTAATCTCCTAGTATATCTTTTCCCATCAGGATTGTGAAGCACTTTGAATTGTAAGCAGACTTTAATTAGGTGGAATTGATTGTCCCAATTCCTCTCTCAGCAAAGAACTCAGCAGAAAACCCCAGATACTAGTTTGTATGCATAAAGAAAAAAATCTAGCCTGGAATCATTGTCCTTTCAGATCATTCGGAACACATTTGCTTAGTATCTGTGTGTTTACACACATGCACACACACACAAGATTGTACTTACCTCTAATATTTTCTTCTTCTCCAGGTATCACAGACGTCGTAAGAAACCGAATCCTCCCAGAGACAGGTGACGGCTCTTGACTTCCCAGGCATAAGGAAGTTTCGCTGTGTGTCTTATTTGCCAGCTGAGAAAATGCACCTGGTGTATTCATTAAGATGTTATGTAAGACAATAATAAAAGTATCCCTTCATATTTTTAAATGTGTACCTTATTACATGATTGTGAATTTGAAGTTCTTATTAGAGAAGCATACTTGATCTTACTTTCCTTTTGAAACATTGAAGTCTTTTTTCCCCATTTCATTTATTTATTTTGTGTTTTTGAGACAGAGTCTATCTCTGTGTAGCCCTGACTGACTTGATTGTCTGTATAGATGAAGCTGGCTTTGAACTTAGAGGTCTGCCTGCGTCTGCCTCTTTTTATTTTATTTTTAATTATTTGTAATGATGTGTAAATATGTGTGCACATGAATACAGGTGCCCACAGAAGCTCTGGCTTGCAGCTAGACGTGCAAGCAGTTGTGAGCCACCCAACATGGTTTCTGGGAGTTGAACTTGGGTCCTCTTGAGGTGAAGTTCATGCTTCTAGCTGAGCCATCTAGCTGGGTATATTGGCAATGCTTTTAATCCCAGCACTCAGGAGGCAAAGGCAGGCAGATGTCTCTGAGTTTGAGGCCAGCCTGGTCTACAGAGTAACAACAACAAAACGCTGAGCCATCCCTTCAGCCCTACCTGCCTTTGCTCTTGAGTACTGGGATTAAAGTCTTTTTTTTTTGACAGAGTTTCAATATATAGCGTGAGCTGTCTTTGGACTCACATACTCCTTCTACCTGAACTTCAAGTACTGGGATTTCAGGAACGAGCCACCATGTACAGCCCTATTTTTCGAGACAGGGTTTCTCTGTAACAGCCCTGGCTGTCCTGGAATTCACTTTGTAGACCAGGGTAGTCTTGAACTCGCAGAGTTCTGCCTGCCTCTACCTCTCAAGTACTGGGACTAAAGGTGTGCACCACCACCCTCTGGCTCTATCATTGTTTTCATAAGTCCAGTATAATTAAATATTTTTACATCATCAGCAAAATATTGTTAATATGTCAGTATAGTTAAAATGTACATGATTTTCTTGAGTTTTATTTCTCTCACACACATAAACATGCATGCACACACACACCAGTATATATATGTTGGTCATTTTCATTCCCCCTTTCCCCTCTCATCCCACTCCCTCTGAACCCTATCTTCCCAGGTCTGCTTCCTACTTTCGGGTCTTACAGTGTGTGACCCACTGAGTCCGACGGGGTTGCTTGCATGAACACTGTTGGGAAGTGAGGTACTGGAGCATGGGCAACTTGCTAGCTGGCCACACCACTGATGAAAATGACTCCTCCCTCCAGCAGCCACCAGTTGCCAATAGCTCCTCAATGTGGGGTGCAGCCTCATCCCCCATCCGTGCTAGTTGGTTTTAATTTGTTTAATTATTTAGTGTCTTGGTGTTTTGCCTTCATGTGTATACCACACGCATGCCTGGTGTCCCTGGAAGCCAGATAGCATCAAGCTGCCTGGAAGTGGAGTTACAGATTGTTTGTAAGCCACCATATATATGGGTGCTAGGAATTGAATCTGGATCCTTTGGAAGAGCAGCAAGTGCTTTTAACCATTGAGCTATTTCCCAAACTCCTCTCCGATGCTGGAGTTTTTGACTGGCTTGATTTTGCGCAGATAATCTCACCCGCTGTGACTTCATGAGTGCAATGGCTGTGTCATGTCTAAAAGGCAGCACTTGTCTGCATCTTTGGGCTCTTACATTCTTCCTGCCCCATTCTCAGTGTTTCCTGAGCCTCAGAGGATGTGTTAGGGATAAGCACTCAGCAGGCTCTTGATCTTAGAACTCTGATCAGTTACAAGTCCTGGTATTAACCATTGCCTTTTGTAAATAAAACTTGTGAGGCTGAGAGCAGCACTGAAGTGTAGATGGGTGTAAGCTAAGTATTTAGAAGGTAGTTTGACCACACGGACATTTAGCAAAACAATAATAGGTTCTCCCTAGAGTCTGTGACCTTAGCTGTGGGCTTTTGCCCAAGTTTAGGGTACCCAGTATTAATTCCATCCTGGGTAGTGGCCCTCGGATCCCTTTGGAAAGTGGTTATCCTTTTAACAGTCACACCATGGTTGTACTCATGGGCACATCCTGCTTGAATTTTGTGAAGAAACTTATGACATAATTCACCTGAAAAAGGTGCTACCGCTTGGAGATAGGAAGCAGTTCCAGGTTGATCATCTATCTGCTAGGCCCTGCCTACAGGTTTTTAAATTCACCTTTATATCGGTAAGGCTGGATGACTTGAACCCCGCCAGCAAATGGAAGGGCCAGCATCCAGACTTAAATCCCAGACCTCTCTTTCAGTCTATTATGCTGGTAGATGTGCTATCACTCAAGAATGCACTTTCTAAGGGTGGTGGCGCACACCTTTTATCCCAGCACTCGGGAGGCAGAGGCAGGTGGATCTCTGTGAGTTCGAGGCCAGCCTGGTCTACAGAGCGAGTTCCAGGACAGGCTCCAAAGCCACATGGAAAAACCCTGTTTCAACAATCCCCCTCGCAAAAAAAAGCACTTTCTAGAAAAAAAATCAAATTTTTTTTTTCTGGATATCTTAAAATTTAGCACTGGGGGCCTAGGGAGATGATTTAGGGGCTAAGGACACATACTCTCCCAGAGGATCTCGGCTTGATTCTCAGTACGCTTGTCATTTCACAACTATCTAATTCCAGTTCTAGGGACTCTGACACCTACATTCACACATACACATAAATTCAAAACACAAAATAGCTTTAGAGCCTGTGCCAGCCGCTGCAGCCCTGTGATTAAAATTAATTACTGTGATCTTTGATAGCATCACTGCCCTGGGATTTCTGATTAGCTGGTAAGGAATCTTTTTTTTTTTTTTTTTTCTTCTTTTTGGCTTTTCAAGACAGGGTTTCTCTTTGTAGCCCTGGCTGTCCTGGAACTCACTCTGTAGACCAGACTGACCTCGAACTCACAGGGATCCTCCTGCCTCTGCCTCCTGAGTGCTGGGATTAAAGGCACGTGCCACCATTGCCTGACGGGAATCTTTTTCAAAGGCATTTTTATTTATGTATTTGTGTGTGTATGTGTTGCCATAGTATTCATTATTTTATTTGTGTGTTTTGTCTCCATGTGTATCTGTCTACGATGTGCATTTCTGGTTCCTGTGGAGGCCAGAAAAAGGCATGGATCCTCTGGGACTAGAGGCAGAGGCAGGTGAGTTTGAGGCCAGCCTGGTCTACAGAGCAAGGTCCAGGATAACCAAGGCTATACAGAGAAACCGTCTCCGAAAGCCACCAGCAACAAAAGTAAGTCCGATACAGTCAGTCAGAAATACTTACCTAATGTATTCATGCTGCCCAGGGTGGTTTGCCCAGGGTGGATGGGAAGAAGCTAATGACCGGCCCCGTTATGGTGAGCAAATTCATAGACGAATATGGGTAGGAGAGAAGCAGAGGGGACCCTGTCCTGTAGAGGTACGCACATCTGTAGAGGTGAAGGGGATGTGATTGGGCAGATGTGGGAGGCCTGCTTGACGTCTGGGGCCACAGCGATGTCGGGTCCTGGGCTGCTGCCAGGGTCCACGTCCAGGTCCTGGCCCCGCTGCAGCTGTCGTCTGTGTTTGTATCCATGGATCCTGTTGACCACCGAAGGCTGTGAGGATGCCTGGGGTTTGGCCGCCACATGTGGTCTCATTGGTGCCCGAGATCTGTGCCACAGCAGGGGCTATCCCGATCTGAGTGGCCTGGGCTGCCACCCGGAGCTCCAGAGAGATCCTGGCCCATGCTGCAGCCGGGGGCCATGTCTGGGTTCCGTGTCCCTATCGCACCCAGGGTCTGTGCTGATGTCCATGGTTCCCAGTACCATTGAAGGCCTTGCCGATGCTTGAGGTCTGGGGCGCCGCTTGGGGCCACACCCAGGGTCTGTGCTGATATCCAAGGGCCACCTTGTGATGCTGATCTGAGAGGCCTGCTTAGTCACCTAGGGCCATGGTGACGGCCTCCCTAAGAGGCTGCCGAGGACCATGTCTGGGTCTGTGGCCCCACTGTGGCTAGGGTCTGCACCGATGTCTGTGGCTCAGGTTACCACCGAAGGCAGTCCAGATACCCGGGGTCTGGGCCGACACCTGAAGCCATGTTGGTGCCAGAGGATCGTGTTGTCACTGGGCCCATGCGTATCTGAGAGGCCTAAGCTGCCACCCAGGGCCATTGTGACATCCACGCCCAAGATGCTGCTTCTGGCAGTGTCTGGGTCAATGATCCTGCTGGGGTCTGTGTTGGTGGCTGTTGTCTGTGTTACCACAGGGACCATGAGCTGAAGTACAAGGGCCTTGCTGAGCTGGTCCCGACCCTCACTGGCCCAGGGAGAACTGACCCTGTCCCTCTCTGGTCCCGGGATAATGTACCTCCATACTTGGGAAAGATGGCTCCATCCCTCACCACAGGAGTGGAAGAGTTGTTACTGTCCCTCGCCTGAGGTGAGGACTCCCAGAGACCCAACTCAGCAGTCTCCCGGGTATCCATCCAGGGCTTTGAGCTGGCACAGCCCAATATCTACCACACTATGACACGCTGGACTGCCGAAGGGACTGGTCCCACAGAACCGTGACTGCATGGTCTACATAACTCGGGGAAACACTGGGATGTCCCCAGAGTTTCTGTGGGGGGGTTCAGTGTTGATGGTCTGCCAAGGTCAGAGGCCTTGACCAACAACACATTAATTTGTAAGTAAAGCTGTTCAGGCAAAAGGGTCTATTCCATGATACACAGCAGCTGAGGGCGCCACTATGGTGACCGGAGAGGTGATGGAGAGACAAAGACAAGAGCAAAGTGGTTTTCTGTTTTGTTTTCTCTTCTGTTTTGTTTGCTTGTTTCCCCGCTTTGGCTGGTTTGTTTTTAAATTGAAATTGATATTCCTATTTGTATTTTTTAAAAGGTATTTTTATTTTTAAAAATTTATTTTATTTTTATTATTTCTTTGTTAGTTTTCCTTTGGAGGGGGACTGGGAGATGGGTGGATTGGGATGCATGATGTGAAATTCCCATAGACTCAATAAAAATAAATAAATAAATAAATAAAACCACAAAGCACAGAAGAAGAAGAAGAAGAGGAAGAGGAGGAGGAGGAGGAGGAGGAGGAGGAGGAGGAGGAGGAGGAGGAGGAAGTTGGAAGAGGAGAAAGAGGAGGAAGAAGAGGAAGAAAATACTTGCCAACTGTGTTACTAACTTTGATACTGAACAAAACTATATTGACAAAATTTATGCTGGACAGTGGTGGTGCATGCCTTTGATCCTAGCATTCAGGAGGCACAGGCAGGCGGTTCTCTGAGTTCGAGGCCAGCATACTCTGTAGAGTGAGTTCAGAGCAGCCAGGGCTACACAGAGAAACCCTGTCGTGAACCCTCCTCCAAATTATGTTGATTTCTCCTGAAAAATTTTCAAAGTTCAATATATGCTATAAGTGTGGAAGAATAAGACCTGTAGGTCAGGGGCTGGAGAGATGGCTCAGAGGTTAAGAGCACTAAATGCTTTTCCAGAGGTCCTGAGTTCAATTCCCAGAACCACATGGTGGCTCACAACCATCTGTAATGAGATCTGGTGCTCTCTTCTGGAGTATACATATCTGCAGAACATTGTATGCATAATAAATAAATCTTTAAAAAAAGACTTGTAGCTCAGATAAAATGATCAGATAAAAAAGCATGCTATTGTGAGTCCAGATTTGACTTCTAGACAGTGCAGAGCTCCAGAATTCCAGGAGCACACAGTCGTGTGTCAATGCACTGAAAATGTAGATTAAAATAGTTACTGCAATGTTATTTTCACGTGTTGCCGGTTTTCTCCATCTTCGGCCTCTCTTCCCTGTACCTTCCTCCCTCTCCCATAGCAGGGACAGACTCATTTATCGCCTCATTGACCCTCCCAGGAAATACCACTTGTGGGTTTTAGCGGGCGTTTGGAGTTACGGTTGTGAGACGCTCCTTTCAATACAGCTCTTTGAAGAGCCTGTGAAGCGAAGTGCGTTGTGATGCCCCAGCCTACAGAACACATTCCCGATAAAACCACCAGAGGGCACTGTGACACAGCGTTCAGCCTGACCGCTCACCCTGCGCTTGTGACTTTGAAGAACCTGATTGGCAGAGAATTTGAATATTCCTACTTGAGAAGGAGTGGTTCAATAAATATCACTGCCGGAAGTCCTTTTACTAGTCTATCATTAAATATTTATATAACTGCTAGTTGTGAGAAAAACCTGCTTTTTAGTTTTTTTTTTCAGTTGGACAACAGCCAAGCTCTCTGTAAGATCCATGGTAATGTCAAGGGGGCTATTTTTTTTCTTTTCTGTTTTTCGAGACAGAGTTTCTCTGTGTAACAGCCGGAGCTTTTCTAGAACTAGCTCTTGTAGACCACGCTGGCCTCAAACTCACAGATGTCCATCACCCAAACCCCTAGGCACACCCTGGGAAGCGGAGGACTTGCCTGAGAGTGATCTAGTCACACTCAGGAAATGGAAGAGGACGTGTCAGTTAAGACTTGATTCCAGGGAGCCGTTTGTCAGAAATTGAGCCCAGCAATGGGAATTTGTTGGAGGTGGATCTCACGATTGTGGGAAAGGGCTCTGGGTAAGGTCAGCTGGGGACTTGGTCCCTGCTGCCGTAGTCTTTCTTTTTATCTTTCGTTGTTGTAAACATCCATTTGGTGTGTCAAGGATGGGTGTTCCATTCTCTCCTAACATGTGGGATCTGGATATTGAACTCTGGCTTAATGGCAATCTCTTTTACTTCCCCCACCATTTGCTGGTCCCCACTCCTGGAGTGTGTGTGTGTGTGTGTAGCCTCCCAGGCTGGCCTCGAACTCCCAGAGATCTGCCTGCCTCTGCCTCCCAAATGCTGGGATTAAAGGCTTGTGTCGCCACCACCACCACCCGGTTGAATCTGCAGTCTTTAAACTGTTTACTAAATGTCTTTTGTATCATTCCCCGACTTTACAAGCCTGAAGCTCAGCAGTTAAGAGCACTGGCTGGTTTCCCCAAGGACCTGGGTTCAATTCCCAGCACCCACATGGCAGCTCACAACTGTCTGTAAATCAAGGTCCAGAGGATCTGACACCCTCAGGCATACATGTAGGTAAAACACCAATGCACATAAAACAAAAACCAATTATTTATTTGTGTGTGGGTATATGTATGTGCACATGTGTATACATGAATTCCCGGAAGAGGCCCAATGAGGGCGCTGGATCTCCTAGAACTGGAGTTATAGGTGGTTGTGAGCTGCCGGATGTGGGTGCTGGGAAGTATATGCAGGGTCCCTGAAAGAACAGCAAGAATTCCTACCCACTCGGCTATCTCTCTGGCCCCAAATGTAACTAACTTTAAGCAACACAAAACTGAAAAAACAAATTGCATTACAGTCAACATGGTTTGAGTGCTATAAGAACACGACTGGATGTACAGCCACAATGATAAGAGAATGTTCAGGGCTAGAGAGATGGCTCAGAGGTTAAGAGCATTGCCTGCCCTTCCAAAGGTCCTGAGTTCAAATCCCAGCAACAACATGGTGGCTCACAACCATCTGTAATGCGGTCTGGCGCCCTCTTCTGGCCTGCAGGCATACAGACAGACAGAATGTTGTATGCATAATAAATAAATAAATAAATAAATATTTTTAAAAAAGAGAGAGAATGTTCAATAATTATCAAAATTCAGGAGCTCGCCCAGAATGTCAGTCATTATGTTCTTGGTCCAAGCATACTAACAGTTTAGTATACCAAGGAGTATTCTCAGTGAATTTAGTAAAGATTATAAATTTTGGAAAGGCTAATGCAGTGAGCTTGTGGCCATCCTCTTTGTTATGTGATAATTTGGAAGATAAACATCGGACTGCAAGCTGACGCGTGGTGCTTACAGTGAAGGAAAACTCCGTCGGGTGCATTTGACAGCCCTGCATGAAACCAATTTAGCCCAGCTTTTTAAAGATATAAATTGGCTAGATAGTAGCAGCGCACACCTTTAATCCTAGCACTTGGGAGGCAAAGACAGGTGAATCTCTGTGAGTTTGTGGCCAGCCTGATCTAGAGAGAGAGTTCTAGGACAGGCTCTGAAGCTACAAAGAAACCCTGTCTCAAAAAAACAAAAAAGAAAAGAAGATATAAATTGAGCACTTAGAGATATTAATCTGTATGATATTGTTAAAACCTTAATTGTTGACTGATGTTTCTGTCCCACCAGGTCCCACAGACATTTAGTCCCAAATAAACACACAGAGGTCTACATTAATCATAAACTGGCCACTCTGGGTGCCATTTGTTGACCAAGTTTTCTGGCCCACCGTCATTCAGTCCCAAAGAACTACACAGAGGTCTACATTAATTATAAACTGATTGACCTATTAGCTCATCTTTCTTCTCTTTTTCCTCTTCCTCCTTCTTCCCTCTTCCTTCTTTTTTTGCGAGACAGAGTTTCTCTGTGTAACCCTGGCTGTCCTGGAACTTGCTCTGTACACCAGGTTGGCCTCAAACTCACAGAGATCCGCCTGCTTCTGCCTCCCTAGTGCTGGGATTAAAGGCATGCACTTTAATTTAGTTAGTCAGTGTCTCTTTTGTTCATTTGCTCACTAGTTGGTTGGATTAATTGTTCTCTCGTTTGCTCTTTTTTTTTTTGGTGTTCTTTATATATTCTAGATATTAGCTCCTTACCAGATGAATAAGGTTTTATTTTCTCATTTTGTGGGCTAGGACTCCATGCTCCTGATTGCTGTGTAGAATATTTTCATTTGATTCAGTCTGTTTATCAGTTCTTCCTCTTATTGCCTGAGCTATTGGAGTCTTTGAGAAAGTGGGGCCAGTGAGGCAGCTCGGTGGGTAAAGGCGCACACTGCGCTGCTCAAGGAAACTGACTGTGGTTCCAACGTCGACGTGGGAGGAGGCAACTGACTCCACAGAGAAAGTTATCATCTGCACACATTACCCTGCCTTTCTCTAGCAATATGAATGTTTCTATAGTTAGAAGGCTCTGCCCTTTACAGGAAGCTAACTCCATTACTAGAGTCTTACTGGAAAGTGTTGAGGGCAGTGTCCCTATGGCTTGTCATTCTCAAACTTGATCCCACCCCTAGAACTACAAGATTAAGTGGGCTCCATTTTACACATGACAACTCTTTAGACATTCAAAAAACCCTTGTCAGATTTCTTCATATTTTTAATTGATTTTTTTCTGGTTATCCACATGACATGTTCTCCGAACCTCTCCTCTCTTGGTTGCCGTTCTTTGGGCCCATGCATTCATTCATTCTTTTAATAACATCTCTCTGGAAATGTGTTACTTAATGTGTTACTTAGAACTGAGCACTTTTTTTTTTGCTCAAGACACTCTACTTGTACTAATGGTGCCAGTAACACATTCAAGTTTTTTTTTTTAGCAGTCATGCCATCCAGTGGATTCTCAATGAGTCATAATTTCTTAAGAGTGAATCAGAATATCAAAATAGGCTCTGAATTCAGGGCATTCTTTATGCAAATACACTTTCTGCCCTTCCCGATTCCTTGCTGGGAAGAAAAGAGAACGTTTATTTGCATTGCTAACCACACTGATTTTTATTTTTGCCATGCAATGCTAGAACACAGCTGTCGATACCACCAAGGAAGAATTTTAGCGAGGGATGACATTTTTAGAAGCTTCGTTCTGGCTAAAGGGTGGAGAGAGGAGGACAGGCTGGAACAGAAGCTAGAGGGAATGCTGGAGGCACCATCACATGGCTGATGTAGTGATTGGGGTGGCAACTGACAAGGGCCTGGATTAGGGAACCAGCACAAAGGATTAAGGGGAGCTTGATTTCAGAGATACACAGCGGGATGAGCAGGACTTGATGATTGATTTGTATGGGGAGGAACGTGAGTGATGATTAGTGAGACAGGGGACACGGACACACACGCACACATGTGCACACATACGCACACACGCACACAACTCTTCACATCCAGATGACCCAGCATTCACAGAGAGGGTTGTGTCTTTCCTCACTTACAGAATAGAGATCTTATAGAATTCCACCATCTGAGCAACTTCTCTGGGACCTGAATGAACGAAGACAGCGTAAGTCCATGTCACAATTTACCTAAGCATAGTTTAGAATAGAGTTACTGTGCTGGCCACAAAAAAATGACATCCCCCTCTCGGGGAAAATGAGCACCGGCTGGTCCACCACTCACGGCTCTGCCCTTTCTTTGGTTTGCCCTTGTCTTAGGGTTCCTATTGCTGTGAAGAGACACCATGACCACAGCATGGTCCTTTTTTTTTTTTTAAGTTTTTCGAGACAGGTTTCTCTGTAGCTTTGGAGCCTTTCCTGGCACTAGCTCTTGTAGACCAGGCTGGCCTAGAACTCACAGAGATCCGCCTGCCTCTGCCTCCCGAGTGCTGGAATTAAAGGCGTGTGCCACCACCGCCCGGCTTAGCATGGTCCTTCTTATAAAGGAAAAACATTTCATTGGGTGGCTTACATTTTCAGAGGTTTAGTCCATTACAATCACAACCATGGTGTGACATGGTGGCGTGCAGGCAGACATGGTGTGGGAACAGAGAGTCCTACTGATAGGCAGGCAGGAGGAGGCTCACTGGGTGCGGCTTGAGCCTATGTGAGATTTGAGAGCCCACCTTCATGGTGACACACTTCCTTAACTACCTACCAAGATCACACCTACTCCAACAAGGCCACACAGCCTAATAGAGCCACTCCTTTTGGGGGTCATTTTCTTTCAAATCACCACTGCTGTCCTTGGAGGTAAAGTCTGTGATTTTCAGTCATAAAATCCTCCTGTTCTTTGATTGTATCCAATCTGGAGCTGAGTCTGCTTCCTTTAATGTTTTACCCAGCCTCATCCTAAATGCTCCAGTAGATTTCCTGCCACTGTTCTCCTGGAAAACCTCCAGGTTGCCCATGTTGAGTGTTCTCCTTCGCAGTGTTTGGTGATGAGCTCAGCTTACTCAGCTTCATGTGTGTTCCTGGTAGTTTCTGCTTGAAGAACATGGGCACTAAGTATAGTTTCTTGCTGATTAGGAGGCTGAGGTCAGCCATAGTAAGATCTTGTTTCAAAAGAAGACAAAAAGAGAACGGAGGCTGTGGGGACCGGGCTGAAAGGGGAATGATTATTTCTGAGATACTTGCTTGGACAAGCAGATGTTGGTAGTGCCAATAATGGGAAAAAGTTCACTGGAGGAGAAGGGAACTTCTTCTGTTTATCTTTGAGATAGCAGCAAGTTAAAGCAATTAGGGATGCAGAAGAGGCAACTGGGTGGATACGTAGTTCTGGAGCTTAAGGAGACAACTGTGTTGAATCTGTCTGTCTAAACTGTTTGTGTATCTATGTGGTAGTTGAATAAGAATGGTCCCATCGGCTCATATTTTGGAAAGCTTGGTTCACAGTCAATGGAACTGTTTAGGAAGGATTAGGGGGTGTGGTCTTGTTGGGGGTGAGTTACTGAGGGTGGGAGGTTTCAAAAACCTACCCTGGCCTAGTCTCTCTCCCTCCCTCTCTCCCTTCCTCTGTGTATGTGTGTGTCTGTAGTGTGTGCTCACACTTGTCTGTCTGTCTCTCTGCCTGAAACTTGAAGGTCAGACGTGAGCTCTCAGCTACTGCTCCATCACCATGCCTGCCTGCCTGCCACTGTGCTCAATGCTATGGCCTTCATGGACTAAGCCCTGAAACTAAGCAAGCCCCCAGTTAAATGTTTCCTTTTATAAGGTGCCTAGGTCACGATGTTTCTTCACAGCAACAGAGCAGTCACTAAGATACTACGCAACTCACCACCCTAGGGCAAATGCTCAACTCTGGGGGTCTGGGTGAAGTGATGTTAATCAGCTCAGCTAAGCGATGTTGGGGGAGGATGGATATTAAGCATCTCAGTCCATCTTGAATTTTTGGGTTAAATGGAAAAGCTGTGCAGGGGGCAGTGCTTGTCAAAGCGTGTCTGGTTGGTTGTCTCAGATCTGGTTCTGCAAGGTGTTTCGAATGGGTCCTTATTGATTGGAGGGTGATAGCGGCCGTATCACTGTGGTGTGATCTTTCTGTGAGATTCTGCTCGTCCAGGAATGGGGCATGGAAGAAGATTTTGGGACACTTTCAATTACTTTGTAAAGGGTGTGAGACAGGGCTGTCCCAAGGCTGAGTGAGAGTGAGGTACCGAGTTACTCTGACCTGGTTGTAGTCAGTCTTGACGTGTGACAGAAGGGTAAACAGCTTTCTGTGACGTCACTCTTTTATATTAAGCAAAGTAACCCAGACTCAAAAGGGCAAATTCTGGTACATTCTCTCTCATATATGAACCCCAAATTATAATTTGTATGTATATATCTGTCTATGCACAGGGGGTACAGGTCATAAAGATAGAAAGGGGTGGGGGAAGAGTGTTCGGATGGAAACTTCAGTCCAGCCCCTGGCATCCAGATATCCAAAGAGTCTGGAATGTTTGGGTAGAAGCCTCACCCCAGCCCCTGGCATCCAGATATCCAAAGAGTCTGGAATGTTCAGATTGAAGTCCCACCCCAAGTTCTCTCCCTTGGAGCTGCCTCAGTCCAGACTCTGCCCCTGAGAAAGCCTGCCAAATGCTGACCCTCCCCAGAGATGTTCAAGACCATTCCCACAGGGTATTTAAACCACTCCCCAGAGAACAAACATGTGGTTTTCTAATCTTCCTTTTCCGACTCCTCTCTGGGGGCAGACCGGACCGCCATCTGGGAGTGTTTGTATCCATTAAACCTGGGCTTTTTCTAAATCAGTTTGATTTGGTCTGATTTGGATTGTTGCGTCGGCAGAGAGGCTTATTGGGGTGCAGAAACTTTTCAAAGAGGTCTTAAGATGAGGGGAATACCTACATGAAGGTTAGGCAGAAGTCTGACCCACAGTTTCAAGATGAAGAAGGCTGATGCAAAACGAAGGCCCCATGCCAGGCTTGTGCCCTGCATTTAGTTTCTTTGTAGGCCCAGGAAGGAAGTGGTGCTTTTAGCCAAAGCAGTTTCTAAGTCCCTGTTATCGCTACAGCTCACACACAAATGTACCCAGAAACAGTCGCTGAGAGTCTTCATACAACAACCGAGGCTGGGATTGGCCAGGATTGCCTAAGAGGAAGCAGAAAAAGAAAAGAAAAAAAGGGGCTGAAAAGGCTGAGGTCAGAAAGCCAAGAAAAATCCCATATATTTAGGGGCAGGGAAGGCTCGAGAAGGAGATGTCTGAAGAATGGGGGTTGAAGGTGGCGGCCAAGAGTTAAAGGATGGAGCTTCTAGAAGGAGGATGGGATTGGTGACTTCAGACGCAGGCTTTCCTGCAGCTGCCTGGCACATTGGCTATCACTTTTGGGTCTCCCTTTCTCCTGCTGTGCAGCACGCTGGAGCAGACAAGCTTCCAGCCCTAGCTCTGGAATCAGCCTTTCTCCTAAGGAGTTCTGCTTTCTTTTACTGGAGCACAACATCTAGAAACCAGGAACCTGTTTCCTATTTCTTGTAAAGAAACTTCCCTGTAAGAAGCTGTGGGTAGGGAGCTGGAGAGATGGCTCAGCGGTTAAGAGCATTGCCTGCTCTTCCAAAGGTCCTGAGTTCAATTCCCAGCAACCATATGGTGGCTCACAACCATCTGTAAAGAGGTCTGGCGCCCTCTTCTGGCTTGCAGGCACACATGGAAGGAATGCTGTACACGTAATAAATATTAAAAAAGAAGAAGCTGTGGGTATTATTAGATGTGGTGCCTTGGAAGGCAGAGGCAGGTGGAGCTTTATGAGTTCAAGGCCAGCCTAGTCATACAGTAATGAGTTCCAGGACAGCCAGACCGGGTCAGAAAAAAAAAGCAGCTATGATTATATTCTGTCATGCAGGTATAAAAGGAGAGAGTTGTGGCCAGGCAGTGGTGGCGCACGCCTTTAATCCCAGCACTCAGGAGGCAGACACAGGCGGATCTCTGTGAGTTTGAGGCCAGCCTGGTCTACATAGCAAGTTCCAGGACAAAGGACAGCAAGGGCTGGGTATATAGCTCAGTTAGCAGAGGGCTTGCCTTGAAAGACTGGATGCCTGGATGAAGCCTAGGACTACATAAGCCAGATAAGGTGATGCACACCTGAAATCTCAGGAAGAAGAAGGGGATTGGCAGTTTAAGGTCATCCTCAACATTGTAGCAAGACAAAGCCAGTCAAGATGCGAAGTCCTGTTTTTTTTTTTTTTTTTTTTTTGACTAGCAAAATATAGGTCCAACTCAGAGCTCAGAGTCCATCTGAGTTCCAGAGCAGCTAAGGGAGCCTCTGAGGTCTCAGAACAGAGAAATTTTGTTTTTGAAAGATTGTAGTCACCTGGGCAGCATTTGGGGCATCTGTGCCAAAAATTTATCTTAGTGCCAGCACACTCCTCTTGCTACGATAGCTTTCTTATTAAAGGAAGCGTTTTTTGCTGACTTACTCACTACACATTATTACTGAGTAGCAAACTTGAGGTTTGATGTGAACATCCCTAAAGGACCCAACTTTCCAACTCTTCTAGAAAGGACCCATTTTCCTAGCACCCATGTCGAGGGGATCCCTTACCTCCTACCATAGTTGATTAGGGTGGAAAGAAGTAAGCACAGCCTACAGCTGGCCCAAGCACACTCCAGTGTCTGATGCTGAGCAAGCACCAAGAGCCCATCTTCCAGATTCGAAAAGACAGAGCTGGGTCAACAGGCTTCTTTTCCATCTGAGACAATTGTGTGTGTGTGGGATGGTAGAGCCGACTTACTTGTGGCGTGATCCCCCGTGAAAAAAGCAGGTGCTAAGGAACCAGATGAAATGAGAAGACTCTGGGGAGAGGGAGGGCTCAGTGGGTGAAATGCTTGTCACACACGCCTGAGGTCAGGTCCCCAGAACCAATATAAATCCGGACTCAGGAATGCATGCATCTATAACCCTATCACTCCTTCAGAGAGATGGGAGGTGGGGGCCAGCACTTCCCTGAAGGCCCTGGTCTGTTCTATAGCAGCAGCAGCAGCAGCAACAAAACTTAACAAGAGAACCTAGTCTCTGAGAGGTGGTGGAAGATGAACACCAACACCTGAGCTTGTCCTCTGACCTTCACACCCTCGCAACACGTGAACACCCACATTCACACACAAATGTGCATGCGCATACACACACACATACAGAAGAGAGAGGAGGGTGAGGTGAGAGAAGATTCCAGATATTGTAGACAACTCTACTTCTTTGTCTGCAGGTCACACAATCTCCCTACAGAGACCCCCTTCCGCCTATGCTGGCTTGATTTGAGTTTCTGTTACATTTGGCCTAGAGAGAAATCTCACTCCTGCCTGCAGTGACTTTGTATGAGTCTGGCTTTAATTGACATAGTCAAGAGCTAATTTTGTTTTTATTGTTAAAAGTTAACTTCATTTTCATAAGTGTCCCCAACATCTTATTCAAAATGACATAAGGCACAGTGACCACAAATGACTTGCCTTTCCCCTAATAAAAGTGGCAGATGTTTGAAATGTCTCTTACTTTATATGTAGTGTTGGCCTATATCTATCCAGGCGCGTCCCAAGTGTCTTTTTCATAGAGACAACCTTAGTCTAAATCAGTGGTTCTCAACCTTCCTAATGCTGTGACCCTTTAATACAGTCCCTCATGTTGTGGTGACCCCCCAGCCATAAAATTAGTTTAATTGCTACTCCATAACTGTAATTCTGCTATTGCTGTGACTCATTATGTAAATATCTGAAATTCGACCCCTGTGGAAGGGTTGTTGGATCCCCAAAGGGGTCTTGACCTACAGGTTGAAAGCTGCTGCTCTAAACCGTGGTTTGATTCCTCATCTCTCTATCTCACTATTCACACCCTTCAAGCCTTCTCTATCTCACTATTCACACCCTTCAAGCCTTCTCTATCTCACTATTCACACCCTTCAAACCTTCTCTGTCTCACTATTCACACCCTTCAAACCTTCTCTGTCTCACTGTTCACACTCTTCAAACCTTCCCTATCTCACTGTTCACACTCTTCAAACCTTCTGTATCTCACTATTCACACTCTTTAAACCTCCTGTATCTCACTATTCATGCTCTTCTACAAACCTTCCCCATCTCACTATTCACACTCTTCAAACCTTCTCCATC
>JABTXL010005037.1:9547617-9563548 GCA_025134845.1 Neodon shergylaensis | reverse complement strand
CCATCTCACTATTCACACTCTTCAAACCTTCTCCATCTCACTATTCACACTCTTCAAACCTTTTCTATCTCACTATTCACACTCTTCAAACCTTTCTTCTGTAAGCCAGAAAGGCATCTCCGGTAAAGAGAAAGTAAGTGTTTTGTTAGTTTGGTGTTTTTGTTTGTTTTTTTCTTTCTTTCCTGTTTGTTCCATACATACAATGTTCCAAGGGCCTCCTCAGGTTCGCGCTTTGTCTAACCAGGACTTGTTTGCACAGGTCCGGCTGTCCCTGTTTACTTTCTGCTGGCCAAGCTCTTGGGGCTGAAAGGAAATGTGATCTTGGTGTTGACCCAGATGCACACGGATTTCAAGGACGTCCAAGATGAGTAACACTTGACTTCTTAGAAGAGAGCCCTGGGTCTGGGGCAACTCTAAGGACACCACCACCAGAGGTTTTCTCAGCCTGCTCTGCCTTAGAGAACAAACTTCCTGTTTCCTCCTCGGGAGTTCCCCTTCCTCAACTCCAAGTCTAGATCCCAGCAACACTCGGAACAATTCCATCAAGAGCAGAGTCGTGGTCCGGCCTCAAGGTACATGAATTAAACCAGTGCAACAGAGGAGGCTTCAAGATCTTTACGAATGCCACCATCAGGCCAGTCTTCTGTCTCTGCTGTCTGTGAATTTGAAGACATGTTAAGGCTGGCCTTTCTGTAGCCATTTTATGGCTATGAGGAGATAAGTCACCCGTATGTGAACAGAGAAACCAAGTCTTGGTTACTTGGCTAGAAAATAATTATCATTATTAGTTTGCAAATACATTTAAATGCATCTTAGTGTTACAATCGAAAGAATATTAACTGATATAAAAAAATCATGGGCAAGTCACTTGGACAAGAGGAAAATTTGGATACACACACATAAACTTTTGTGGTTTTCTTTGTGAAGGAACAAGCTCCCATAGTCAAATAAAAACTCAGAATCTTTTGGACTAACGAACCAGAAGAGATGTGCTTGTTGTGCCGTTCGTCTATAAGAGAGTGATGTGTCAGAAACAAGGCCTGAGCTCTTCCTCCCGTAAAAACCCAGTAAGCTGTCAGCATAGCAACAGTATGAGAGGGAGGACCCAGTCTGCTGCGATCTCTATGGTAACAATCTGTTCCAATGAGACAGCCGCCCTGATTAGTGACTTTGAGACACCAGGAAAATCCACTGCAAAGTTGTAATAGGCATCTCCAGAGGAGCAGAACTGATGGCGTGCACACACAGCCCTAACAGGATTCATTAGATGTGCTGACATGCGCAGATGCCCAATGTCCCACAGCGGCCATCTGCAGTCAGCAGAGGGGGAGACCATAGTTGCTCAAAAGCTGCAAGCCTCGGAATGAACGGGACAGCGCAGGAAGCCCCCATGTAAGGCTGGAGCCTAAAAGCCACCAGATCAGTGGTTCTCAACCTGGGTCACAACCCCCTGGGGGGTTGGATGATTTTCACAAGGGGTCGCATATCAGATACCCTGCACATCAGATATTTACATTATGATTCATAACAGTAGCAACATCACAGTTAAGAAGTAGCAAAGAAATAATTTTATGATCGGGTGTCACCACAGCCTGAGGGACTGTATTACAGGGTCGCAGCATGAGGAAGGTTGAAAACCACCACGCTAGGCTGTTATTGGTGATGTCTGTGTTCAAAGATGAAGACTCTGGAGTTGCCTGTTCAAGTGGCCACGCCAAACCACAGCTGGAGAGATGGCTCAGTTAGTAAAGGGCTTGCCATGGCCGGGCGATGGTGGCGGATGCCTTTAATCCCAGCACTCGGGAGGCAGAGGCAGGCGGATCTCTGTGAGTTCGAGACCAGCCTGGTCTACAGAGCTAGTTCCAGGACAGGCTCCAAAGCCACAGAGAAACCCTGTCTCGAAAAACCAAAAAAAAAAAAAAAAAAAAAAGGCTTGCCATGGAAGAAGAAGTGAGTTTGATTTCCAGAACCCACAAAAAAAAGTCCAGGTATGAGGGCCAGTGGGATGGCTCAGTGGTTAACAGCACTGGCTGCTCTTCCAGAAGACCCAGGTTCAATTCCCAGCACTCACATGGCAGTTCACAACTGTCTGTAACTCCAGCTCCAGGAGATCTGACACCTTCACACCAATGCACATAAAATAATGCTCTTGTACCCTGTAAAGATTTGTTACTTGCATTGGTTTAATAAAACTAATTATGGGTTTCTCCAGACTGCATGTTGTCCTGGGGAAAAGACCAGACAATCAGTTTTATTTAGCCTTGTGGGAAGAGCAAAAGTCATTTCCATCTTAATACTTCTCATCTAAATCAGAGCATTGTGTAAAGAAAAATTCCTGCCAAACCGGTTCCCCATCAGAACATGACATCCAAACAACGTATCGCACTCAGTGAATCCTCGACCCTGCACTGGGCCAAGGAACTGTTTGCTTCCTTTTAGCACGCTGCACTGCTGGGTTTCTTGGAAAGTGGGTATCTTTCTGAGAACTGTTTCAGAAGAAAAGATGAAGATAGAAGATGCAATACTATGCAATAGGGACCGGGTAGATGGTTCTGTGGGTAAGAGCACTTGCTATGCAAGCACGAGGGCCTGAGTTCAAACCCTCCTCACCCACAGAAAAAGATGGGCGTGGCCTTGCAGGTATCAGTAATCCCAGCGTGGTTGGGAGTAGAGGAGGAGGAGACTGCTGGGACTTGGGCTGCCAGTGTAGCTCCAGGTAAGATCTCCTGCTTCAAAGGAGTAAGACCGACTGTGATAGAGCAGGACACCAAATGTCCCCTGGCCTTCATTCTTACCCACCTCCTCAACACGTGCAGACACCATGCATTTCTACACACACACACACACACACACACACACACGCACGCACGCACGCACGCACGCAGACAGAGGAATAAAGAAGCGGAGGAACACTCTGCAGTAAAATAGGCTTCTGGAATGAAAAGCATCACTATGAGGCGTTTCACCGCTTGACTGACCAGAGTGAGGTGCTCGGGGTTTTGTTTTAACAAGCAAACTGTTATTACTGCTGTTCAGGGATATTTCGGTTACACTTCCTCCTCAAACCTCCACGTGCATAAGGTGGTGAAATGATTCATCAGGGACTGGAGAGATGACTCAGTTCTTAAGAGCACTGGCTGTATTCCCAGAAGACCTGGGTTAGATTCCCAGAACTCACCTGCTGGCTCACGATTGTCTGTACCTCCAGTTCCAGGGGATCCAATGCCCTCTTCTGGCCTCTGTGGGCACCAGGTACACACATGGAAGCCAACAAAATACCCATACACATAAAATGAAATAAGAAATTTAAAAGATGATTAATCTGATTGTACATCCATCCACTTAACAGACAGTGAGAAGATAAAAGAAGCCACTTCCCCGCTTGACTCTAAAGATCAAAAGGACATGAGGGTGGTCTTCCTTCTTTAGCTGTGACTGTGATTCTGGTAAGGACAGAGCAGAGGAAGGACTAGTATGTGAAAGAGGCTAATGCCAATCTTTATCGCCCCTCAATTACTTTGACTCACATCAGAAAATGGGTTATTTTGAAAACTCTTATAGAAAGAATAGAAGGATGCTTGCCTAGCCTTTATTCGGGGACATATAATCCTTGAGGAGGGAGTCAAAACTGATGATATACAATAGAAAATCTTCCAAAATTTTTTTCTTTTTTTCTTTCTTTTCTTTTTTTTTTAGTTATAAACTGATCCATTAGCTCAGACTTCTTATTAACTCTTATAACTTATTGTTATAAGAGCCCATTGTTCTTATCTATGTTAGCCTCGTGGCTTGGTACCTTATTCAGCAAGCCAGTCACGTCTTGCTTCTTCTGTGGCTGGGTCACGACTGCCTTTTTTGGTTTTTCAAAACAGGATTTCTCTGTGTAGCTTTGGAGCCTGTCTAAGAACTCACTCTGTAGACCAGGCTGGCCTCAAACTCTGCCTGCCTCTGCCTCCTGAGTGCTGGGATTAAAGGCGCGCACCACCACTGCCCGGCCATGCCCAAATAGTCTAAGTTTCTCAGATCTATTAATACAGAGAGTATGGTGGTGAGGGTGAACGGCCCGCAGAGGCTCATGTGTTTGACGACTTCATCCCCAGTTAATAAAACTTTTGGGACATAAGACTGGTTTTGTTGGAGGAGGTGTGTCACAAGGGAGGGGTGTGGACTCTGAGGCTTCAGAAGTGTCCTGCCATCCTCTGTCCCCTCAGTGAGTTCTCTGTCCCGTTAGTGTAGTTTGAGAGGTGAGTTCTTAACTGTTCTATGCCATCTTCAAGCCATTGTGGACCCTAACCTTGCGGATCTGCAATCCGAATTAAACTTTCTTTTACAAGTTTCTTTAGTCATAGTGTTTTATCCCAGCAATAGAAAGGTAACTAGTACAGATAGTAATTCCATTCTTTGTTTTTTTTTTAATTTATTTTTATTTTATGTGCATTGGTGTTTTGCCTTCATGTATGTCTGTGTGAGGGTGTCGGGTCCCTAGAACTGAAGTCACAGACAGTTGTAAGCTGCCATATGGGTGCTGAGAATTGAACCCATTTGTTTTGGAAGAGCAGACAGTGTCCTTAGCCACTGAGCCATCTCCCCTGCCTCAGTAATTCTATTCTTGCATGCTTATTCTAAAGAATTAATAATAAATATAGACAGGGTCTATAGCAGTCAGTCCTTGCTTATCACAGGTGATATGTTCCAATACTTCCAGTATCATCTGAAATTGCAGATAGTACCAAGTCCTATTTTAATCCATCGATACTTATGACAGTTTAACTTATAGATTAGGCAAAATAAGGTATTAACTACAATAACTAGTAATAAAGAGAATGATTGTAATACACTGTAATAAAAGTTACTTCAAAATTATGAATTATTTACCTCTAGAAATTTCCATCTAATGTTTTTGGACTATGACTGACTATAAGGAACCAACATGAATGTATATCGCTTTATAATCAGAAATAATTATTTAAAATTAGCTGGAGAGAAGACAAGTTCCATCTTCCCGGCTTCTCAGGCTACAGGCCCTGGTTCCTCCTAACAAGACCAAGTGCCAGGTGTTCTCCCTTTAATGAGTTTGGTGATTAAGAACCTCCAGCCCGTGGTCCCCACCGAGAGAGCCTTTTGTAGGAAGATGGAAGTGGTCAGGAGTATCAGGGGTGTGGAAATGTGGTAGGGGAATCATTTATGTTGACAAGACTAGGAAACACTTTAATACCTCGACAGGAAGAAAAGCATCCCACCTAATGTGCTTTTTCTCCTATTCAAGAGAATCTGAAAACAGCTGAGTGTCCCCAGCCATCACTGCCAGGCGATTATAACCTGGGAGACATTTCCCCAGGACCACAGTGGATCTTCTGGAAGCGCAAAGATCACGTGATGATTACGACATCCTGTCTGGGCTGGTTGAAGGGCTGTGCCTCCCTGCTGCAGTCTGCCCAGAAGTGGATCGACATCCCGCACACACAAGTCTCTCCTTCCTCCGAGGATGGGCTTCTGCGGAGAAGCAGGCTGGAACAAGGTGGTTCTTCCTGACAGTGACTTGAACCCCTCTCAGTCTGCTCCTAAGAACCACCTTGAGCCCTCATCTTTCCTGATGCATTGACTGAAAGCCCCCAGATGTCTGGAAATCCTGGCATCTAAGGGTTAGAGGTCAGGAATCCTTTCCCGGGTTCCAGATCTTTCTTATCTATTTATTTATAATGAAAAAAAAAATGGCCTGAGAAAGATTAACATTTTTTTTAAAGTATCCTAGGTCAAGATGACACTCAAATGTGGGCAGCGCTATTCCCTAGACTAATGTCTTTCATTAAAGGGAGGAAGCTGGTTGACCACCAGGGTTAACAACTCTCTGCTTGCTGGCTGTGGACCCAACAGGACTAGCTGGCTCAAACTCCTGCTTCCACGACTTTGCCACCATGGTGAGCAATACCCTCAAACCCTTAAGCCAGAATTAACCCTTCTCTTAAGCTTGCCACTTTTGGGGCAGCGACAAGACTGGTAATCAATAAGAAGCCCCGGATGGCTTTTAAGACCTCCCGCCAGGTCCCTTCTTTTAAAGGTTTCACTACTTCCCAACAGCGGCACAGGCTGGGCACCGAGATTTAACATGGGGACTTGGGTAGACATTTGAGATCCGATGACAACACTTCCTCACTCCATAATACAATTCTACAATAGCAACCTAAAGAGAGCACTCCAAGAGCAATGGATGGACTCGTGTGTGTGTGTGTGGGGGCTCAGTAATGGGTTAGATGGGAACAGTTTTAAGCAGTTCATTGAAGCTGCTTCCAATTTTTCATTATTATACACAGAGTCCCTGACTTACAATGGCTTGACTGAAAAAAAAAACCATTAGCTTTATGGTGGTGTGAGTACTATATTATTCAATAGAAACTACACATTGAATTTTGAATTTGGTTGTATATAGGTATGTATCTTGATATTATGGGCTTGTCACTCTAGACTGGTGAACCAGTTCCTTAAATAAATCTCTCTCTCCATATATGTGTGTGTGTGTGTATGTGTATATATGCTGTTGGCTTGTTGTACCTAGAAATTCATTGTTCATTGGGTTGAAATGTTAATTGGCAGCTATGTGCTCTCTTTCTCTCTTCACGCGTGTGTTTGCGTACACACACACACATACACACCTTTTGCCCCTCTGACCCTTTGCCATAATTACCATCTGGAGACCCCCCCCCCGAAAGGCTCTGGCATATATACCTTACTTTTCGGAAAATAAGGAGTCTTTCTGATTAGGGACAGGAGCAGATTAAAGATGTTAAATATATAAAGCCAAGTATTGGGAATTTGCTTTATGGACCTGCTTCTCCTCTGTTATCAGTCGAATGCAGAATTTCCTCTTTCTTCCTTTTTTTTCCCTTCCCTTTTCTATCTCCAAGAAAGGGCAGAAAGAAGCTGTTCTTGGTGGCTGTGAAGCAATGGAGGTTCTGTGATGACCCTGGGATCGCGAAAGCGGGCACGGAAATTTGCCATCAGTGTTTGTTACCAGATATTACGGTGCAGAGCAAGTTTAAGCTTTCTTGGAAAGCGGCTTTTCAGTGAAACTAGGACAGTATTCTTAATTTATTACCCAATGAAAGTGTCTGCCAGAAAGAGGGTGGCTCCAAGGGTCTGACAACCTGGGAAGTGAAAGAGCCGGTTCTACTTTCTGGACACATTGTAAGCTCAAAGAATAACTGTCCCCTGGTGAATTGACCACTTTTTCTTATTCAACTATTTATTTTACATCCCAGCTGTAGCCTTCTCCCACATCCTCCCCTCCCAATCCTTCTCCCCATTCTCCCCCTCCCACCACCCAAACCCCTCCCCTTCCATCTCCATCCAGGAAAGGGCAGGTCTCCTATGAGTATCAATAAAACATGGCATATCAGGTCGCAGTAAGAATAATCACTGCCCCATGTATTAAGGCTGAGCAAAGAGACCCAGCATGAGGAGTAGGGTCCCAGAAGCCAGTGGAAGAGGACTTGACCATTTTTTACGTCACCAAGACCTGTCCAGAGGCGGCTTTGAAATGCTCCCCACTTTCTATAACTCTCAGGTAGCCCCCACCCCTTTTCAAAGGAAACTGGAAGCATTAGCTTTTTTTTTTGTCTGTCATAAGCAATCATCACAAAATGGGTAACTTAGAAACATGGAAACTTATTTTCTCACAGTTCTAAAGGCCAAGAGCCTATCAAGGTGCCAGCAAGATGGGATCCATTCTCAGGTCCCGAGGGAGAATCAATTTCCCGTCTCTCTCAGAGCCTCTGGTGGCTGCTGCAAGATTTGTGATCCAGGACTCAGGGAACTTTCTCCAGGGGACCATTGAGATAAAAACTGAGGCTAAAACGTGAATGCATAGGCACCGTTTTATCTGGAAGGAAATCAGAGGTGAGGAAAAGGGGTGGGAGGTTTAAGCTGCCCGGAGAGGAAAGGCAATCTCTTCCGTTTCTGGGGTGGTCTGAGGGTTTGATAGTCACGAGGAAGTTTCCTCATGATTTGAGGGGACTTTCCTGCACAAGACACTGATTCCATGTCCAGTTTGTCCTTGAAGACATCCTGACACGATCTTGGATCTTTTGCCATAAGATAAAGACTGGCGGCAAGCGTGTTTCATCCGTTGTTGACAAGGAGGAGGGAAACTCGTGGTGGGTAACAGGTTTGATGGGTTAAGGGCTTGAGAACCTATGTCTCATTTGCATGCGTCATTCCTCCTCCGTCTTCAGTGTCTTCTCTGCCTGTCCACTTTCCCCTTTCCTTCACACTGTCTATGGACTTAGGACTCAACCTAAGCCCACATGCTTGCTCTTCTCCGGAGAGAGCCCTTCATTAATGACGCCTGTAAAGATTCTTTTTCCAAATTAAGTCACTTCACAGGTTCCAGGGACTGGAACACGGACTTATCTTTTGAGTGACGACTCAACCCACTTCTCAAGCCTTCCTAATCATCCAGCTCTCTATTCCCCAAATGGGGAAGTGAGGTAGATTCTTCCCCGGGGTAGCACGCTGAATCTTCTCAGGTTACTCCACTGACTGCTGTTGTGTTGGTGAATTGCAAGCCCCCACCTCTCCCGCCCCCACCCCCCGTATCTGAAGATGTTACATCTCTAGTGAGGTGATTAGATTAAATGAAGTCATCAGGGCGGTTCCCTAACACAATCTGACTGGTGTCTTTAGCAGAGAGGGAAATGAGGTCACTGGCAAAGATGGCTATCTGCAAGCCAAAGAGAAGTCTCAGGCGTAATCAGCTTTGCTGGGAACCTGACCTTAGGCTTCCAGCCTCCAAGACCATGACAATGCAAATTGCTGTTGCTTTAGTCTTTCAGTCTGTGGTGCTTGACCATGACAGTCCTTCTAGTGAACCCAAGTGCTACAAACCCACTCTCTGCACAGAGGTGCGTCCTGCCAGGCTCTCTGGAGAGAGCTACCACATTAGAAAAGAAGACCCAAAGCAAGACATTCTGTTTCTTATAATGTCTCAAGGATGGGGCTTATTATTATTATTATTATTACTTTTGGTGGAGTAGATGACAGGGTCTCACTATGTAGTCTGGGCTGGCCTGGAACTCACTGTGTAGATCAGGCTGGCCTGGAATTCATAGAGATCTACCTGCTTCAGTCTCCCTAGTCCTAGGATTAAAGATGTGGCCACCATGCCTGGCTTCATCTACGTCTTCTGGTTTTCTGATGAACAGTGTTGTTTCCTGGTATCCGTAACATAACAGAGTAGATTTCTCTTATGTTAATAACATAGCGCTTCTCTGCCTCGGCGGATCCTGAGGTGTAATGGAACAGTTTATGAAATTCTAGAAAAGGATTGATTGGTTTGATGTGGGTTTTGGTCCCAGAGCCAATGTTTGTGATCTAAGAGCTCGGGTAATATCTTTATCACTATAGGAAGGCACACTCATCCCTGCAGCCAGCAAATTAGGACGTCACAAGCGGAAATTCTGTCTGAACTCTACCTTACCAGCCCTAAGCATTCAGCGAGAATTTTTCAGGTGTAGTGTCAGCAGAGGAGCATATATTTGAATGCTTGGTCCCGGTTGGAGAAACTGTTTGGGAATTACTAGGAGGTATAGTTTTTTTTTTCCATTCTTTGGGGGCCCGTCACTCAGCTCTCAAATAAATTCACAGAGACTCATTCTTACTTAAGAATGCCCAGCCTTAGCTTGGCTTGTTTCTAGCCAGCTTTTCTAACTTAAATTATCCTATATTACGTTATCTACATTTTGCTTCTGGGCTTTTTACCTTTCTTTATTCTATATGTCTTTCTTTCCTTCTTACTCCGAGGCTGGCTGTGTGCTTTGGGTTTCTGGCCCCTGGCATCCTCATCTCCTCCTTTCCTTGCTGCTTGCTCTTCCCTAGATTTCTACTTCTGTTTATTCCCTCTGCCTGCCAGCCCAGCCTATCCTTTATTAGACCAATCAGGTGTTTTAGGCAGGCAAAGTAACACAGCTTCACAGAGTTAAACAAATGCGACATAAAAGAACGCAGCACATCTTTGCATCCTTAAACAAATGTTCCACAGAATAAACAAATGTAACACATCTTAAACTAATATTCCACAAAAAGGAGGTGTGCCCTTGATGGAGGAGGTGTGTCACTGGGTGCCGGCTTTGAGATTTCAAAACCATTCCCAGTTGACTCTTTCTTTGCCCTGTGCTTTGTGGATCAGATGTAAGCTCTCAGTTACTGCTCCAGCTCCATGCCTGCCTGCCTGCTGCCGTGCTCCCTGCCAGGATGATCATGGACTCTAACCCTCAGGAACTGTGGAGCTCCCAAATTAAATGCTGTCTTTTATAAGTTGCCTTGCTCACGGTATCTCTTCACACCAATAGAAAAGTAACTTAAGACACCTTCATAGAATGAGTTGTATCCAGGAAAGGGAGGAAAGACCCTACTTGTTTGCATAGCTCAGAGACACAGTTCCTGGCATGAAACCGCCATCCCCTGCCCTCGAATTTGATCCACAGAAGATCCTGGGTTAGCTCCATGCTTCAAGGACAAGGGAGGGGTTTGCCAAAGAGCAATGGAGACTATAACAGAATGCCAAATCAATGCAGGCTTCTGCCTTTCTGGACTTGTCTAAATGCCTTGAATACCCCTCAAGCAGGTTCCTTGGTGACTCTGTGCATTCCAAAGGCCATTCCTACAGTGTCTGTGTATTAAAATGTCTGTCGTCTAGACATTTGTCATCTCCCATCAAGTCTAGGTCAGTACAGTTGAGCAGATCTCGGACAATGCTATAGAATGGCTGTCCAGAGAACTTAGAGTTTTAGAAAGAGTTTGAAGAGGATGTATTCAAACACAATCTTTCCTTTTTTTTAAGTCCCGATACATATTCATTATAGCATAGCGTTAGATTTCACAAAGTCAATTTCTTTCAAATATATCATGTACGTTAACTATATTCATGTCCCTCATTCCTCCCCTTAGCCTCCTCTCCCCCTTTCTTTCCCTCCTAGTCTTCTTCCTTGCCCCATCTCCCTTCTGCTTCCATGTCATACATGTGTATGCACATACATATGCATACATGTATATGTGTGTGTGCTTTCTGTCTCTGTAAAAAAAAAACCTAAGACCCACAAATATAAGCAAGTTTTGTTTTGTTTAAAGAAAAGCCTTATCATTTTCACAGATTATGTTAACTGATAGCCCGATTCTGGTTTGCTTGCTGTTCACAAGCCTGCCAAGAGAAGGCTTTTTTGGGGGCACCACTAAATAGATCTTTTTTTTATTATGATTTTTCTTTACTCTTGGGAATTCCATACATGTATACAATGAAATATGAGACCTTATCTAGCTATAAAATATAGTATGTCATGTACTATATATTATAGTTTCTTTTTTAAAAAAGACCCCATAGCTTCTCCCTGGAGAAACTGCAGAGAGAGCCTGTGTTTTAGGCAAGCTCATCCCATGTTTGAGTGCTGGTGGGCACAGCAGCTCCCAGCAGGAAGGAGAGTCCCAAGCATATACAACTGAAACAGAGGTAGTCCGAGCTGAAGAGGAAGAAGCCCCACCCCTGCCCTATCAGCTTGATTCCTGGGAACGGAAGTAACTCTTCCCCATGAAGTCTAGTCAAAGTTACAAGCCTGTTCTCTGAGTCAAGGTTATTGAGTTATCTGCTTTGAAAAGAAAGAGAGAGACAGGGGGAGGGAGGGAGAAAAGGAGGGACAGAAAGAGAGAAAATGACAGAATCTCAGATAGCTCAGACTGATCTCCAATAAGGTGTATAGCCAAGGATAACATTGAACTGGTAATCCCCCTGCCTCCACCTTCCAAGTTCTAAGATTACAGGTATGTACCATCGTACCCTCTGAGTTGATGTTCTGACCTGGAGTATATGGTGTAAGAGTAGGGAAGGGAAGCCCCCTGTGGGAAGCAGAGCAAAGTCTCCTAGACTACCCACAGAGGTCTTTTCCCAGCCACTGGAACTTGTTTGAGGACCACAAGGCAAAGGGAGGTGACCTTAAAATGAGGAGGGTGTCCTGGACCACTGGGGAGTCACGGTGGGATCCTAGGGGTCCTTCAAAGTGGAAAGAAATAAACAGAGACAAAGGAGAGAGAAAAGACTATGCCTGGATGGTGTTAGCTTTGAAGGGCGGCTCTATAGCCAAGGAACGTGGGAAGCTGCTAGAAGCCGAAGAGGGTGGGAAAGACACTTTATACCAAAGAGGGCAGGCAAAGATACTACACCAGGCTTCTAGAAGGAGCAGAGCCCTGTTGACACCTTCACGCTAGCCTAGTGAGACCCAGTTTGGACTTCTGAGTTCCAGAACTCTAAGGTTCCCAGTCTGTGTTGTCTAGAGTCACTGCTTTGAGGGACATTATGATAGTAACAACCGAAAACTACAACACCCCCAACAACAAAAAAGAAACAGTGTTCTTTCCAGAAGGCAGGAGGTGCTGGACAGGGAAGTAGGCTAGAGCAGCTGCATCTATGGACCAGTCTCTGGGCATCCTGCTAGGTATTTTCTAAGACGAGAAACAATCTGCTTCCCGTCACATCCATGGTCGTGGACTTCTGTTCCTTAAATGCTCACAGTGCCCGTGGGCAAGGGCAGAAAAGTCTGTGTGCCCTGCACAACCTGGGCGGCTGTTTCCTTCCTCCACTGCCGGTTGCCAGGAGCAAATTACTCAATCTTTGTAGGCATCAGTGAGGTGATGACAGTTATCTGATTTTTTTTTATGATGATTAAAGATGTATACGTATAAAGAACTTTGCCTCACTGCTGGCACATAGGGGACACTTAAGAAATCTTACTAGGAATTCTAGTGACATCTGGTAATATGGTAGAATTCTGGCCTCGGGGCCAGACTGCCTGGGTGCGGAACCCATCTTTGCCTCTGGGAATGTCTGTTAGGGCAAGTGATAATATCTCTTCACCCAGTTTTGTTCTTATGCAAAATGCAAATGTTATGAACGTTACCCCACATAGCTGCCAGGAGGAGCAGGATTAATACAATTAAAGCGCCAGGTAGCGCTTCATACATACGATACATGCCATCTTCCACCATCATCTGTCCCCTTTAGCACAGGGTCACCCTCACTCTGGGTGGTTAATAACTAAACAAGCTTGGTGGCTTCTCGCACAATCTCCAAGACCTTTCCAGGTGGGGAGAACCGCAATAGCGACACTGTGGAGGAACATTATCATCTTTCTTCCAATCAGGAAGCAAGATGTGGTAATACTCCGTCACGCTGCTGCAAAGGACCGTGGGAAGTCCGTTATCCTAAACACACCCCCCTCGTTGGGACAGGAGTGTTCAACGTCATGTTCTCCTCTAAAGTCCTGTAGAAGTGTCTGGCTGACCTGTCGATTTCACGCTTGGTAAAGCGGTGAGAACATTAGGTTAAGAAGCCCTGTGAACTTCCTGTTGAGAGAAATCCTTTCCACACTACCAAGAACTCTCACTGAAGTAGATAACCGACAGGAAATATGACAGCCCGTTGGTTTGTTGGTAAAGCAGCCTTTGATGGCAACAGCTGATTTAATCAAAACATTCTGGTGCTTCCTCTCCCCTCCCCCCCCATGTGAGCCCACACAAAAGATGAACCAATCCAGCTGCAAAAAAATATTTGTTTAACTTTGCCACATGTGTTTACTCGTAGTGACTGTTTAACTTGATTGGGCGGAGCAGCTGGAAAGAGAGGAATACCCGAGGCCCTCTACGACTCTGACAACTAGCAGGAATTCCAGCAGTCTGGCGGCATTCCCTCTCAACCTGTGTGTCATAGTTCCTCAAGTTCCTTGCCTTCTTCGTCTGAGTCAGAGAACTGGTCCGGTTCCGCATCAGGCTTTGGGGGCAGGAGTGTAGAACATGAATTCGAGAAAATAAATAATGTGTGCTTGCCTAGCTGTGCAGATGATTTTTAACATATGTTGCTTATTCTACAAAGTCTATTAAAGCATTTGCGCAAAGCGTTGTCTGGGCAGGGCATTGTCTGCTCTGGGTTAGGTGTCCCAGGAAAGCGACGTTCCCAATTAGACACAGGTTAAGCCTCAGAATCCCCAGTGTCATTAAGACCCACACCAGTCACATGAATCCCCATCAAGAGCAGAAGCTCCAGTGATCTGTGGCTGGGCTTTCTGGAAGCTTCTGGACAGGTTCTATATTGAGGTCGGCTCTCCAAGTTGAAAGTCTGAGTGAGGCAGAAGGGAGCAGAGGGGCGTTGACAAGATGGCTCAGCAGGTGAAAGTGCTTCCGTCAAGTCTGATGACGTCAGCTGGATCCCCAGAACGCACGGTGTCCTCTGAGCTCTACATGGACAACGAGGCACATGTGTGTACAGCCACGACCGCTACAGAAATAAAGTCAGTGTCAATATTATTCATCTTTAAGGACAGAGCAGAGACAAGCCAGAGGAGGAGGTGGCTGTAGCTGTAGCTCATCTTTTCTGAGCTGGGGAGGATTAAAAATATATGCGGTCCTCAGGCCCACGTCTGCTGATTCAACTAACGGAAGTTTGAAAGTACTCAAACCAAAACTGCACCCTAACAGAACACATGGCACAAATTACATTCCTCTTTTTCTTCTTTCTTTGTCTTTCAAGACAGGGTATCTTCGTGTAGCCCTGGCTGTCCTGGAGCTCACTCTGTAGGCCAGGCTGGCCTCAAACTCACAGGGATCCACCTGCCTCTGCTTCCTGGGTACTAGGATTGAAGGTGTGCACCACCACTACCCAGCAAATTATAAAGTAATTGTTTTAAAATTGTTTTTACAAGTATGCATTAATCATATGTATCATTGGTTTCATTATGACATTTTCATGCATAAAGACATAATGCCTTTTATTCATAGCCATCCTCCTGTCTCCCACCCACTCTCTTTCCCACTAGCCCTCCCTGCTTTCAATGTCTTTTTTCTTCTTATGACTTCCGTTAAGGTTATGCATAGAACTGTGGGTGGGAATCACTTACAGGATGGTGTGCACCTCACCACTGACTACACCACTGAAGAAAATGTCTCTCCCTCCCTCATCAGCTCCTAACCATGTGTAGATCCTTCTAGGACGGACTGCTGACAGGTCCAATCTTGTGGAGATCTAGGGTTGATAATCACAGCCGCTGTGTGTTCAGTGGTGCAACAGGCGATTGATGTCCAAAAGTCAGCGTTGCACCTCACTTCCCCGTCTCTTCTAGTTCCTCTACCTTCCTACCCCTTTCTTTCTACCCCTCTTATGTGATATTTCCCAGGCCTCAGACGAGGTGATACGGATGTCCCACTTATGGCTAGACTGTCAATGGTAGTTTATTCTCACTGCTTTGACCAGTTAGGAGACTTGGGGGGCACTGGACAGCTGCAAAGAGGAGTTTCTCTTTAGCTGGGCAAGTGGTGCCTAGAGCTGATGGCCTGCGTGCCCTCCTTGGAAGCCAGGTGAAGGCGGAAGGAAAGAACCAACTACTCAAAGTTGTCTTCTGTTCTCCATACATGTACTGAGGTTCCTACACACACATATGCATACACACACACACACACACACATGCATACACACACATGCATACACACATGCATACACACATGCATACACACACACACGCATACACACACACACGCATACACACACACATGCATACACACACACGCATACACACACACATGCATACACACACATATGCACACACACACACGCATACACACACATGCATACACACACACGCATACACACACACACGCATACACACACACACGCATACACACACATATGCATACACACACATGCATACACACACATGCATACACACATGCATACACACACATGCATACACACATGCATACACACATGCATGCACACACACGCATACACATACACATGCATACACACACACGCATACACACGCATATGCATACACACACATGCATACACACACATGCATACACACATGCATACACACACATGCATACACACATGCATACACAC
>JABTXL010005037.1:9516375-9547517 GCA_025134845.1 Neodon shergylaensis | reverse complement strand
CACACATGCATACACACACATGCATACACACACATGCATACACACATGCACACACACACATGCATACACACACATATGCAAACACACACACATGCATACACACACATGCATACACACATGCATACACACACATGCATACACACACATGCATACACACATGCATACACACATATGCAAACACACACATGCATACACACATGCATACACACACATGCATACACACACATGCATACACACATATGCAAACACACACACATGCATGCACACACATGCATACACACACACATGCATACACACACATATGCAAACAATATAAAATTACATGAAGAAAAGGAGCACCAGCTCCACTGATCATAGCTGGCAGTAGAACTATCCTGTGGGCATAAACATACTTATTTAAAGGTCAGTTTGATAGGTTCATTTTAGAAATAACATTTCATATAGCCCTAGGAGGCTTTGAATTTATCTACATAGTTGGGGATGACCTTGAACTTTTGATTCTCTTGCTTTGATGTCCTAAATGCTCAGATTGCAGGCCTGTACTTGGTTTACACAGCTCCAGCCATGGAACCAGGGCCTGCGTATGTTGAGCTGTTGAGTGAGCATCCGTGATTCCAAAACTATTGTGGAGAGAGGGAGGCAGAAGGATTGGCTTGAAGTTCATGGACCATCTAACATGCAGTATGAGGCACATGGAAGAAATGATTATGGCCCAGGTGCTGATGCATTACATATGCACTGATACATGCGCATGCTCGCACACGCACACACACAAATAAATAAGAAACTTCTGTTCCCTGGTTCCTAGGGAGGGATAGAGGCTGCAGATTGCAATCAATAACTAGTATAGTTTGGCGTCTTAAATGCCTCCAAGATCATATGCTGACTTGATCCCAAGACTAGCATAATCAGGTTGTAGAACCTTTAAGAGGTGGGGACTAGTAGAAGGAAGTTAGCTCATTTGTGATTGTGCCCTTGAAAGGGACAACAACATCCCAACATCTTCCCTTCCTAGTTATTTCCTGATTGTCATCAGATGAACAGTTTTCCTCTGTCCTGAAGTTACCACCACTCCCGGCGATGGAGACCACGTGACCATGGACTGGAGGCTCTGAAAATGTGATTTGCAAGCTCATTATTTCTAGTATTTTGTTACAACAGCAGAAAGCTAACACAATGACCGATGAGCAACTGTGTCTGTTTAGCAAAGCTGCCACCAGCACCTCAGCGACAGGGCTTAACGAGCCTCTGGGGTAAAGAGCACATTCACCCTTCAAGAGGCTAATGCATGCCAAACCCTCAGAGGCTTCTGCAAGAGCACCCCTTCCTCGGGTCCTCTCAACTGACTGTTCATTTGCATACAGTATGACCAACTGTATAGTGTTAAGTAAAAATTGTGGGTCATCGTGGACCAGGTTCCTGAACCACACTAAAGTTCAAGTTACTAAACTGGAACTAAACTGGTATCTTGCTTTCCAAGAAATCAGGTGAAAGATAACAGCTGAATTTCCCCAGAGGCAGCTTCAGCTGGCTCGACAGTGGCGCTCTTTCTGCCTTAATCCCTCTCCAAAATCGGTAACCTGAAGTGATCCAATATTAATCACATATTTTTCTATTCCTGTGTCTCTCGGCCTGATGCTTTTCCAGGAGAGCAGTCTGACATGATAAATTCACTTTTCTTTCTTTCTTTCTTTCTTTCTTTCTTTCTTTCTTTCTTTCTTCCTTCCTTCCTTCCTTCCTTCCTTCCTTCCTTTCTTTTTTAAACTTTTATTTATTTCAGATCTTTCAACCTACAGGAAGGATCAAGCCCCTCTGCCGAGCCTATGAAAACCCTTCTATGGAATGAAGTGTTGCCTGATTCTAGAATCCGTTTTAGCTCAATCAGCAACTGTCCAGAATGCACAAGGCACTAGATTTGATTCCTAGCATCTCATAAAACTGGGCATGGCTGTGTAATCCCAGTGTATAGAGGTGGAGGTTGGAGGAGGATCTAGGTCCAATCTGCTATTGTTGTTTTTGCTGAATGGTCACGTTGTCAAAACTACCTTCTAAATATTTCTGTTTATACTCATCAATTGATGTTTCTTAGTCACAGAAGCTTCTTTTTCCAGTGGGCAATGGCTACTACAGAGGCTCACAACTGGTTAGAGTACAGAGAACAAGAGACTGCGAGCGTGCATGCCTGAAGGAGACACATCTATGGCCACACCTCTCACCAGGTCAAGGGAGCATCGCAGAAGAGAGGCTGGGAAGAGTGCAAAGGCCTGAGGATGGAAAGGTGGGCTGTAAAGTGCTATGTTTTGGACATGGCATGGCCATTGCCTTTCAGAACTCAGAGCATCTGCAGTTACTTGGGCAAGATCGAGCCAGTCCAAATTCCACCAAATGTCCCTCTGGGCTTTGCCTTGAGGAGCGGTACAGTGATTATGAAGCTGCAGTCAGTAACTGAAATAGCAGTACATTCAGGTGCTCCCTAGCAGAAAACAGCTTCTGTATGGGGATGGTACCCTCTTTTTCACAGCACTCAAACAGGAGTACTGAGAGTCTTTCCAGCCCTGTATCACCCGGTCCTAACCCTGATGTGGACTCAAGTTCATGAACATTTGCCTTCCCCGCCCTCTCTTCCCCGCCAGGTCGAGCTGCTATTCCAGGTACAACCTCAGATCAATTCTGCAAATATTATTGGAAGTCTATTCGCTGACAAGCGTCATACCAGGAAACTGGAGGAATGGTGATACCTGTTTTGTTTATCAGTATCGTTCTTGGAATGCTAATACTGCACACGCTATGGCTTCTTTGAAGTTCAGGTTCCTGATCTATACAATGATGTGGGGTTCCCCTCTGTATGCTGTGAATATGTCTTATTACCCTTGGATAGTAAAGAAGTTGCTTTGGCCCATAGCAGGATGGAATAGAGCTAGGTGGGAAAACTAAACTAAAGGCAGAGAGAAAGAAGATGGAGTCAGGGAGATGCCATGTACCTGCCGAAGGAGAGGGACACCAGAACATTACTGGTAAGCCACAGCCTCATGGTGATACACAGACTAATAGGAATGGGTTAATTTAAGATATAAGAGCTAGCTAGGAATACGCCTGAGTCATTGGCCAGGCAATGTTGTAATTAATATAGTTTTTGTGTGATTATTCAGGTCTGGGTAGCCAGGAAACAAAGCACAACCTCTGTTTACAGTACAACGTGATCTTAACAAGACCTGTGTGGAAAGATTGTGGAATGTCCGTGAGTCAAAAACCCTTAGAACAGTGTTTCTCAACCTGTGGGTCACAACCCCTGGGTCAAATGACCTTTTCGCAGGGGTCGCCTAAGACCATCAGAAAACACAGATACTTATATTATGATTCATAAAAGTAGCAAAATTATAGTTATGAAGTAGCAGTGAAATAATTTTATGGTGGGGGGGTCACCAGAACATGAGGAACTGTATTAAAGGGCCACAGCATTAGGAAGGCTGAGGACCACTGTTTTAGAAGGATGTGTGGTCCGCATTAAGTACCTAAGCGATAATAACTAATGTTCTTTTTAAAATGGATCACTCACCGCAGTCTGAATATTTGTGTTCTCTTGCAGCTCACTACTCTCCAAGGGAGCAACTTGGAGATGATTAAGGCAGGACCCTCAAAATGAAATTCACGTCCTCAGAAAGCAGTCTGAGAGATTGCGCTCGCCCTTGGGGTTGTGTGATGTCACAATCAAGGAAAAAGAAGAAGCCCTCAGCAGATGAGGAATTTGCAGGCACGTGATCTTATTTTCCCAGGGCCAGGACTGTGAGCAATGCATCTCTGTAGTTTCTAAATGTCTCGGGGTAAAGAATTTCATTTTCCAGTCTGAATGGACTTTGACATGCTTATTACTACTGCCACCAGAGTAAACGAAACACTTGTAGCCTTCGAGCTGATGGAATGCACAGGGTAGCTGGGCAAACAAGCCGTTTGAATAGCATGCTAGGTATTAACCTACGTGGACCTGCATGCAGAGGTATTGTTGGAAACGTTTGGGGCTGGGGGACTGGACAGGATTAGGGACTGTGTTATTGGGAATGAGAATGGCCTCCAAAGGCTCATAGATTTGAATGCTTGGTTCTCTGGGGACAGTTTGGGGAGGATAGGAGGTGTGGCCTTGTTGGAGGAAGTGTATCTCTGGGGGTGGGCTTTGAAGTTTCAAAAGCTCACACCAGGCCCAGCCCCTCTCTGTGTGTCTGCCGCCTGTGGATCAGCACCATGCCTATCCACCTGCTGCCATGCTCCCCATCCTCTGAAACTGTAACCCCAATTAAACGTTCTCCTCTGCAGCGCGCGACTCCGCCAGCAGAGAAGACGCCAACAACAAGATTCTTCTTGACACGTGTTTTATTGGAGCACACAAGATTGATGTGGAGATGAAGGCAGAAGACCCCAAGCCCTCTCAACCCGGGGAATATATACAGTTCCTAGCTCGCCTCTGACGTGTCGCCGCCTGTATGGCTCACGCCACGATAGGGTGAGTGTTGGCGCTGCTTGATTGGTAGGACTGAACCAAGCCTGGCCAGCCTAGGAGCATGCGCACAAGTTGTAGCCAAGTCTCAATGATATGGCAGGCGGCTAGGCGCGCTACACTCCTCTAGGGCTCACCTTGGTCATGATGGCTCTTCATAGCAACAGAACAGTAACTAAGACAGGGAGTTAGGCTTAAAGGGAAGAGCGGCTTGGATGAGACCAAGAAACGACGAATGCGATTATTAGATATGGGAGGAATTTGGAGGAGAGGGATTGTTCTGGGCAGGGGGACAAACGCTGTTTGATTTGTAGGTGACAAAGGACTGGTCCTGGAGTAGCAGAGAGGTAAAGACGAGAGGAGGACACAAGGCTGAGGCCATGCAGGCCATGAAACCGATCGCCGATTTACTCTGGAGATAGAGAAAGCATAGACTCTGTTGTTGAAGTTTAAGTCAAGCAGGAGAGATGGAATACAACAGATCATTTGCTATTCTACTTTAAAATGTCCTATTGTATGCATAGGAAGAAGGGGCTTCTTGGGTGAGTTCTGTCCAACACCTATGCGAGCTTTCTAAAATAAATAACAAAACACCTGACAGGTTCTTATCACTGTAAACGTACGCTTATTTTCTGACCCAGTGTGCCATTTCTAGGTTCTCACGCAAGACGAGCGATCTCCACTTCACTTCCACCTTATGCTTGCTTTCTGTTTTGTGTTTACAGTTGAAGGTGTGATTCCTCAGCTCCCTGCTCTGGTCTCCTGATGTCAGTTCTTCTTCTGTGGCACTGGAACCGCAAATAAAGCCTTCCTTCTTTAAGGTATGGGTGTTCGCGGTGTTTTCTCACAGCCATAGAAAAATGCATGATCCCACGCGCATGATCCCAGAGCTTACCTGACTGCCTGGCCAACGTGTCCGTCCCAGGGACCCTTCTTTCCCTGGGCAGCACTCCTTACCCCAGCGCTGGGATTACACGCATATCCTCTGTTGCCTAACTTTTATGTGGGGGCTGGGATCCTTACTCAGGTTCTCATACTTGTACGGTAAGACCTGACCAACTGAGCCACTTCCCTGCTCCTTAAACCATGCTTATTCGTGCAATTCTGCAGCTGGAATCAACCGAGCGCAATAAAATTAATCTAGTTGACAATAAGTATGTGCTAGGGTAAAGCTTGGGAGTTGTGGCAGAGTAGAATGCATTGTAGGCTGTGGGCTTAAAATATTATGTCGAGAACGACAAGTAATTGCCTGTTGATTTTGTCTGACAAATTTGCCTCTTCTAAGAATGTGTTTTTTAATGGGAGGGAGAGAGAGAGAGAGAAAAAAAACCGTGTTCAGAGGAATTTGTAATTAAAAATCTTCTCAGAAAGTATTGGAAAAGCCAAAGGAAAAGGCAGAATTTATGACCTTGATGTCTTGAGAGCTATTTGCAAAGATTTATTTTTAATTGTATGTGTATGTGCGTGTGTGTGCACGTGCGTGTGCATGTGCGTGCATGTGTGTGTGTGTGTGTGTAGGAGACCAGGGAGGCCAAAAGAAGGTCTTGAATCCCCTGGAGCTGGAGCTACATGTAGTTATGAGCCATTCCCCATGAGTCCTGGGAACCAAATTCTAAAGAGATTTGTGTGTGTTTTGTGTGTTTCAGAAGAAACAAGACTTTAATGTTTATTTAAGGATTTTTGGCATACAGATACTCACATACTTCTTGTCTGGGAGTATATTAAAACAAAACAGAAAAGATAGGACTTTTCCCTAGATAATTCTTAATAATTTCTGAGAAAGCCAGGTGTTGTGACTTCAGCCTGTAATCTCAACACTCTGGAGGCTGATGCAGGAGAATTGCTGTGAGTTCTAGGCCAACTAGAGCTACAATGTGAGCTCCTGTCTTAGAAAACAAACAGACAGACAGACAGACAAACATGTTTTGGAGGGACTTGCAGAGATGGCTCTGTGGTTAAGAGCACTTTATGCTCTTCCAGAGGACCCAGGTTCAGTTCCCAGAACCCACCTGGTGGCATACATGCATTTGTTTCTCTAGTTCCAGGCTCTGACGCCCTCCTCTGACCCCTGCAGGTACGAGGCATTCGTGCTGTTTACACGCAGACAAAACAGTCAAACACATGAAATAAATACATCTTTAACCCTTTGGACCAGCACTCACAGTTATTTGAGCGACCTATTTTAAAAGCAGTTTTCTCTCCCAACTTTCCCCCCCTGTAAAGTGTTACCCTTGTGCACACCATGATATTGTTTCTGATCTGCTTGCAGCTACAGAACTGGCTGAGTAACATATTTTACCTTAGTTTTGCTTACCATTTTTTTTTTGTTTCAATTATCATCAAAGGGTGGCTACAGAAACCAGGAATATATAATGCCCCGGAGGAGAGTGATTGCAGCCATCATATAAAGGGAAGTCCATGTTTCTAGACTCTCCTCCTCCTTTTTGGTTTTGTCAGACAAGACTTCTCTGTATAGTCCTGGTTGTCCTGGCACCCTCTCTGTGGACCAGGCTGGCCTTGAACTCACAGAGATCCTCCTGCCTCTGCCTTCCAGTGCTGGGATCAAAGGCTTGCACCACCACGGCCTGCCAGGCTAAACTCTCTTTGTGGTGAGGCAGGCATAACATAACTGGACTAGGCTAAGATTTCAGAAAATATTGATATATGATCAGTTGGCTTTCCTTTTTAGAAGGTGCATGCAGCTTGTCCTGTGGTGTGTGGAGGGGACTATGGTTGGTGAGAGCTGCTTTTTTTGGCTCTCATGTTTTTGCCTAAAGTTCGTCTCCCCCTTGATTGGTTGATCCGCGGCTGTTGTTTCTCAGCATTCCGTAACTGAGCCAGGAATGGCGTGGTTGTTTATTGATAGACATTTATTTCGCCTGTCTGGATTACCACACCACCGCAGAAGACTTTGACCCTTGTGAATGTCTGGAAAGTCGAAAACATTTAGAAGCCTAGGCCTAATGACACCACCAACTGGGAGGTTATGGAGCAGGAGTTGGAGGTAATTCAAATGAGAAGAACACTTGTGTAGTGTGTGTGTGTGTGTGTGTACAAGTTTGTATGTATGCCAGTAAATAGTGTGTAGGGCCAAAGGACAACCTCTGCTGTCATTCCTTGAACACTGTTGACCTTGCTATTTTGAGATAGGTTCTCTCACTGGCATGGAGTGCACCAATTAGGCTAGCGTGGGTGGTCAGTGAGCCCCAAGGACCCACCTGTCTTTGCCTCCCGGCACTACAGTTGCTGCGGGTGCCACCATACCTGGCTTCTTTTCACATGGGCTCTGGGGATCCAACTCAGGTCTTTGTGCTACCAAGGCCAACACGTTACTAACTGAACTATTCTTCCAGCCTGAGGAGGAAACGTAATAGTGCATTTGGCTCACCTTTTTCTCATGATGCTAAGGAGCAAACAGAAGCTTAGAGGAAGCCCAGAGAGATGGCTCAGAGGGTAAAGACCTTGCTGTAGAAGTCTGACAAGCAGGGTTTGATCTCTGGGACCCACATAAAAGTGAAAGGAGAGAAGCCGACCCCACAAAGTGCCAACCGCATGCTGTAGTTAGGGTGCCAATTAATGTGAAGAGACTTTTAGAAAGGAATACATTTAACTTAATTTAATTTATTTCAGAGGTTTAGTCCATGACCATCATGTCAAGAAACACTGAAAACAGGCAGGCAGGCAGGCAGGCACAGTGCTAGAGAAGGAGCTGAGAATTCTACATCTTCGTCCACAGGAAGTAAACTGTGACACTGTGCACAGCTTGAGTATAGGAGACCTCAAAGCCCACCCCCACAGTGACTCACTTCCTCCAACAAGGCCACACTTGCTAATAATAGTGCCACTCCCTTTGGGGGCCAATTTCTTTCAAACCACCACACCACACAAAGGTGGAACTGAGTCCTTTGACTGCCACACATGCATTGTTTGACTCTCCTGACCCCCATACATGCACCATTGCATGTCCACTGGTGTCACTCAGAAGAACAGCAAAAATATTAATATCCACCAAGGGTCTTGATCAAGGCGCCCTCTTCCGTGAAGCTAGCTGAGACTTCCAAGTCTTCTGCAGAACTTTGCTTTCTCACATGAGGTCTCCCCGCTTGTTGGAATCATCCCAAGATGGAGCCCCTCTCACAGCCCTGAGATGTTCTCAGGAGGTAAACCCAAAAGGCCCAGAACATTGGAAGAATGTGCCATGTTGATCAGATGAGTCTTGTCCATGCTCTTGACTAGATACTATTTTTAGGTGGTCAGACTCACAAGGGATTGGGGAAAAACTTCATGGAAGCTGAGCTCCTCTTGGTTGCAGACCTAAGAGTAAAGTTAATCACAAGAGCAAGCCAAAGCATGCCAAAGCATCTCATCAAAGCATGAGATGAAAAAGTTAAGGAGACCCAAGCCAGAAAGAAGATAAAATAACAACAACAACAACAAAAGACTCATTTGTTCTCCCAGTCTCTGAGTTCTGGTGGATGCCTAGCATAGCCAGGGTGGGAGGGAGTTTAAAGTATTCAAGATACAGCAGTGAGGACACAGACCAGGTTTCTACTTACATATCCAGGGGAAAGATAAGGAACACAGCAAAGGAACAACCGCTGGAGTGACAGGTACCAGCAAATTCATAGGTGAAAGTTAAGCTTAACAGGGCAGGAAAGTGGAAGAAGAAGCCTTTCTGAACAAAGGCCCTTGAGTTCAGTGATTGCCTTGATGGATATTGGAGAAAGAGCGTTTGGGAAAGAACAATGGCCCTGAGGCAGGCATGGTGTGTTGAGAAAAAAGGAGAGGAGAGGTAAGAGCAGCATTGGAGGAGGAGGAAGGAGATAAAAACAGTCTTGCACTGGTGAAATGGTCTCTTTCTCAGAATTAAAGTCTTGCGATGGATGACCTCTGACGCTACAGGCCAGTCCTGTCACAGAGTCCCTACAGCAGCCAAACGCAACCTCCACTTCTCAGAAGTACTTTTGCAGAGTCGGATTCTCACCTGAGGCTAATCCGCCTGTGATTTACAGTGAACCTTGAAGAGGCTTTTTTTTTTTTGTTGTTGTTGTGGTTGTTGTTGTTAAACAGGGTCTCCTTAGGTAGCTCTACCTGGTCTGGAACTCACTGTGAAGAGCTGGGTGGCTTCAACCTCATAGAGAGCCTCTTGCTCCTGTCTCCTGAGTGCTGGGATTGAAGGTGTCTGCCACTGCACCCAGCAGGGTTTTTTTTTTTTTTTGGTGTGTGTGTGTGTTTCCAGAGAAAATCTTAGTTGCAACTTGTACCCAAAAGCTTGCAAGACTAGGCAGAAACATAAACGAATGAAATAAGTCAGCCGTGAGAATCCAGTCTCTCCTCTCTCCCTGTCTCTCCTGTTTGTTTGTTTTTACAAGACAGGGTTTCTCTGTGTAACAGCCCCGGCTGCCCTGAAACTCCTTCGTAGACTAGGCTGGCCTGGAACTCACAGAGATCTGCCTGCCTCTGCCTTCAAGCTAGTTTTAAAGGCGTTGTGAGCCACCACTCCCACAGCGAGAACCCAGTCTCTTCAACCCAATGAGTTACTTCACTTCCATGGACAAATATGCTTTCTTCCTCTTGCCATGATACAATTAGTGTGTGTGTGCGTGGGCACACCTGTGCATGCGTGTGTGCATGCCACGACATAAACCTGCAAAGGGATATCTTTGAAGGTCAGAGGACAACTTGTGGGAGTTGGTCCTCTCCCTCCACTATGTGGGGTCAAGGGTTAGAACTCAGTTGTCAGGCTCCATGGCAAGCATCTTTGCCCATTGAGCCATCTCATTGGCTCTGTATTCAATGTTTTGGGGGCTTTCTCTTATTTTCTCACTATGGATGGACGCTAAGGTATAGAGAATTATTCCTCCACCATAAGATTAAACCACAAGGGTTCCCTACAAAAAACAATTTATGTGCAATGCCAGGGACATCACAGAATGGGGGAGGCCTGCAGCCAATGGGATGACCATGTGCCGGCCAAAGAAGGCAGCCACTGCTCTGCTTCAGCTGATGCTGTCTTGAGGGACCGCGACCTCACGTTGACAGATCATATGCTTGGGCAAGAGAGGGGGTAAAACTGGATATCTGGGTGGGAATGAAATCCATCGAGTTTTTTAATCTTTCTGGTACTGAATGGTGGTGCGCCCACCAACCAGTCTGAAGAAGTCAGCCCCAAGGCACGTGGTTTGTAGTTTCTGTTTTTACAAGAATTCCCGAGAGAGCTCTGATTTGAATAGCACTAACAAGCTCCACCCATCAGCAAACACTGTTGTGGGAAAAATCTGAGGGCATGGCCGGTCACCTGCTATGTTCTTAGGTCTCAGAAGTCTGGAGGATGGCTTCTATCTGCCTCACTTCTCCTGAACCTTAACCCTGGCTAGAAGCGCCAATTCCAGGGGTAACCTCCTCTTCTCCTTTTTTTTGACCTCCAGAGAGTCCTCTGCTACAGAGATGGCACAAGTAGGACATTAGGAAAGGGACATGGGAATGAAAAGTGGCTGGAGAGATGGCTCAGTGGTTAAGAGCACTGGCTGCTCTTCCAGAGGATCCAGGTTCAATTCCCAGCACCCACATGGCAGATCACAGCTGTCTGTAACTCCAGTACCAGGGCATCTGACACCCTCACACCAATGCACATAAAATGAATTTAAATGAACTATTAAAAAAAAGAGGGGGCTGGAGAGATGGCTCAGTGGTTAAGAGCGTTGCCTGCTCTTCCAAAGGTCCTGAGTTCAGTTCCCAGCGACCACATGGTGGCTCACAACCATCTGGAATGAGGTCTGGTGCCCTCTTCTGGCCTGCAGATATACACACAGACAGAATATTGTATACATAATAAATAAATAAATATTTTTTAAAAAAAAGAGGGACGTGGGAATGAAAAGTGGGAGATGCTTCTTAGCATAGATAATAGCTCCCGTCTTCCTCTTCTGAGGACTCTGCTCCACTCCTTCCTTTTAAGTCCCTTCACACTTAGCCCGGTGACAGCATGAGAATGTCCCGGCTCCAAATCAAACAAGGACGGGGAAGATTCAAGTCATCGGTTCCCATACCCATGAATCCCAAGGGAAGGACAGCTTCATGCAGGTTGGGTTCCAAGGCACAGGAATCTCTTCCTGCCCCTCCAGCCCCAGCTTCCTTTTCCTGTCGTCTTTGTTCTGACCTACTTGGTCATCATTGCTGTTTCTCCTGAAGCGTTTCTACTCATACTTGAAGATGAGAGTCTAACTGCCTGAGGGAGTTGTGACACTAGACAGGGCCTTGTGTCCCAGGGCCCGAGTTACTCCCGAGGATAAACCATGCTTATGTGTGCTCTAGAGGAGTGAATGATCCCAGAACCAGAGAGGGCTGAGGATGCTCTGTGTCACTGGTGTAAAGATGTGGGATGGGATGCATTTAAAGAGGAGGAGGGATAGTGGACCCTTAAATATGTACTTTCGGTCAACGAGTACATGAGAGACTCATTCCTATCAGACTTAGTTGCCAAAGATCACCTATTGGTCACCCAACTTCTGTAAATTGGTAGAAATATGTCAATGACAGTATTAGCATATCCTCATTGCAGAACAAACATGTCTGGTTTGGTGCCCTTAGAAGGGGTGTTCAAGTCCAGGCTATTCCCCAATGCAGGGAATGGAAGGGGCTCTTTGGTTTTGTGAACAACACCCCCCCCCATGCCCTCCTTGTACCATAGTAAGAACCCAGTTTCAGCATATTTGCTCTTGATTCTCTGTCAAGAGGCTGCAAAAGAGCAAGGAAGTCACTTAGCAGACACCCCAGTGACCCGGGCGGTTTGTCCTGGTGTGCACTAGACATGTGGCAAGCCCTTCAAGTCTAAGTTGGTTGGGAAATCAGAATGGGAAGATTGGTCCACAGGTGGACAGGAGAGCAGTCGGTGGGCGACGCTCTGAGGCCTTTGACCCGAGACACTGAGCCCTGGAATGAGTGGCAGCAGCGGCAGGGAGGGTGCAAAGGCACAGCGTGTTCCTCTCCTAAGCGGGAGGGACCATCAGGACTCAGTTTGGGACATTTAATTGGGGATGCCTATTAGACATCTCCAAAGGTGATGACGAGGGACAGAACGAGAGCTCAGGAGAGAAGGTCCTTCAATGCCGAAGTCCAAGGTCGATAAGATATACTCTATGTCAGGGCAATTGAAGACATTGATTCACACGTGACTTTGGCAAAATAACGACTATCAAAAATACTAGATTAAAGAATGTCATATTTTAAAATTCACCCCTTTTCTGTTACCCTCAAATACTTACTTTTCCCGTCTCCACATCCACTCCCAGTTTTGCCCAGATGCTTGCATAATTGCATAATTTTGTTTTTCCCTTTTTGCTTGCCAGGATCTCATAGACATTTCCGGCATGGCTCCCACAGTGTTTGTAGAGGATTTAAGAGACTGACAAAATGCTGGGCATGAAACAGTCTAGAAACAAAAGGTTCTCAATCGCCCTAATGTTGTGACTTTTTAATACAGTTCCTGTATACAAAATCTGTAAGATTTTGAAAAATCCTACATAGCTTGGTGTCCCTGCAGTAAACCGTGTACCTACAGACTGAGGTGAATGATGACAGTCCGCCCTGCACTGGATCAGAGACATTCTAGAAACACATCTGTGTGAAGGCCCAGGAGGCAAAAAATGGAGAAATATCTCCTCCAGGCTTATGGGTTTGAATACTACTTCCTAACTGGTGGCACTAATTTAGAAGGTTGTAAAGCCTTTAGAACAATGGTTCTCAACCTGTGGGTTGGGACCCCATTGTCAGCTCTCTGTCTCCAAAAATGCTTACTTCACGATTCATAACAGAAGCAAAATCACAGTTATGGAGTATCAGTGAAAATAATTTTATGGCTGGGTGCGTCACCACAACATGGGGAACTGTATTAAAAGGTCACAGCATTAAGGCGATTGAGAACCTCTGTCCTAGGAGGTGGAGTTTCGCTGAAGGAAGTGGGTTGCTAGAATGGGGTTCTCGGGTGGTAGAAGTAACCGATTATACCTGTTTCCTGGCCCCTTCTCCAGCAGACAGCACCACTAACTCCTGCCTATGTGGAGGGGGTCCTCCAGCACCCAGGCCTTCCTTGGCTATGTCCTGTAAACCATGAAACAAAATCAATCCTTCTGCCCCTACACTGCCGCTGCCAGGTGTTTGGGCACAGAAATCAGTAAAGTAACACAGTCACAGTTGGAAGATTTAGTCTAACTGATAAGTAGGAATTGATTTGTTTAATTTTTGCACACATGTGCGTGCATGCGCGCACACGCGCGCGTGCACACACACACTTTATGAATTCATAAGCATAGGTACACACTTTCTCGAAAGTTCTTTACCAAGAAACCATCACACATACAGAAAATGTTGACCTTTGTGAACCCGAGACATTTTAGTGGTTTAAAGTTTAATTTGGGCCTCCGACTACTCGGAGACGCCATGGGGGATCTGATTTGTTCATCGGTGTTAACCTGCCCCCAACAGCTTGCATCTAGCTTTTAATTTTACGGAAAAGGTTAGGGGTGTAAAGGAGGCGAGCGCCCTGTTCAGTTACTCAACCGCTTTGTACTACAGGCTTTCTCAAACTTCACTAGGCTCCACCCTTCCCATCGAAGAGTCCAGGAAAACAGCTCCAGGCTTACGAATCCATCGCCGACAAAGCCCCTCTCTAAACTGCGTTACGTCCCCTCGTTCACCGTCCTGTCACGCGTATAGGATTATTTAAGAGGAAAAAATTACTGTGGATAAAAATTGGTCCAGGGCTCCTGACCTTGGAGCTGGTTGGTTGTGTTTCCTTCCAGGGCCGGCAGGCGGGGCACCAGGAAAGGCTTGGAAACTGCGCCTCCCCCACCCTCTCCTAGCCTCCCTTGCCCAACTTCCCCATAGCCGCAGCTTCAACTAAAAGTGGCCATTGACCTTTCAGGCTTTTGAGCAGTGATGCAACAGAACAGTATTTCAAAGAAAAGTGGTTATCGAAGTTTTGAATCTGGTTTTCCCATGAGTGTTATTTTGTTTGTTTGTTTGTTTTTCGGGAAAAAGTAGGTCACATTTAAAGTGGGTCACTTTTCAGGGCCCGGTGTTCATGAATGCAGGATGGGAGGCCAGGTGACCTCCAACAGTGTGCAAGGTGAGGGTCCCATAAGGAAAGAAGTGCTGGGATCCGGGTCCCCGGTTTTGCGGGGAATCACAGAGACAGACGCACCGGGCCCATCACCCCGCAACCGACCGGGGCACAGGTAAGGGCACCTTCTCTGTGGGTTCGAGCAGGTGGGCCGGGTGGGCCTTTCGGGGCTTCCGGAAGGACACGTTGGAGTTGAGCGGAGGAGGAAGGGAGGAGCTGGGCAAGGCTGGTGCAGGGGACTACCCGCCCGAACTCCAGGGGGAGGGATTGAGAGCAGTGCGCGGCGCGGCTTTAAGGAGGCGCTGGTCTCCGCTCGCTCTCGGTCTTCTAGGGCACTGGCGGAGGGGGGGCCGCCTCTGGTTCGCTTCCCGAGGCCCCCAGGAGGGGTCATCGACCTGGGCAGTAGCCTGCTTTCCCCGGCTCCGTGTGTCTTAGAGAGGGAGGGACCGACTTCTGGCCACCCCCACCCCCGCCCCGCCTGTCCATGCACCCCGGACTGTAGAGGGTCGCGTCTGGCAGGCCGGTGGTGGTGTGGATGGCTGGAAAAAGATCCCCTCCTCCCATGGCGAGCCAGAGAGAGGGGCTACTCTTTTCGGAGGGGGGGGGGACGGGGACCAAGGTGCTCAGCTGCTGCCGATAGGGGCAGGCACTGGCCGCCTAAAAGGCACTGGCTAGGGACTTCTCCCACTTGTCCCCGAGCACCCCGAGGTGCAGGGTCAGAGGAGGGCGGAGTCCCAGACCGCCACCCCGCAGCCGTCGGCACCCGCACCGGCTCTCAGGCCGGCTCCCTTGAAGCCTGCGCATTAGCGCCCGAGCCTCTTTAAAGCGCTGGCGGGGGCTGCGGTCACGTGAGACGGATTCCTGGAAAGTTCCTGGAAAGCGGCCTCCGCAGCGGCCGGGCGGGGCGCGCGGGGCGGAGGGAGGCGGGGAGCAAGCGAGCGCGCGAGGGAGGGAGGGAGGCGCGCGGCGCTGGGAAGTCGCGCGCACACTCTGCTCCGGGGACAGACGGTTAACTCTTGCCAAGTCTCGCCGCCGCTGCGGCTCGCGGGCCTTGGGCTTCCCTTGAAGCATGAGCCTTCCCTCCCGCAGCCGCCGACGCTGCGCGGGTCGCGGACAGTGCGCGTCGGGGCTCCGGGCGCGCGGACTCAAGATCCCTTGTGCCCCGAGCCCGGAAGCTTGCGGCAGGTACCGCTCGCGAAGCCCGAAGGCTCCGCCCGAGGCAGAGTGGCGGCGGGGGGGGGTAGAGCGGGGGAGGGCGGCGGATTGAGAGCGCTGGAGCCGGCGGACTGCCTGGGCTTCCTCAGTTTAGGGTTCTCGGGGAAGAGTTCGAGTCGCGGCTCTGCCCCATCCGGATGCAACTGCCTCCTCTCCTGGGTTCCTTCTCAGCCTCGCGAAGTCTTCGGAACCCCCAACCCCCCAACCACTGCTATCCAAATTTATAATCCTAATAACCTGATCTCCCGCTCCTCCCAGCCAGCCTCCGCCCTTGCTCCCCCCACCCCTTCTCTTTCGCCCATCTCCTCCGCCACAGCTGGAGGGAAACCCGGCACTAGCGAGCAGGAGTGTCAGCCTGGGGTGGCTGGGGAGAGCGAGGCGACGATCCCTGGGATTTTTTGTCTGCTATCGGCGCAGCCAAGTCCGGCTGCTTCTACCGAGCGCAGAGCCGGTTGCATCCCCAGGCATCTCGTTCTTCAAATAAACACCAACGGGGGAACTCAGACGGGCACCCCTCCTCTCCCCGGCTCCCCCGCCCCATGTCCGCTGGAGAGGCTTCCTGGTGCGGAGGCGGCAGTCGCCGCGGCGGAGGTAAGACCTCGGTGCTGGTTGATGGCACGACCCGCTGCGCTCGCTGTTGCGGGCTCAACCCCCGGCCTCATCTGGAGCTCGGGCGGGGGCTGCCCGCTCCGGCCGATTCCTCGACAGCGCCCGCGGCGGCAGCTGCAAGAGCAGCGTTCTGCGTCTCGGACCGACCGCCGTTGAGCCCCTCGTCCTTGTCCCGAGCGTGCTCCGGGAAACCCTCAGGAATGGGGCCGAGGCCGCCCTCTCGGCAGGGATGCAGCGGCTGGCGCACCGCTAGCGCACCGCAGCACCCTCGGCTGGCGACCCAGGAGCCCTGCGGCGCTTTAGGGCGTGGAACCAGGTTTTGCCGGATGCATCCTCCTAAGGGCCATGGGGCTGCTCGAAGTGTGGGATGGAAATGCCAAGTGCAGAGAACTGCCACGTTCTTTGCATTTATTATAATTTTTTCCTATTTGCCCTTGACAAAGGCCTATCTCGACCTGCAGGTGACTGTTCCCTAGGCTCCCTGTGTGTGATTCCAGCACAGTTCTTGGGCGGGAAAACACCTTGTTTATTCTCACCCTGTCTTCCATCTGACCCTCTCCACTCAGGCCAACTCTAGCGTCTTGGGTCTGGGCTCTCTTTTTACCCGTCTTTCCCTAGAGCTGGGCAGGGCGTTGACTGGATGCCTGGAGTTAAATGGTACAGAAGCACGCAGGCGGAGGAGTCCCTGGGATTTTCCACGTGTCTCTTTCCCCACCCCCACCTCGGCCGTAGGGGTCCAGTCCAGACTGACCCAATCTCTGCCCCATTGTCTCTTCCCAGGCGATCTGTGGGTGACCGTGTCTGCGAGAGACTTTGCCACACCATTCTGCCGGAATTTGGAGAGAAGGAACCAGCTGCTTCTAGTCCCCTCCCCCTCCGCCACCATTTCGGACACCCCGCAGAGACTCGTTTTGGGATACCCTGTGACTTCCAAGGAGGACGCGAGGTCCTCTGGCCCCGGCTCGGGCGACCACCTGTCTCTGACGCGTTGACTCCTCTCCCATGACCCTGCGGTGCCTGGAGCCCTCCGGGAATGGCGCGGACAGGACGCGGAGCCAGTGGGGGACCGCGGGGTCGGCTGAGGAGCAGTCCCCGGAGGCGGCACGACTGGCCAAGGCCCTGCGCGAGCTCAGTCAAACAGGTAGGGAGCTGGCGGCTGGCAAGGAGTGCGAGACAGGGCGCCTCCCCCAAGGCGGTGGAGAGCGCGCGGCTGGGACGCCGGCTCAGGTGGGGAGCAGTGAGAGCGATGGGACTAGTCTCCTGGCGTCCGGTCTCCGGAGCCGGGGACCTGCACAGAGGGATGCCCGCCGGCTCGGCGGGATCTTAGGTGGCGACAAAAAGCAAAGTGGAGGGACGCTGGAGCTTAGGCGGAGGGCAGAGCGCGAGCTGGGAATGGTGTCCCAGTGCAGTGACCCTGGGCTGCTTTCGGCCGGGGTTCGGGCTTAGGCGCTCCTGCTCGCACCCGCGTGGGAGAAAAGCGGTCGGTGCCTCCCTTAACGGAGGGCGAGCCGGCGGCCAGTGGGGCTGGGCTGCGTGCGCTCCCGGGGCTCAGCCTCCGCCGCAGCCCGGGACCGTGGCGGCCAAGTTCGGAGACAGACAGTCTGCGTGGAGCGCAGCTGCAGGGTAGCCTGGCCGAGAGCAGCTGGCAAGGGCCGTGCCCAGGACAGCCTCCAGGTACAGCTTGGTCTCAGGCGGCGCTCTGCGCAGTGCGGAAGCGGTTCAGAAAAAGTAAAGTATATATAGTATTTTTCTCACGAAAGCAACTCTTGTAGTTAAAAATCTGTCTTGAGGCAAGACAACTTTTGGTAGCAATAAGATTGTGGGAAGGAGGGGAAAAAGTTCCAGTCTTTTCTTTCTGCTTTCCCCCCACCCCGCCCCCGGCTTTCCCTTCTCGGGAAAGTTTCCCGGATATATACTGGCGGTGTGTGTGTTGTTTGAAGAGGGGTGTCGGCCGAATTGGAGGGCACATTGTTCAAACTTATTAAATGAAATGTCTTCTGTAAGTGAGATTCTGGATATGACCAAAACAATTAAATAAAAGTTTCAGAGAACAGGGGTTGTAATACAATTTGAACTAGGGCAAAGTCCAAAAGAATATGGTGAAGACTTGTCAACTTTAAGTTCCAGATACTATGTATTCTCCCCCCAAACTTAGCTAGTTTTAACCAGAGCAGTCCACAAAGTAGTGCTTCCTAGGACTTCTAAAAGAGGCGAAACATTACAGGTTCTTTGGGGGCAGCTCTGGGGGCTACCAGCCATTCAAAAAAGATGCTTCTGTTTTTATTGGAAATACTGGAGATAAGTTTTCCACTTTTCCCCTAACTTCTAATTTATTCCTAATTTACTTAGTAGGTTTTTTGTCTCAATTTAACTATACTGAAAGTATCATTTTTTTTCTCAGCCAACATGTCTATCATATTGCAAATGTTCTTTTGGCTCATTAGAAGAAAGTCTTAACGTAGTTTAAAGAAGAGCTACGGAAAATCTTTTAAAAAGAAAGAGCTTGGCTTACCGTTGTGCCTAGAATGGACTTAAGTATTTATTCAATACCCATCAAAGGATTTGTGATAGTTCCTGATAAACTTCCACCAGCAGGCATTTTTTTTAAAAAATAGGTATAACAAGAAGAATTAGTTGAGCATGGTGGTGCAGGCCTGTAAATCCCAGGACTTGGGAGGAGATTGCAGAAGAATCAGAAGTTCAAGGTTATCCTTGGCTACAAAGTAAAATTGAGGCCAGCCTATGCTACATGCGGCCCCGTCTCAAAGAAAACAAAACAAGTAGAAAGATGACTGCCAAGTGCAGACCGTATTCTAGAAATTCTTATAATTAACTCTTTCACTTTCTTTTCTTTTTCTCTGTGAACGAAAACCCCAGGATGGTACTGGGGAAGTATGACTGTTAATGAAGCCAAAGAGAAATTAAAAGAGACGCCCGAAGGAACTTTCTTGATTAGAGATAGCTCGCATTCAGACTACCTACTAACTATATCTGTTAAGACGTCAGCCGGACCGACTAACTTGCGGATTGAGTACCAAGAAGGGAAATTCCGATTGGATTCCATCATCTGTGTCAAGTCCAAGCTTAAGCAGTTTGACAGTGTGGTTCACCTGATTGACTACTATGTTCAGATGTGCAAGGATAAGCGGACAGGCCCCGAAGCCCCCCGGAATGGGACTGTCCACTTGTATCTGACCAAACCTCTGTACACGTCAGCGCCGTCTCTGCAGCATTTCTGTCGCCTCACCATTAACAAATGTACCGGTGCCATCTGGGGACTGCCTTTACCAACAAGACTAAAAGATTACTTGGAAGACTATAAATTCCAGGTATAAGTATTTCTCTCTCTTTTTTAAACACATGCCTCATATAGACTCTCTCCGAATGCAGCTATGTATAAGAGAACCCGGAGGCCCTTCTCTGGATAACGGCGCAGAACTCTTTCTTAAGGACAATCGAGCTCAATCTAATTTAAAGGTGTGAAGATGTAGCTAGGTATTTTTAAATTCCCCTAGGTAGTTTTAGCTGAGTGATGCCTCCTTTCCTATGGCTGATCAAGACCAAATGGCCCTTTAAAATTAAAAACAAAACGTCCCAAGTAAAGGCGAGGGAGTCTTGCTACCAGAATGACTTGCCTTTTTCGGGTTCCTATGCACTGGGTCAAAAGTCCAAGCTCCATAGGCGAGAAAGTCCCATGTGAGTTTCTGAAGGAGGAAAAGACCCTGGCTGACCCAGGCTTAGCTCCACTTCTAGACGCCTGGCGGTCAGTCTGTGTGAGAACACGGGATGCTTTCCATCCTAGTGTATGCGGTAGGAGTTTTGTTAAACCGATCATGCTTGTATTTACCCCTCATTTTATGCAATTAACCAAACCAACCAAAAACCAGTCACTGCGAGATCCTGTATTTGTCTTTTTACTACACGTATGAACTCTCCCGTGAATGAGTACTGTAGTAATCCATTTCGAGACAGCCTTACTTACAGAAACATTTCAAACTGGTGCAAACGGAAGAGACTTCTCTCTTTTCCTTTAAGGCTAAAGACAAGAATGTCATGCTACACAGGTGCAACTCAATCCTCGATAATAAAACCCAATGTAGATAGAGACATTTTACCCCTGACGTAGCTGTGAGTCTTAACCTACTGCCATTGATTTTTGGAAATGGCTTTACAAGTTTCCGAGTTGTCCTTGAATTGTCTGACCACGGACATCAGCAGCTGTCTCCCTTCTACCGTGTAGAATACTGACTTACTTTTCTTCCAGATATAGGGGGTAACTTGCCTGTTTTTCAAAGTGTTTATTTACTGCTGTTACTATTCGATTAGAATGTATTAACTAATAAAGAAAAACCTCTGACTTTTACAACTTGCATTTATTACTTTGAGTTGTAGGTGTCCATTTCCATGGTAATAAAAGGTTGTCATAAAAACTTATATCAAGTGAAACAGATATAAGCAATCAGCACAGGGTAGAACATTAACTCGCCCGCCTCCAAATTAGGCCTGCACCTGCCCTGCGTGGTTTAGAAAGCACGGTTTACAGACAAGGAATTGTCAGACAGCCTGGTCCTGTGCAAGCTGGACGGGTATAACCCTCAGGCCTTCGGCGTTTTCAAAAGGAATGGCTTAGCAACGACTGGAGTGAAGTCAGGGTCTGCCCTTTAACAAGCTGAGCAGACCCAATACTAAACAAAAGTGGCAAAGCTTCCGGCCACTTTCTTTGGGTCCCAGTCTCATGACTGCTGCAGATGGGTCATCTTTTCTGGAGCCTCGACGTACGTTCTTCTCGCCACTCTTTACATTTTCCCTGCCAGCCCCTAGACCCCAGTGTTCCAGGCGAAAGATGAACCTGGTGTACCATGGGCGTCCTCGGAGTGAGCAGAAAACTATCAAGTGCAGATTAAGAGAACTCGCTTCTCACATATCGTACGTACCTTGCAGTTTTTGAAATTCCCAAGTAGTTTTAGCACCTAGAAGGAATTATTAAGTCTACCCAACACCAAGGATTGCTGGGCGTGGCATAGGAAGAGCCTCTGTAGCCTAATCTTGAAATAAGAGCTAGTTTTATAGAGTCTAGTCAACGGTGGGGCAATAACCTTCTCATTAGGACATTTAGATGCTGCGTTTTTTCTTCTTCACGACACGGACATTTCTTTGGTAGAATGCCTGACTCCTGGCCGATCTCTTATATGATGAGTAGCAAGGGGCTTTGTGGAGTGCCTTCACAGGTCTCCTGCCGCTTCTCAGCTGATGGGGTGAGACGTGAGTACCTGTGGCCTTAGGACAAGTTCCACATTATGGCATCAAGTGACCTGCAGCTGGAGACGGCCCAGGCTTCTCCGCCGTGGGCTGTGAAACTGATCGCTCTATTTTCCCAGTCCAAGAAAGTTGAAAGGCATCAGGGGACAGCGTTTTTTTGCTTTACAGCTTCTAATATTTTATTTATTGAGTTCCTTGCGTGCCAGGTTCCTAGTCAGTACCTTATCCATATTATCTCGTTCGATCCTCACAAGGACCGAAAGAGCAAAGTACAGTACTTACGGGAGGTGACTATTTTCGACACTGATTGAGTTAATCAGTTAGAGCAGGCTATGGTAGCAACTGTTGCCTCAACCAGAATAGTACAGATACCTTAATTAGAGTTGCGCTCTTGTCTGTGTGAGGTTCTACCCAATCTCTGAAAAAGAGTCAAGAAATGTGTTATTTGTATCTACGCATGTGAGTGTGTATACACGTGTGCCAGGCTGTGTACGTGGGAACTACAGGGCAATTGACTTGGATCTGTTCTCTCCTTTCATTGTGTGGGTCCCAGAGATTGAACGCAGGTCTTCAGGCTTGCTGGCAGGCGCCTGTACCCACAGAGACACCTCGCTGGGCCCTCCAGCCATCAATCTTGTCAGTGGTTTTTTTCCTTGAGCACCCCCCAAAGGGGAGCTCATAATAAGTGGCGAAGGGGTCAGTTTGCCCCTTTACTGGGTGGCTGCTAAACGTTGCCAGTTACCAGTGATCGCCCCATTTTAGATCCAGTAAAACACAAACAAAGAACATATTCCCCTAAATGAACCTCAGCAGAGGTTGGAAAATTTTTCAGGGTTGTCTTTCTGTGGGGGTGGGGGTGTGAAGCCTTAGTAAGGCTATTTATTGTTGTTATTCTAAGTGTTGCTGTTGTCGTGGGGTATCCTGTGCAGGGTTTGGCTGTCCCCCCAGACTTAAGTGACTGCTCTGAATGAGCAGAGATGAATGTCATTCCTTCCAGTGGACAATGACAGCTGTTTTTTTTTTTTTTTTTTTTAGGGGCAGTACTCTGGCTTGTATGAGCGTGGAGGTCTTGCTTTGTGTTGCTGGTATGGAAGTCTGACTTCGTCACAGTTACATAATCCGAATAGGTGACAGGAAGGGACTGTTGGTTGTTCCATGCTGTTTATTTTCTTGGGAAGGGATCCCCCTGCTTTTAGAAAATTGTACCCTGCTTGGCGGAGGGTAGAGACAAAGACGTCATCAAGTAATCCAAGGGATGGAATGTCCCGAGAGCAGACTGTGCCCTTCTGGTTGTGGGTTTGGGCACAGGGCAGGAGGGGGTGAGTGGCTGTGGCTCTAACAGCTGGGCTGAAGCCTCCCTGGCTCCCAGTAGCCCTTGTCCATCTCCTGGTCCTTTCTACCCTCCCAAGGAAAGAATGTGGCTCTGAGCCTGTCATTTCCTTAGAGGCCTGTATTCTCTCTTCCAGTTGTTAACTCCCTAGAACCCTGACATTTGAACACACTGTTTGGATCCGTAGTTTAGGTCCTTTATATTGCCAGAACTTTCAGATTCATAGATTAGGTTTCAGCCCGTGCCGTAGCCGGCAAACCGGCAACCTTTAAGCAGGTTCTCGGGTTCTTGGAGCAGTAAACACGCAGCACGTCTTCCCTTTGTTCAAACGGCCCGGCCCGTACTCTTCCTTGCTGCCGGTAATGCAACTCCAAATTTTCTTCCTCTGACATGTGAAATCAGGCTTTGGAATAACACCACAGTGGGATACTTTCAATTCTTGGCTCCTTCTGCCTCAGTCTCAAGGATTAGCTACTCCACTGGATTTCAACATGTCTTGATTCACTGTCGTGTTTTGCGTTCATTTGCAATTCAGGCATCTTTTTTTGGTGAGGGTGGGATAGTTTTGGAGATTGAGCATAGGGCTTTCCTCAACGCTTGGCAAGCATTCTCCCGCAGAACCACATCTCCAGCCCAGTCTCAGCGTTTCTAATCTCCGTGCTGTTTTAAAATCCCAGCCCTCCCATCCCTGCTGTCTGATGGGTTCAGGATGCCTGGCAGAGGTAACCCCCTCACAGCCACGGTGCTCAGGTGACTGCTCTCCAGTGCTCACCAGTAGAGTCCTCTTTGGCTCCTGTCCCCTCCTGGGCACAGTTCCTGCCTTTCTTTTTCATTTTCTTATCACGGCCCGTTAGATTTTAAATTCTTGGTGACTGTATCATGGGCCTTTGAAAGAGGGAAGCAGTCAGTCTCCTTAAGCTAGGTAATTGACAGATTTAGGATCCTTAGGATTAAACCTCTGTTTCTCTTTAGCTCCCTTAAGGATTTTAAGCACAGCTAGTCCCAAACACCGCACTTCGAACTTTTTTTTTTTTAGCTTGTTTATTTAAACAGGCAGAGCTTCTTTTCCAAGAGTTTATGCTCTGTTGGGAAGGAAGGAAGAGGGCCCTTCTTCAGTTTGTTTGCTGCTGAGAGCAATTCTTCTCGTTTCAGCTTTCTCGTCTTCTCCAGCCTCTTTTAAAGAATTTTTTTTTTTCCAGTTTCTCTCCTGCATGGCTGCAGTCACTTCACCTCACACGCAGTGTTGGTGACAGCTGTTGCTGGAGCCAGCCTCGAAAAGCCTCCCCGTCCCAAAGGCTTGAGTAGGTCAGCTGAAGCAGAGGCCTGCTGTCTTCCTGCCCCTTTCCCAGCTCCCATCCACAAGGGAGGTCGGACCTGACCTGCCGAGTGCCTTCACAGGGAAGGGGACGCGCTCACTTCAATAAACATTTACTGAGCCATAAAAATAAAACTGCTTTTATAGACAGCTCTCACTTTGAACTCCATCCTTCACCTAGAGAGACCGCGTCACCTTAGAGCAGGAGCACGCTTTGGGATGGCTGGAATAGGTTACAGTGCTTCTGAGGCCTCATCTCTGTTAGGAACAGGGGGAAGGGAAAGCCAAGCCAGAGGCTTGGTGAGAGCTGAGGAGATTATGCCAGCTGCCTCCCCCTCTGTCCAAGCCCACGTTCTTCCCAGGGAGCCCCTTTGCTGAGCGGAACGAGACATATTTGCTAGTTAAATCATCGCAGGACATCATAGACTTTCCTAGATTGTCCCCGTTCCCAGTGGTGTTAAGATAAAAAGATAGCCTTCTTGCCAAATGGTTTTCCCCCTTCTGTTCATCTGGCAGCCCTTTTCCTGTTTAGATTTTGATCTTGTATTGCTGTGATCTTCATCTTTCAGGAAAACCGACTCCCTGTTGTTTCTTCCCCTGGATGTTATTTTCTGATTTTAACTCTGCCACCTGGATGAACCTCACTCTCTTAGGTTGCCGGCTTCTTTTCCCTGTACTTCCAGGTAGTAGACCTTCATTCTGGGTTGGCCAGAAAGTGTGTTTGTGTTTTGCAAACCCTTTATTTGCTTCTCTGCTCTCCATTGTCTGTGGTAATAAAGGGTGGAGAAGGTCAGGTTAAGACGATTAGTTTTCAACAGCTTCTGCTTCCTCTCCATTCATCCCCATTCCTGGAACCACTGACAGAGAAATGGCTTCTTATCCTCCTTGTCCTTCTTATTTAAGGATATTGATAAGCCACCGAAGAATTGGGCAAAAAGTAAAGGGTTGAAGCCTCACTAGGTGTGGGGGGCTCTCTCGAGTCCATCATGAGGTACCCCGTTAGCTCTGCTAAAATTAGGACCAACTTCTTTCTTTAAAAAAAAAAACAGCTTTATTTTATGTGCATTGTTGTGAAGGTGTCAGATCTCCTGGAACTGGAGTTATACAGACAGTTTGTGAGTTTTCTGCCCTGCCTGGTTCCCACAGTCGTTAAGTCCCAAAGAAATCACACAGAGGTCTACATTAGTTATAAACTGATTGACCCATTAGCTCAGGCTTTTTATTAACTCTTATAACTATATTAGCCCATTATTCTTGTTCATGTTAGCCACGTGGCTCGGTACCTTTTTCGGCAAGGCAGTGACATCTTGCTCTGTGGCTGGGTCACCACTGCGGACTGCGCTTTCTTCTTCCCGGAATTCTCGTTGCCCCACCTCTACTTCCTGCCTGGTCACCCTGCCTATACTTCCTGCCTGGCTGTTGGCCAATCAGCATTTATTTAAAATATAAGTGACAGGGTGCAGACCATTGTCCCACAGTGGCTGTCGTGTGCGTGCTAGGAATTGAACCCACGTCCTCTGGGAGAACAGCCCATGCTCTCGACAGCTAAGCCATCTCTCCAGCCCCAACCAGTTCATTTCTATCGTCCTTTGTACCAATCCTAGTTCTGAAGTTGGGGCAGGAGTGGACAATTTTAGGAGAAAAATCCTTCTGAAGCAAAGTCTTGAGTACCTAGACTCAAACTCCCCGTATAGCTAAGGGTGATCTCGAACTTCTGATCCTCCTGCTGCCACCTTCCAGTTGCCAAGATTACACAGGTAGGTGCCTACCCCTGGTTGATGCAGTGCCAAGGAGTGAAAACAGGGCTTCCTGTACTCCAGGCAAGCACTGTTACCAAGTGAGCTACTTTCTCAGAAACAGGAGTCATTTCTAAGAAAAACCGGGTTCTACCTTTATATAGGGCAACGTTACCTTGTCCTGGTGGACCAGGTACTTTCTCCCTCAGCATCTTTTCCGCATCAGCGTTATCTGTAGGGTTTAGAGCCGAGGAGAAGATCTTATTTTTATTCACATGTATGCATGTGCATCTGTGTGTGCATGGATACTCAAGAGAGGCCAGACATCAAAGGAGAGGTGTGAGCTACCCTCTCACACCTGTGGGTGCTGGGAACTGAGTTCAGGTCCTTGGAAGAGCAACAAATGCTCATGACACTGAGTTATCTCTCCAGCCTCCATCCTCTAAGCCTTGTGGCCAGTACTTATACTCACCCAGGCCTAACAAATCAGGGTTTTTTTTTTTTTTTGGCTTCTATTTATATTCATTTATTCCACAACATCCCCTCTAATCTTCTTTCTCACCTGCGTGCTTCTCTGCCCCTCTCCTTCCCAGCAACATTTATTGGGCACCTGTTGTGTTATTCACAAGGAACTCAGAGAAGAGAATCCTCTTACACTAAAGGAGCCCCTTTTCCCTTATGGGCAGAGGTGGAGTAGATGGGATTTAGATTTATTCAATAGTCTGATCTGCCTCCTGCCCTGTGGCGCCATTCCATTTCGTCTCCACAACAACCCAGGAAGCTATTACATGCTCCTTTTATTGAAAATAAAACGGAAGCTTGAAGATAGAAAACACAATGCCCAGTCATCCTGCCCAAGACTCTAACATGTATGCAGGGATAGAGTCATAATACTTACCACAGGACGGGAGCCCCGAACTTGCCTTGAGGGCTAGGAAAGGCCTCTGAGTAGGAACCTTAATTCCTAATACTTGGGTATTAAGGCAGGAAGGCGTCTTCAGATGAGGTATGTATCTTCGGTGAGGAAGATCTTTTGGTCTTGGGGTTGAAGAGGGTAGAGCCAAGGCTTGTGGGGGGCCTGCTGTCAGAGAGAGCTGGGATTGACCTTACCTTGATGAAAAATTTAGATGTATCCTGTGGGCAGTAGGGAGCTGATCAAAACCTGTTTCCTTCTCCTCCTCTCCTTCCTCCTCCTCTTCTTCTTCCTCCTTCTTTTTTTCCAGACTCTTCCAGTAGGATTTCTTTATTGTTACCAGATAATCACTGCACACAGTAAAGGGTTCACTATGATATTTTGATCCATGTATGTAATATACCTGTTATCTACCCTTTTCTCCTCTCCTGGTCTGATATGAAGCTCCTTATATGAACAAACAGCTAGCTTTGGCTTGTGCTGTGTGCTGTCCTTCTGGAATCCCTGAGGACTGGGGTTTGGAACCAGGAGAGTAGACTTAAGGAGAGGGATGGGTATGTGGCAGATAGGAAGACAGTAAGTAGGTGCCCACGAGGAACAGAGACGCAGACGGTGGCCTCGTTTGCTACCAGGCTCAGGTTTGGAGTTTTGGGTCGGCCAGCTTTCCATTTGATACTGGCTTCCACTCTGTGAGTGTTGGGATAACTCTGCATTCTCAGGAAAGCAGGGATCTGCCACATGGTGGGTGCCCTGCTGAACTGGGACTGGAAAGACCTCGAGACTGTCTCGAGTTGCTTTGTCCTAGGCCAGACCTTGAACTTCTTAGAGTCTTAGTCACGACATTTGTAAAATTCAGAGATGGAGTCGTGATGCTCTTTCAGTCAGTCATTTTCAGGAAGTACCTCACCTGTGAGCACGCTGGGAGGGGAGGAGACAGGAAGGGCGAACGCCACATTTTGTTGGAGCCTCAGGTTGACATTAAGTTTTAGCACGGATTTTACTTCTATGCTATAATAGAATCTTGGAGAAACAAATTCTTTGTGTGTGTGTGCGTGTGTGTAATATATATTACATATATTTCCTTTTTATAGTCTTTTAGCTAGGTAAGAAGAATTTTATGTTTTTCTCTGAGTTGTGGATCTGTGAGCCCTGGAGTGTATTTAGAGTTTAGACTTGGGGTTTTAGACCTTGGTTGTGATGGAGGAAGCTCTGACATATACCTACTGTTAGCCTAATAACTCTTCGGGTAGGTTTCCATCATGGGGGAGCACAGAGAGCTGTCTTTGCTGTTCTCTGGCCTTTCTGGAAAATGTGGGCAAAGGCTAATGTCTCCAATTCTAGACTATTCTAGTTTTCGATTTATCCTTAAAGGGTAGGCAGGTAGGTGGTCGTTGAACTTGTGTTCACTTGACATGCAATTTGTTACAAAAGCTATGAAAACACCACCACCACACTATGTAACATATTAAGGAGATTCTTAGATTCCTTAATAAAACCAAAAAAAAATTTCTCTTTTTCTCCATTACCCCATTTGAAAACAGCTTTGGATGTGGACATTCTTGCCTAGTCTACCCATCTTTTTGTTTGTTTGTTTTTGAGACAGGGTTTCTCAGTAGTTATGGAGCCTGTCCTGGAACTCGCTCTATGACCAGGCTGGCCTCGAACTCACAGAGATCTGCCTGCCTCTGCCCCCCAAGTGCTGAGATTAAAGGCGTGTGCCACCATTGTCTGACTATCAACTTTTTTTTTAAGTTTTATTTTTATTATCGATGTACATGTGTGTGTGTGTGTGTGTGTGTGACTGTGTGGGCACATGTGTATGTGTGCCAATGGTGGCCAGAAGAAGGCTTCAGCTCACCTGGACCCGCAGTTACAACTTGATATGGGTGCTGGGAACCGAACTCTGGTGCTGATTCTCAACAAAAGAGCAGCAAGCATTCTTAACCACCGAGCCATCTCTCTGGTCCCTAGCCATCTTAGATTTGGTCTCCGCCTCCTGCGGAGGTATGCTATAGGTATGGCCCCATCATGCATGGCTCCTCCTGGACCTGTCTTAAAGCAGGGGTGTTGGCTTGGACTCTTGACCACCACCATTGTTGAGGTCCCCTTTGCTCCCAACGAGAGTCAGGTTGACATTTACTTGCTATTATGATAGCCATGGAAAGGTGGTAGAGACTTTTTTTTTCTCACAGAATAAGTTAGTCACCATGAGACTGAGTTGAAAGTCTGGCTCTCTCTGTGGGCGCACCTCACTTCTCTCCTTTATAAAATAAAACCTTGGCCATCTGTTAAGCTAGTAGAAAATAGACGGATGTAGTAGTCAGGGAGAGAATGGGGGTATGAACCTGGCAATAAGTCAAAGCTGCCGGGAGACGCAGGTTGAAGCTGTGTTGGGTAGGCCACGGAACTCATTGTGTTCTAAGCATGGGAAGAAAGCAATGATTCTAAAAACAGAGCAGCAGCTCTTGGGTTCCCAAAGGACCGGGGAAGAAATCAGTAATGCCAGGCGTTGCCCTTGGTACTTACCACATACGACCTCGTTGAGGGCACACAACAAACCACTGAGCCCTCCTTTAGAGATAAGGAGGCTGGAGTCATTAAGTTAGGGTATGAAAAGTTTGAGCACAAAGCTGCCTGACTCCAAAGAACAAACCAAAAAACTATGACTTTATTCATTCTTCCCTATTTCTGTAGTAAACGTATTATACCTTCATTCAGCGCTGTATGACAGTCGGATGTGGGTAATATGTAGCATGTGATTAATGTCAAGAGGGCATGACTCTTCCCAATGTCCAAATACAGTATTGTTAATACTTTACAGAACCGCCGAGTCCCAGGCCCCGACTCTAGAAGACTCTAATCTAAATGTACTTCTTCCCCCTCCCCCTTTCTAAGCTTTCCATTCCTAGCCAGTATAAACCACACCTCTCATCTCTTTCCAATTATTCTTTTGTTTTCTTCGGAGGTAAATTCTTCGAATATACTGTCAGTCACTGTTCTGTGGCTGAGAAGAGACACCATGACCAAGGCAACTCTTATAAAGGAAAGCATTTAATTGGGGTCCGGCTTACAGTTTCAGAGGTTTAGTTCATTTACATCATAGTGGGGAGCCTGGCAGCACAGTGGCAGGCTTTACATCCTGACCCACAGGAAGCCGGAAGAGAGGGGGAAAGCCTCAAAGCCCCACCCCCAGCCACCCACCTCCTCCAACAAGGCCACACCTCCAACAAGGCCACACCTCCTAATCCTTCCCATCAGCCCAACTGGGAACCAAGCAAGCAAACATATAAGTCTTTTTTTGGGGGGTGGGGGGACAATCTCCCTCAAACCACCACAGCACAGATGCACCATTCATAGCAGGCTAGGTCCTGCTGTTTGCGAACCCAAGATGCTTGATGACTTAAACAGCAGAGGTTTATATCTTAAAAATAACGAAGATCCCTACATCGTCAGGTCTCTTAGTCCCGCAAAACCCCAGTCTGAAGAAGCAGCCACCAATAGGATGGTTCTGGAGTGCTGAGCCAATGGGAAAAGAAACATCTCCTGCCAGCATGTATGCTTACCAGTACCTTAACCACTCTCTGTACGTGGTCTGGAATGCCGTAAAATGATGCCCCTCAACCACAAGGGGCAGGCAGGGCAAACCTCCCTGCTCTCCAGACACCACCACAGACACTACGCCGCCTACTGGACAGCTTTTCTCCCACACTTGGCAGGACACCTATGGGTTGGTTAACGGTGACCCTACCTTCCGGGTGAGCTTTGCAGGGCACTGTGGGTTGGTTAGTGGTGACCCTACCTTCCTTTCAGTATTTCAAAGCCTTTGCAAGTAGGGCACAATCCCTCCTTTTCTTTTAGTTATTTCTGAGCCAAAGGAAAGGTCTGCTGCTGTCTTGAGGTGAAACCGGGCATCGTAAAGAGCCAAGCTCCCTCCCCTCTAATGTCTCTCTGGGCTTCTTCACTCTGTTAAAATTAAGCCTGTCTTTTTCTCCAGTGTGAATAATTCAACACAAATAAATTATATACTCATTCACTTTCAGTGTTTACTCTTTCACCTAATTGGCCATGAAGCTGAAAAATAATTTTTTACAAGTTCCTCCCTCCCTCCCTTCTTTCTTTCTTTCTTTCTTTCTTTCTTTCTTTCTTTCTTTCTTTC
>JABTXL010005037.1:9495172-9511481 GCA_025134845.1 Neodon shergylaensis | reverse complement strand
GAGGGAGGGAGGGAGGGAGGGAGGGAGGGAGGGAGGGAGGGAGGATGACTGCAGGAGGGGGGACGTCTCCTTTACGGTCTCTATTCTTTCTGTGGGGTCTGACGCTGTCTGGGGCGCACCCCGGCCGTGGAGAGGGAAGGGTTGAGGTGCCACCGGGCGACGCAGCAGCGTTCTTTGTCTGTCACCACCCCCATCCCGGAGTGAGGAGCCCAATGGGTCTGCAGCGTGGCAGCTGCTGCTGCCACCCCGGCGCCCTGCGGGTCTCTCGGGGACCTTATGTAAAGCCACCACGGAGGCGACGCCACCAAGTGCGCGTGGCACGGGGCGCACACCGCCGGCTTTGATGCTTTCCGCTACACTGAATGGGTTAACGTCTTCCCCTAGCCCCAGTTATCCTCCTACAAACCGGGTTCGGGAATGTGGTAGCCGCCGGTCTTGCTTCTGTTAATCCAGAGTAAATATAATCTTTTATTAACTAGTTTTCCAATTAGTCTGAAGGCAACAAACTCATGGTTAAAAATCTAGCCAGTTCAGCATGTCATTAAAGCCGGGGGGGGGGCGGACGACGAAATTGCAAACCCTCTTCCCCACCCCACTCCCTCAGGGTACTGTTACTTACTTAAAAAAAAATTTGGAATGTTCTAATGCTAGAGAAGCATCTATTTTTTAATCAGTTTTTTTTTAAAAGTGCAAGCGAGCAGTGTAATACACACACTCTATTCTGTGATTTGCTTCCCAGGTTTGCTATTGGGGGGGTCTGTAATGGCTTGTTTTCATGTAGCATCATTCTTCTCCACAGCTGCACCATATTCCAGCCCATGAATGCACCACTGTTGATGGGTTCGGCCCCCTAACTATCAGTGGATAGTTAGGTCGTTTCCTGCTTTCTGCCATCTCAAAGAAGAATGTATGTCAGCAAAGCTGGTCAAAGTACTGTGTGCTTATGGGAGCATGTGCATGGAGTAGGTCCCTGGCTGCAGAACTTTTGGATAAAGGGGTCCCCACACCAGACACGTTTAAAGGTTTTCAAGCACATAGTTCCACGGATATCCAGACTTAATTGCGTTTTTAGCATCGTCCACATTTCAAGCCCTTACAAACCTTTCCTTAAGAGACTGTTAATATTTAAAAAGCACTTTTGGTAGTGAGAGCAAATAAGTCCATGTTTATCCGCTAATTAAATGTCTTTAAAGTTAAATCTCTATTCCCCCAAACAGAGGTCTCTAGAGTGTGCCGTGCTCTGCCAGGGCCTTTAGAACTAGCAAGAAGCCAGCCTTGGCAAACTCATCCCACTGTCCAGGGACCTTCAGGGCTGTGGCATGTGATTCCATGCCTTTACTGTGACCCCAGAACACTGGCTGCTTTGAGAAGCTCTAGGATAGAAACGGGGAAGCATTTGCTTCCTGTGTCGTCTCTAACTAGTTCAGTTCAGAAACAGAGATTAAATACAACCGAGGCGAGAGTCTCCCTTCCCCCTGCCTCTCTCCATAGAACCTCCTGGTACCAGATGGGAGCCCAGTTCTAGGAACCACACAATTAATTGTCTGCCACTGAAAGGTGACCCAGCAAGAGGATTAGCTTTATCCATGGATAGTCACCCCGGTGGCTCTATGCTTTATTTCCATCTTGACCCCAGAGGCCTGCATATGAGTGGCTTAAAGAATTCCACCTGCACCAAACACTTCATCTTACTTCTCACTTGAGTTTTATAGGTAAAAACATTGCAGGTGCAACCAGATCCCAGTGTGTAAGTCAAGTTTTAGAACCTGGGATTCAGGCTGCTGTTAAATTGCTTTGTAAGTGATACTAGTAGCATCCCCAATTGCCTTTTAGATTAAAGTCAACTTTTGGGGGGCGGGGACCCGGATAGAACTTTGAGTTGTTTTATTTCCCAGATGACCCACGTGACTGAAAAATGGCGAGTTCAAAACCAGACTCCCTCACCCTCAAGACTCATCTTCAACAAAAACAAAGTCACATTGAGGTACAGGGCCTGGGTGTCAGCCAAAAGGAAAACAAACAAACAAACAATAACAAAACTCAAACCAACACAAATAGAGTGGAAACAAACTTTCCAGCCCAGGTCTGAACCTGTGGCTGTCAGGCGCCGCCACCGGCACACAGATTTATGTCCTGAGATAGAGCGGACAAATCAACAGGCATGGAAAACCGCCTCATAAAAGCCTTGGATTTCAAACCAGTTTCCAGTAACACACGAGAAGGGCATTGGAAGAGCGAGCGGGTGAAATGAATTGTCCCATGATGTCCTGAAATAGAACGCTCCTTTCAACTCTCAGGAAACACCTGGGGGCTGCTTTAGCCATTCAGACCAAAGCTGCTTCTGAAATAAGGGAAAAATAAGCTGGGTTCTTGGGCCAATGCCTTTAATATCGTCACACATTTGTTTTGTTTGTTTTCACCTAAATGACAACGATCATGAATTCTAGACAGTAATGTATTTAACTCTTTTTGGGAGGGCGGGGAGCAGATGATGCCAAGCTAGGGAACGCAGACAGGGCACTTAGCGTTTAGCCCTGACTCTCCTCTTCTTGCTTTGGCTGGGGCTCTTCTTCAAGTACTTTCATTTTGACAGTCCTTTTCAACAGACTGTATAAAAGTTGAAAAGTGAAACAAAAATGTTTCTTAATTGTTACAACTTCTACCATCTCTTTTTAATTCATTATTTATCTTTTTTTTAAATGTCCACTGAGACTTCAGAGCAGGGCTTCTCAACCTTCCTAATACCTCCACCCTTTAGTATAGTTAGCTCCTCATGACCTCCGAGCATAAAATTAGTTTTCTTTTGCTACTTCATAACTGTGATTTTGATAGTCTTATGGATCTTAATATAAATATATGATATACAGGACATGTGACTCTTGTGAAAAAGTTGTTCAGTCACAAAGGGCTGAGGAGAACCGCTGCTGTAGAAGACATTCTTTCCCCCAAATCTGCTTTAGTTAGCAAATGACTAGGGCTCCTAATAGGACTTTTCCTTTTTGCAAGTATTCCAGCTCCGTTGTTACTCTTTAGAGACAATTAAGCCTTCGTTTCCCCTTGGAGGTTTAATATAAAGCCAGTTGATTTGCTTGAGGATTCTGCTGTCCTAACACCTGATACCATAAGCACACAGTCACCAGGCTACTACAGAAGGATGTCATGAATTAACCTCACAACCCCGGTAGTTACAGGGAAGGCTTGAACTGGTCTGCCATGGATCTTTGCATTTTAAACAAGAATTTCAAAAAAAGCAATTCCGTGGTTATATAACCAGCCCTTGAAGCAAGCTTTACTACATTTTGTTCAAATTGAATAATCCAGTCAGAAACACAGGATCTCAAGACTTGTCAGCAGAATTCTGAAAGTAAAGATTTATTGAGGCTTCTCTCAGCGTTATGACTTTTGCAAGTATGCGATGGCATTACTCTTAGATTTACTGGGGTTCTCAAGGTCTTGTCAAAAATGAAACAAGCCCTTTCTGTGGTATGAGTCGCCTGTTAGCACGGCGGTGATGGGGGAGGTGGGGGGAGCAGCTTTGCCCTTGGGATCTCACTCATTACTGAAAACAAGATACGCTCAACCCTTCCCTTCCAGTAGTCGTATTTGTCTTTACTGATTCGGAGCCAGTAGTCAGCTCGGGGGATGCTACACATGTTCCTGTGAGTAGCCTTTTAACCGCGGGTTGAGTTTCTTCCCCCTCATCCCATTTAGAACCGTGGTGATGTGTGTCTGAAGCCCCGGTGCCAATTCTGTCCCTGTGTGCCGAGCGGGAAGCCTGGCTCCTCCTGCGGTTCTCTGTGGTCCAGAGTCCAGATTTGAAACAGGCTCATGGTCCCCTCGAACCCACCTTGAGAGGCAGGAACTCAGGCTCCCGTTTCCTGCCTGTGTGTGCCCCTCCAGCTGGAGTGCCTTTCTCCTGCCAACTCCAAGTGGAGCCTGCTCCCTCCTCTTCTCCCAGATTAAGCCTGCTTTCGCTCCTGGGCAGTGGGGTTGGTTCATGACCAGAAGTGCCTTAAAAGACAGACAGAAAGAAAAGAAAACTTCAAAACCAACCAAAACCACAGCCTATAGTTTTTTGTTTTTTTTTTTCCCCTCAGCTATTTTGGATTTAACAGAATCCACTTTCTCCCTCCTCCTCTCTCCCGACACCCTTTCGTCTTTTTCTTCCCCCTCTTCTTCTTCCTTTTCCTCCTATCCAATAACTTTCTTTCTAGAGTCCTGGAGTTTTGTTCATATCAGAGACTGTGTATGCAAATGTGCATGCATGCAGGAGCCAGGAAGGTTTTTATTTTTTCTTTTCTTTTTTTTGGTTTTTCGAGACAGGGTTTCTCTGTGGCTTTGGAGCCTGTCCTGGAACTAGCTCTTGTAGACCAGGCTGTTCTTGAACTCACAGACATCTGTCTGCCTCTGCCTCCTGAGTGCTGGGATTAAAGGCATGTGCCACCACTACCTGGCCAGGAAGATTTTTCTGTGGTTATTTCTATTTATTTTTATTTTTTTTTTTGAGACAGGTATCTCTGGGACCTGGGGCTCTTTGACTAAGCCAGACTGGTCAGTGACATAAGGTATCTGCCTCTTCCCAGCGCTGAAATTACAGTCCCGCCATTATGACTGGGCTTTACCTGCTTTCTGGGGATTGAACTCAGGTCCTCATGCTTGCGTGGGTGGGTACTTTACCTCCGAGCTGAATCCCAGACGTGGTATCTATTTTCTTTTTTAAAAAATTATCTCGGGGGCTGGAGAGATGGCTCAGTGGTTAAGAGCACTGGCTGCTCTTCCAAAGGTCCTGAGTTCAATTCCCGGCAACCACATGGTGGCTCACAACCATCTGTAATGAGGTCTGGCGCCCTCTTCTGGCCTGCAGGCATACACGCAGACAGAATATTGTATATATAACAAATAAATAAATATTAAAAAAAAAATAAAAAATTATCTCTATTTTTATTTACTTATACATGTGAGAGTCTGCGAGTGTGTGTATGTGTGTGTGTGTGTCCTAGAGGTGGCTGTGAGCTCCTGACCTGGGTCTTGGGAACTAAATGTGGGTCCCCTGACAGGGCAAGTGCACTTTTTTGTTGTCGTTATTTTGTTTTTGTTTATAGAGACAGGGTTTCTCTATGTAGCCCTGGCTGTCCTGGAACTAACTCTACAGATCAGGCTGTCCTTGAACTCACAGAGATTCACCTGCCTCTGCCTTTCTGAGTGCTGGGATTAAAGGCCACCACCACCCACAACTGATGCTTTAACTACTGAGCCTTCTCTCCAGCCCCCCACGCCCTGCTGGCTGGCCCTGTCGGTGCTTGGTACTAACACAGTAAGTTGTGCATGCTGGCCCCACACATCTTCTATGCTCTGTCCTACCCTCCACCCCAGCCAGCCCTGTTTTCATGGTTCACAGTGGCGGCTTACATTTAAATTCCCACTAATGTCCGGTTCAGCAATATTGGATCTAGCAAATCATTCTGTGAATGAGATAGAGTGTGCATTTCTTCTTCTCTTTTCTTTTCGTGGCCGACCCAGTACAATTCATTGAACAGATTCATTGTGATCTCCCTGCCGGTTTTTGAATCACATTTTCCCGCGGGCGTGTGTTTGCTATGTGCCCTTCATTCTGTCCTGTGTTGTGTTGACTAACGCCATTGCTTTGTGATGAGCCTTTTTGTCTAGTGTGGTCAAGTGCCTTTCTTTGTCATTCTGTCCTCTTGGTGACGTCTGGTTCTTAAGTCTTTGTTATCAAGAATTAACTTGTCAGATAACACAGGGGAACGTGTAGATGTTGGTGTAGTTACAATACAGTTATAGATTTACCGAAAATATTCCCATTATTGTGTCTTCTCATCCCACATTGTGAACTTGAAGTGTCTTTCCATTTACTTAGCCATGGTGTGTGTCCTTGAGTTTGACTCCATATCATCTGTCTGCAAATTCCCCAAGTTTTTATTGCTGTAATTAATGAACACTCTGGTGAACAGTGTGGTAGCTTGTAAATGTAATCCACCCTCATAAACTCATAGGGGTGGCACTATTAGAAGGTATGGCTTTGTTGAAGTAGGTGTGGCCTTGTTAGAGGAAGTGTGTCACTATGGGGCAGGCTTTGAAATCTCCTATGCTCAAGATACCGCCCAGTGTTTCAGTTCCCTTCCTGTTGTCTGCCAATGGAAGATATAGAATTCTCAGCTCCTTCTCCAGCACCATGTCTGCCTGCACACCTCCATGTCCCACAATAATGATAATGGATTGAACCTCTAAACTGTAAGCCACTCAACTAAATATTATCCTTTGTAAGAATTACTGTGGAGCAGAGCCGTGGTGGCGCACACCTTTAATCCCAGCACTCGGGAGACAGGCAGGCAGATCTCTGTGAGTTCAAGGCCATCCAGAGCAAGTTCCTGGATAGGCTCTAAAGCTAAACAGAGAAACCCTATCTTGGAAACAAACAAACAAACAATAGATAAAAAGAGTTGCCATGGTCATGGTGTCTCTTCACAGCAATAGAAACCCTGTCTAAGAAAGACCCTTTTTAAAAGTTCTACCCTTTCTTAGTTTTCTGCTTCTGCATAGCTCAGTGTTATTTGGGGATATTCATTCTTACCTAGGTACCTTGCTGAACTCTTAGATACTTCTAAGAGTTCATCTGAAGAGATTTAGATTTTCTTTATCTTTTTTGTCTTTCTTCCTTCCTTCCTTCCTTCCTTTCTTCCTTCCTTCCTTCCTTTCTTTTTTTTTTTTTCTTTATACACAGGGTTTTTCTGTGTAGCTTTGGAGCCTGTCCTGGAACTCACTCTGTAGACCAGGTTGGCCTCGAACTCACAGAGATCCACCTGCATCTGCCTCCCAAGTTCTGTGATTAAAGGTGTGTGCCACCACCACCTGGCAAGAGTCTTGGATTTAAAGAAACAATGTGAACAGTTTTATTACAAGTTCCTCCCAAGCTTTTGAATCTATGCTGCTATTCACTGGTTTGTATATGCTATTCACTGGTTTGTATATGCAGGGTTAGAAACGAAACATGGATAGCCATTCTTGTACATTATAAAGTATCTTTATACATTACCTTTTTCATACCTAACTCCTATCCCTTTTGCTATTAATTTTCGGGGAATTTTTAAATGTCGACAACAAAAATTTTAAATATATACTAAAAATTAAAATCCTTAAAAATGAGAAACACTCACTGGCTGATGACCTAATTAACATATGGCTGTCCAGTCACCGACAGTGTGTGACTGCAGACTCAGACACACTCCAGTACGTGTCCATGTTTTATAAATCTGGAGCTGTGACAAGGATGGGAAAAAGAAAATAGTCTTCGCTGGGCGGTGGTGACACATGCCTTTAATCCCAGCACTCGGGGGGGCAGAGGCAGGTGGATCTCTGTGAGTTTGAGGCCAGCCTGGTCTACAAGAGCTAGTTCCAGGACAGGCACCAAAGCTACAGAGAAACCCTGTCTCAAAAAAAAAACTGTAAAAGAAAATAGTCTCCAGTACTGTGAGCACATACGTGCATGTGTGCATACATGCACACACACACACCATCTGTTGATGTGTAAAGTAATGTGAGTTACTAAATAAATTGTTTTTTATCTAATAAATAATTATACATTATAAAATAATTATTAATTATAAAATAAAAATTATTATTTATTTAATAAATAAACCATTTAGTAACTCTTATGTTGTCTTCATGACAAAATAGCTTCATAACAAAAATAAATCAGTGTCATGAAGAAAACATGCATCATGAAAATGAAAGATCAAATCTTGGAAGTATGTCCATGTCCTGTGTAAGTTTGGGCACTCCTGATTGTCTACTGGGCACGCTCATTCCTAGCTGGAGCCCTAGGATATGTGATATGTAAGAGACCACTGAGGTTATTATTTTAGGGAATGAGCATGTCTGATGATAAACGCCTCAGTTGAAGCCTGGCTGGAGTTTGAATGGGGGCTACTCTCCATCGATTCTGACTGTGGCAAAAGCCCCATGGATGCTTGGTCCCCAGGACAGTGTTAGGTCCTACCAAATCCTGCAACCTGGGATCTGGGAATATGCTTCCCTGCCAAGGTATGGGCAGCGGTGGTGCTAAGGAGACAGGACCATGGAATCAGGAAGTAGTTCGTACAGCTCATAGCAGGTTGAAACAGGAAGGGCCCGAGGCTGGCTCGTCTTGGCAAGCCCCTGAGGGCCTGGCTGTTCACCTCTGAGGGGCTTGTTTTTTTCCACTGGTGTTCAGACTTTGTTGGAATGAAGTCCAGGTGTGGTCTGACTGAGAGGCGCTCACTGGGCTGTTTAGTTCTCCACTGAATCTGCTTGGTCAAAGACCTAGCCGTAGCCGTTCTCGAAAGTTATGCGAGTAAACAGTCCTATTTTTAGGAGATCATTGCTTGCAAAAAATAGCTCGAAATCCAGACGTTTGAATCTCAACGGCCTTCAGCTTGCGTGGTAACGTTGCCAGTCGATGCTGGCGTTTTCTCAGGGGTCCTTGTTCAGTCTTACGTGTACTCATTGATGTGATCCCTATTTTCATACAGGAAAACCAAGGCTCAGAAAGGTTAGGTTATTCAAGTCAGACGGCCTTGAACAAACCTAGCCCAGGATGCTTGGTCAGTCAGCGTCCTGACGTCACAGCCCTCAATTTGGGGCATATTTCCTTCCCACCTTGCCACATTCCATCTTGGCACTGGCTACGGGATGTTGTTATTGCATGGGATCTGGTCCAGTTTCCTGAAAGGAATTCAGTTGCTGAATTAGAGTCAAGTTACATAATCAAGAAATTGCTTATCCTTCTTAGCTTCTTATTTGCTTTAAAAAAAAAAGTCATTGGGATCTATAAGTTACCCTGCGCATCTCATTGTGCCACATTTTTCTAGAGACTCGAGATATTTTTCTAACACAGCATCACTTGTGGCAACTGCTTGTCAGTTTAAAGGGCTCCCGGCAGTGGTGTGAACCATGGCCTTAGAACATGCGGCGAAACCCATCAGAGGCTGGGCAAGCTCCGCAGGTGAGGCCGACAGAGCCTTGCTGATTGCTTTAACACACAAAGACCGAGTTCAGGATCCCATACTTGTGGGGATGATTGACACGCATCGCCAGAGAAACTTCATCTGGGAAACCTCTGACCAGAAGCCACTCACCTCACAGAAATCAAATACAGAAACCAAGCGATGGGTTAGTGGCCGAATAAAGCATAGTGAGCAGCCAGGCAGTGGTGGCGTGTGCCTATTAATCCCGGCACTTAGGGAGACAGAGGCAGGCAGAACACTGTGAGTTCAAGGCCAGCCTGGTCTACAGAGCAAGTTCCAGGACATCCGGGGCTACACAGAGAAACCCTGTCTTAAAAAATAAAGAAACGTGTCTGTGTGGACATAATACACCTACTTTCAACTTGGCATCGCTCAGAGGGAAAACACTGTGGTCGCTGCCTGTTTCCCGATGAGGTCCTGTTGGCTCTAAAAACTGTTGTCAGTTTGTGGCAAGGCGGGAGGTGGCTCACAGAATGCCCGTACCAGGGGTTAGTTCAAACAGCCCGGGAGACTGTACCTGCTCAAGGCTCCGTTTCTGGGCACTTTCTTTCCTTTCTGTTCTTCTAAACTGATAGATTCTTAAAAAAAAAAAAAAAAACAAAACACCATCTCAAAATTGAGATTCTGGTCACAGTTGTTCCATGGATGGGAACGTGAGAAGATAATACCCATTGCGTGCACAGGCTGCAGGTGCCCGTGAAGGAGGAAGTATCTCTTTAAAAATCCAATGTCCCAGCGATCTGTGTTTTTATCCTCCAGGACAACAAAAAAGGATTTACGTAATCTAATATTTATATGCTTGAAAGTTTTTAAATGATCACATACCAAATGAATTGCAACAACCATAATTGAAAGTAGTTTTAGCTGGAGCTTGTGGCATATGCCTGTAAGCCCAATTACTTGGGGAGCTGAGTCAGGAATGCCACAAGTTCAAGGCTTGCCTGGGCTACAGAGTGAGTTCAAGTCCTGCCTGGGCAGCTTATGTTTGGCCATGTCTCAAAAATAAAAAGTATGGAAAGAGCTGGGGATGTAGCTGCCTGTTCTTGTTTAACTATGTGTGAAACCCTACGCTCAGTCTCCAATACTGAAAAAAAAATAGACGCATTGAAAAAAAACAATTACAGTTTTAACTACACAATGTACCTGGATTCATTGGGGTCAAGAGCCACACTCGTCCTGTCTTGTGTCACCATTCACAGGACATTGTACTCATGGCCCAAGACAGCTCTTGCTTCTTATATTGTTTGTTTGTTTGTTTTGAGCTATGTTCGAATACCTGACAAGAGCAGCTAGGGGAGGAAGGGCTTCTTTAGGTTCATGGTTTGAGAGGACCGACCATCATGGTGGAGAAGTCACGGCAGTAGGAGCATGAGGCAGCTGGTCACATTGCAACCTCTGTCAGGAGCCTGAGGGAGTCCGATGCTGGGGCTCTACCCACTTTCTCCTCTCTGTTCAGTCTAGGGCCCTTGTCCAGGGGTTGATGGCATCCACACCCAGGGCTGGGTTTTTCCCTGCTCAACTAAGCCTTTCCGGGAACACCCTCGTAAACACACCCACTACTACATTGATGGGTTTGATGAAGATCAACCATCAAACTCCTCCTTTCCTAACCTTTAGACGCTACTCACAGTTCATTGGCCAAAATGGGGTCACCTGACCCTGTCAGCCCGCAAGGAAAGCTGGGAAATTCCATCTTAGTTCTGCACAGCCATGTTTTGACAACTCTAAAACCTAGGTTTCTAGGGCTGGAGAGATGGCGTGCCTTTTGAGCAAGTGGGAAGTCAAGTGTTTGGGTCCCTGTCAACCATGTTAAAGCTGGTTGTGTTTGTAACTCCAGCACTACCAAAGAGGAGACAGATCTCTGAAACTCCTCGACCGGCTAGCCTATGAGAAGTGATCGGGCCCAGGTATAGTGAAAGAAATGATCTCAAAAATGAAGGTAGGAAGCCACTGAGGAAGGTACACAATACCAACATCTGGTCTTCCCATATGTGGACACACAACCACATGAATAGGTACAATACATCACACACACACCTTTACATTTATATTCCAGTAGAAGAAGTGGTGGTTATTTGGGGCCACTTAGACATCTGTGCATGGTTCTCTTTATTTTCCCAGCACCAGGAGACAGGCACAAATGAACCCATTCAGTATTTGAGAAAAAGAGAGATCAAGTTACTTGCCAAGGAAACAGCTAGTTCTTTGTGAGCCCTTTGGGCGTGACTTTATTTTTGTTCCCTTTTGTGCGTCTAATTTTTCTGCATTCCAGCACAAGAATTGTGGTGGAGCTATCTCTGCCTTCTTGGGATTGCCACAGCCCAATGGCACCTGATTTCACCATGCATACCACTTAAGACAGGCATCCAGGAAGGCGCCCCATGGCCTGTCCTTTAGAGTTGAAAGCAAACACTTGTTTAATTTCGTTTAAGGAATTCTGCGATGCTTGTTGAGCAATGGGTAGTACATTTGAGTGTTGCTTAATCAAAGCTTGGAACTAGACCAAGGAAACGCCACTCTTTGATTTGATTCAGATTATACCTTGCTTGTAGTCAGGCTAGAACACTTGTTCCCCAAATCTTCCCCCATCCTTTCTCTTCCTTCCTTCCTCCCTCCCTTCTTCCTTCCTTCTTTCCTTCCTATGTTCTCCTTCCTCATATTTTTTTTTTCATACAGAGTCCCACTCACCAGGTAGCCCCAAGAGGTCTGAGGTCTGAATTCTAATCCCTTGTTCTCCATCTCCCACGTATTACAGGTGTGTGCCACCTGGCCCTAGAATCTTTTTGATTAAGAAGGAAACACTCTCCAAGCACTTGGAAGCTATATGCAGGATAAGCAAGAGCTCACGGTCATCCTTGGGTACATAGGAACTTTGAGGCAAGCCTGGGCTACGTGAGACCCACTCCACTTCAGAGAGAGAGAGAGAGAGAGAGAGAGAGAGAGAAAATCTTTAATAAAATATTCATTGTTCCATAATATTTTTTTCCAAAGGCCAATGTTGACAAAGAGACAAGCTCCTAAAAATAAATAAATAAATAAATAAATAAATAAATAAATAAATGGTGGCAGATTTTCTAGAAAGAATTTTATTTTAAGAAGAAAAAAAGCAGAGAAATCTGGTTCCTCCAAGTTCACACCTGAGGTTTCCCGAGCTAGGGTACCAGATCTAAAGGACAAACCCCCAAGAGGAGGCCCTAGCCATACCTGCTGTAAGTTGCCTTTGGGAATGGTATAAGAAGTTACATTTGCGTGACTCAGACGGGAGCCAGGAGAGCCGCTCACCTTTGACCCAAAAAGCGCCAGGATGCCAAAAGCTTTTATAACCAAAATTAATGCTAATTTAACGTTGCATTTAAAAAGTGTAAAAAAAAATCACGAACAAGCAACATAGCTATTTTTTATTTGTTCTTACAATTTTCGTACATGTGTACGATGAAATATATCTACCCCGTTTTCCCTCCTACTGCCCACAACCCCCAGCACAGCCTGCACCCAATTTCATCTTTTTTTTTCTTTCAAATAATCCACTAAGTCCAGTTGGTGATGCTCGTGTGTATATGGTTGTGGGGCCATTCCCAGGAGTACAGGAAACCTGCCAGTGGCCAAACAGCCAAAGAAGAATGACTGTCCCTGCCCAAGTAGCTCTGAACACCAATAGCTTCTTAGTAAGGGGCGGGTCCTGGAGAGCCCCCCCCACTTGACCTTGTGCTGGTAACTTCAGTTGCTGTGGTTTTCTGAGTGCAAGTCACAGAAAGGGCAGCCCTGAAGCTCTTTCCAGCATTCCTCCCCGTTCTCTGGCTCTTATGGTGTCCCTGCATAGCTTCCCCAATGTTCCCTGAGCCTTCTTGATTGTGGTGGTAGTGGGTGTAGTTTTTTTTTTGTTTTTTTTTTGTTTTTTTTTGTATTTTTTTGGCAGCCCACCACCCAACTCCCTAATAAATCACACGGAGACTTTTTTTTTTTTTAGACAGGGTTTCTCCGTGAAACAGTCCTGTCCTAGAACTCATTCTGTAGACCAGGCTGGCCTCAAACTCACAGAGATCGGCCTACCTCTGACTTATTCTTACCTATGAATACCTGGCCTTGTCTTGGCTTATTTCTAGCCAGCTTTTCTTAATTTAAAACATCCCATCTACCTTTTGCTTCTGGGCTTTTATCTTTCTCTATTCTATATACTTTTCTTTACTTCTTACTCTATGGTTGGTTGTATAGCTGGGTGATTGGCCCCTGACATCCTCCTCTCCTGCCTTCTTGCTCCTTGATCTTCTCTCCCCAGATTTTCCCTTCTGTTTATTCTCTCTGCCTGCCAGCCCCGCCTATCCTTTCTCCTGCCTCGCTGTTGGTCGTTCAGCTCTTTATTAGACCAATCACGTGTTTTAGACAGCAAAGTAACCCAGCTTCACGGAGTTAAACAAACGCAACATAAAAGAATGCAGCACATCTTTGCATCATTAAACAGATGTTCCACAGCATCAACAAATGTAACACATCTTCAACTAATATTCTACAACAGGTGGGTGTGCTGAGAGAGACCCTTCCATCTAGGACTGGGTGCTCAGTCTCTTAGCGCTTGGACCGCCCATGCATTTCAACACTGACCGACGGAAGCCTATTGCAGAAAGAAACTTCTCTGGGCATACCTGAGGAGAGCCCAGCTCTATGGGTAAAAGGCAAATATTTAGAAAGCGTTTTGACAACAAGACCATAGCAAACTAACAGTAGCAGGTCCCGCCCTGGTGCTTCTGGCCTCCCTAGCCATGGACTTTGAATAATGCCAAGATTTTAAATAAGGTCAGACTGTTTGTTCTTGCTTTGTCGCCCTGTGTTTCTGTGCGATGAAAACATTACCCTCCGATGAGGCCCCGAGTTCCGTCCCCATACCCACTTCTCTCTGCTGGCTGGGTTAGGGCTATTACAGTGGTGTGAACTGGTTGGAAGGTGGGCTTTATACATATTCACTCTTTAGATACAGCTTTCCTTAGTTTTTCCCACTGAGTTCAAAATAAAGGAAGCTATTTGGAGGAGTGTATATACAGTAAACAGTTTTCCTTTTTGGGAGGTTCCGAGGCAGTGTAGTTGGATTTTCCTTTGGGCCGCCAGCTTCCAAATAATGACATGGAGACTTATTATTAGGAAAGCTCACCCTTAGCCTAGGCTTGTCCCACTAGCTCTTTTAACTTAAATGAACCCATTTATATTAATCTATATTTTGCCTGGTGACTTTTAACCTTTTTTTTCATTCTGTATGTCTGACTCCCTCCATGTCTCCTTGCCATCTCGATTATCTCCTCCTACTTCCGTTTTCTGTGCCTGGAGGTCCCTCCTATACCTCCTGCCTAGCTATCGGACATTCAGCTTTTTATTACACCAATCACAGCAATATATTTTTACACAATGTACAAATATCCCACAACAATGCGGGCTCCACAATGTGCTATTCAAGACCTTGGTGGGGCCGGGGATGTAGCTCAGGGCTGGAACACTTACCTAAGCATGTGCAAGGTCCTGGGTTTGACCCACTGCACCAGAAAGATAAAGTAAAAGAAAAGGCAAACCCTCAGGAAACCCACCTTTCATTCTAGTGATTCCTAATACCCGTGATTCCTAATACCAGGGCCACATCTCGCTATATGTGTGGCCTTGGTCTCTTGTGTCTTCTCATCGGCAAAACCTAGTTAATCACATAGCTACTTGCCGGGCGATGGTGGCGCACGCCTTTAATCCCAGCACTCGGGAGGCAGAGGCAGGCGGATCTCTGTGAGTTCGAGACCAGTCTGGTCTACAGAGCTAGTTCCAGGACAGGCTCCAAAGCCACAGAGAAACCCTGTCTCAAAAAAACAAACAAACAAACAAACAAACAAGCAAACAAACAAAAAAAATCATGTAGCTACTCTGTGCCCATCAAGTAGTCAGAGCAGGGCTGGTACACGAATTATTGGGCTACTTGAGATCCACCCCCCTCTAACTGTTTTATGTGTGTTATAAAGCAATGTAAAACTATGTGTTAGTAATTTCTGTGTTGTTTCTCACAATTGATCAACGCCTTGTTCAATACTATATGCTGTGCCTTCAAATCATTTCCAGGGATGGTGAGAAGAGTTGGGCGAGTAAAGCTGCCTGCGGCCAAAGCTTATAACCCGAGTTCAGTTCCTGGACCCAGCATGGTGAACTGGCTCCCATATGTTATCTTCTGACTGCCACGTGTGAGGCATGGATCTAATTAGTCTTAATCAATTAAAAACCTGGAGTCAGATATTAGCCGGTGAAAGCTGAAAGATCAGTACAGCAGCCAGCCACTAAAGTTCCTACCTCTACTAATTCCTCAGAAAGGAAAAGGACCGAACTCCTGTCTCCTCCCGCCTTAGATTCACTCCCAATGATGCCTTTCCCTGCCCAAGCCCCAACCCTTCCCCCCAGTCTCAGTGTGGACTTCTTCTGTTTCTCAGTACCGTTTATCTCCTTTGGAACGCCATTCCCATAGCCTACCTGTTTCATTTTGGTGTTGTGTTGTTTCATGTAGTTTTCTCCTCCTCTGCCTGATGGCATGGGGGGTGGGCTCTCAGCAGCCAGTCAGACCCACCCTCATGCTGAATACTGTTACAGCCTCGGTTGCTACAGTGTGGCCTTAAGACAGCCAGCCTCCAGCGGAAGAGAGCTGTCCTGCCCAGGAATGCACCCCCTTTCAATGGTTGAATCACAGCTCTGAAAGGCCAGTCACTATATGTATATGCGTGCACACACACACACACACACTTATTTATTTGTTTATGTATTTATTTTTGAAACAGGATCTCATTATGTAACTTTGACTGCCCTGGAATGTGCTATGCTAGCAAAACCGGTCTTGAACTGACAGAGATCCACCTGCCTCTGGCTCCCAAGTGCGCTACCACACCCGGCCTAAGCTAGCTACGCTTTGGGCCAGCTTAAGTGTCCTTTGAGATGGCTTCCTAGTCTCACCTTGTCCTGTGCTCAGTCTTGCTTCCTTCCTGGAATCCTGCGTGTGCCGCCATGCCCTTGGTAAAGGAAGATCTTTACCATGACCCTCCTTGCCAATTGAGTGTGTTCAAATGATTCGAGGGTAGTTGAACCTTTGGGGGGTATTGGTTTGAGTCCTGTTCCACCTCCTTTAGTCAAACGCAGCATAGATTCTGCACAGGAACTTCCTGGGTTTCTAGCCTGGAGTTTATTTCTTCCTTTTCACTCTGTTCCATTTTCACTTTCCTGGTCTCATCCCTGCCTCCCTCCCTCCCTTTCTCCTCCCTCCCTCCCTTTCTCCTCCCTCC
>JABTXL010005037.1:9436141-9495162 GCA_025134845.1 Neodon shergylaensis | reverse complement strand
CTCCCTCCCTCCCTTTCTCCTCCCTCCCTCCCTTTCTCCTCCCTCCCCACTCCTTCTCCTCCAGGTTCCTTTCCCTGGCTCTGATACTGGCTCTCAGGCGGTTGAGGAAGGAGGAGAAAGACTGGGGACAGCTCCTTGGGTTTGGGCGTTGGTAACTCCAGCACCTTCCCTCTAAGGCCAGTGTGGACCTTTGGGCAAAGCCGTGCTGCACCAAGGAAACCAGTATCCCAAGGTGCTGTTAATTGCATGGCGGGCCTCAGAAGCAAGGTGACTTCTCATCCTGAATAAGAAGAAAGAGCCCTTTAAAGCAACAAAGCTCCCCTATAAACAGAGGGGAAAGAGAGCTCTCCTTTCGAGGCCCCGTGAAAAATGGCCTCTTTGTTGTCAATTTCTCATCCCCAGAACAGTCTCCTGTAGTGAGTTCAGCATTTTTGGTCTTTTTCAAAAAGGCTCCTTCTGTCCATCTCAGAGAAAGCACCAGGTTCAACTCTGGAGTTTGAGACCACACTCTGGTGCCCGGGAGGCTGCGTCTGAGCTGAAGGCCTCATTTACCAGGAGGCATCTGCTAACCAACCCGGGGCCAAATGACACTCTGTGTGAGCATACCTTGAGTACCTCATGATGCTGAGAAGAAATTGTCACTTGGTCCTCAGTGAAACAGAGCTTCATAGTTAAAGTTGATATAAAAACAAACAAAGAAAAAAATCCTGCAAGACCAATATAAAGCTTTAGAAAGTATTTTTCATTTCAGATGGATGTTTGGCCAACGTCCTGGTTAGCTCTACAACTAATAACCAAATGTTCTTGTCATGACTAAAAATGCCAGGCTTCTGTGTAAATCTCATTTCTTCCCTGATACATGGCGAGCCTGAGAAGACAGATGAATGGGCCTGGGGGTGGTAAGGTGGACATTATTGTGCTGGATTAACTGGTATTTTTCTTGTTATTCTGTCTGAGGTCTCCCTCATTTCTCCAAACACGCGGCGCTCCGAGAATTGACACCAATAGGGAAAGTCTCCCTTTCTCCCATCTGAGTGGAGAGGAAGCTATATGTCCTTAATATAGGGCAGTTTTCTGCAGCAAATGGGCCTTTCCCTTTTCTGTAGAGGGCAGATGGATGAGGGGCCAGAAGAGGCTCCAAGGGGCTGCCCCTTTAATGATAATAGATTATAAAATCCTTATAATATTTAGGGTTTACAGAGGTCTTAGAATTGCCGTATAATCAAATGGGAGAACTCGAGAATGTGGCCACCTTCTCAGCAAGATGTAGAAATCATGGTAAATTGTTTTGGAACAGAGACCGGCTCTTCACAAGCTCTAGGCTCAGCTACAGCCATTTTCCTGCAGCATAAGCCTTATAATCTATGTGAAACAGTGAGCTGTGACAAGCACATGTGCATGTGCTTGCACATGCGTGAACACACATACACGATGCCATCATCATAAAAAAAAAGGAGACAGATACAGTGTCTGATGTGATGCTTCTACCATGAAGACCATAAAACTCAACACTTCATTGTGTGTGTGTGTGTGTGTGTGCATGTGTGTGTCACATCCTGCATGTGGAAGCAGGGTCTCTCACTCATCCTTAGGCATACTGATTCTGGCTAGTCTAGCAAGTCAACTTGCAAAGTTTTCTCCTCCCAGGAGCCTGGATTACAGGTGGGCTAAAAACACACACCTGTTTTTAGTATGGGTTCAATGGATCTGAACTCAGTCCTTACGCATACAGGGCAAGCACTCTATCCACTGAGCCATCTCTCCATCTCTAGCTCTAATCTTTGCTTTTCTGACCCTCTGTCCTTCCAGTTGATCCTAGTAGGGTGGGGATGTAGTAGAGTCATTGTGTCTAGGACAACAGTAGAAGGCATTCGTGTTTGTTGATGGTACCTAGACCTTGAAGAAATCATAGCAGAGAACAGGGATTGTTTTCTATGATTTATAGAGTGGTTCTTCCGAGGAGTTCTTCCATCCATTGTGGGACTTTAGTCACAAGACAATCCAAGCACACTTGGAGGTCTTGAACTGTGACAACTGATGGAGGTGGGTCTTGTATCTTATCTGTTGCTTTCATTGGTTAACTAATAAAGAAACTGCCTTGGCCTTCATAGGACAGAAAATTAGGTAGGCGGAGTAAACAGAACAGGATTCTGGGAGAAAGAAGCTGAGTCTAGTGAGTCGCCATGATTCTCCCACTCTAGCCAGACGCAGGTTAAGATCTTTCCTGGTAAGCACACCTCGTGGTGCTGCATAGATTATTAGAAATGGGTTATGAGAGCCGGGCGGTGGTGGCGCACGCCTTTAATCCCAGCACTCGGGAGGCAGAGGCAGGCGGATCTCTGTGAGTTCGAGACCAGCCTGGTCTACAAGAGCTAGTTCCAGGACAGGCTCCAAAACCACAGAGAAACCCTGTCTCGAAAAACCAAAAAAAAAAAAAAAAAAAAAAAAGAAATGGGTTATGAGGCTAAAACTAATGGGCCAGGCAGTCTTTAAAAGAATACAGTTTCCGTGTAATTATTTCGGGGCATAAGCTAGCCATGCGGGCGGCCGGGTGACAGGGACGCAGCCCCGCTGCTCCTACTACAACAGACAACTGTTTCAAGTGTCAACTTGGCACGACCTCGAATCCCTTGGGAGAACCACACCGAGGAGTGGTTTAGATCAGTTTGACCTATGGGCACGTCTGTGGGGGGAATCTTCCAGATGGTCTTAACTGGGAGGACCCAGTCTGAAAGTGGATTGGGGTCCCATTCCTTGGACTGGGATCCTGGACTACATAAGCAAAAGTTAGCTGACCGCCAAGTCGAAGGCATTGATTTCTCTCTGCTTTTGGAGGTGTGGCGTGACAAGCTGTCGCAGGTCTCGCTGCTGTGACTTCTCTGAAGTGATTCTAACCCAGAACTGGAAACAGAAATAAGCCTGTTTGCCCCTAAGTTGATCTTTGTCGGGATATTTTTTAACCACAGTGACAGAAATGAAAGTAGGACACCAGCCTTCCCATTGGGCCGTGACGTGAGTCAACCCCAGCGTTTTGGGCTGTGCCGACTTCACTCTTAATTCCAGAATAAATATATGAATTTGTCCTGAGCAGTCAGGCATAGTTTGATTGCAGAACGCTGGGCAAGAAGAGTTTATAAATACCATGAGGGTTGCTGAGAGGTAGGATACAAACCGGGGTCTGACAGCCACCTTGCCACCACAGGTGGTGACCAGAAAAGCCATGCCATGAAGGGTAAGCAGTCACCCTAAGCGACCCCATACAGTCATGGCTGACCCCTGATTCCTATGAGAACTCATTCGTCTCTAGATGGGTTAGCTAGGGTTTTCTAGAATAAGGCAGATAGAATGAATACATGTTACAAAAGGGGATTTGTTAGATTGGGCGACGTGATCAGTAGTCTACCAATGGCTGTCTGCACTCTGGAGAAGCTAAGGACCCCAGAGCTGCCCTGTCTATAGATTGGATGCCTCTGCAGTCCCAACCCGGTATTGAAGACTGGAAGATTCCTGGAGAGGTGCTGGCCTTCGTTCTGTGTCTGAAGAAGCTGGAGGTTGAGGCCAGGGAAGGGCAGCTAGCTAGGAGTGAGGATGGGCAGGCTTCTGCTTCTCCCCGGGATTTCTGTATAACGCTCCCACTCAATGGGAGGGTTTCCCCCATCAGTTAAACCTGGGGACTCCTCTATCCGAGTAGCCTAGAGACAAGTCTCTTAGTTGATTCCAGATCAAAGCAAGGCGACAGTTAACCTTAACTAATCCAGTGACATTCCCTAGTTAAGTTTCTGCCACCTTCAACTGCCCAGAAATCACCCATGCTTGAGCCAGCCTCTTCCCTCCCATTGCAATCCCCTTCCCACTGAAGCATGCTGAGCAGTCCTTGGATGAGCCCAATACCATACTTGGCCCCCTAACAGAGAGTAGAATTGGGGTGAGGGTCAAGGGGTGCATCTTGATGGCTAGGGAAAGTATGTTCTGGGGACCAGCTCTGAGGTCTCAGGGGGACAGGTAAGGACAAAGGTTAGCATTTGTGTGAGGAAGGTCACAGTATCAAGACCAAATTTTTCCTGCTTCCTTGTTTGATCCTAGCAACCTAATGAGTGTGTGTGTGTGTGTGTGTGTGTGTGTGTGTGTGTTTGGGGGTATGTGCATGCAACTGGAAGCTGGAGTGTTTTTTTGTTGTTGTTGTTTTATTTTCTAGATTAATAAAAAACACTTTTTGCCTGGGCTGGTGAAAGTGCTGGAAGGCAGATTAGAAAAACAAAGCCAAAAGCCAAGGCACTGTTGCATTCCTGACATTGTATGAGTCACCTATGGCTGATCAGCCGTAGCCACAGTAAACAAACCTGCTGCTCACCCAGCGCTCCCAATGCATCTGAATGGGGGCAGGGTGGGCGCTGGGGAACGGGGCTGGCAGTAACATTTGGCTTGACTTGCTCACGCTTTGGGGGACCGCCTCACTAGTTCAGTTCTTCATGGTGACACGCAGGAAACACGAAGTGAAACTGAGGGCCTGTCCCGGGTGGCAATTCCATCCTGACCACGCACGAAGACGGGGATTTTATAGTCCCGCTGCAGCCTGGGGGTCCTCGCTCCTCTGTGTGCCTGCCTGTAAAAGCTCAGACTCAGCAACACCAAACTGCGGTGTTTGAAGTCGGAAAACCGGCAACTCTTGTCGGTGTTTTCGGGACTTGGGAAGTGTTAAAAAAGGGCTCGGGAGGTCTTGGTGATGCTGAATTCTCTGACGCTGTGCATGTTCCATGGGAGTGTTTAGTTTGAAAGAACCGGTTAAGTTGCATATCTGTGAGGGGCTCTCTCTCTCTCTCTCTCTCTCTCTCTCTCTCTCTCTCTCTTTCAATAAAAACCTTACAGTGTGTTAAATGCTGTTACTGTAGGCAATCATTTGTTACCGTGGCAGACTTAGTAACAAAATGAAGTTGAGAGTGTATTTGAGAAAATAATGATCACAGTGAAAATACAAAAGTTTAAACAGGCAGTAGTGTGCTCACAACTCTCCAGGATATTTAGACACTGGTTAAAAAGAAACAAAACGTAAAGTAGGGGCTGGCTCAGTAGTTAGGAGAATGTCCTGCTCTTTCAGAGGACCTGGGTTCAATTCCCAGCACCTACATGGTGACTCACCACCATGCTGTAACTCCGGCTCCAAGCATCTTACTAGGCATACACATGGTGCACAGAAAGGCATGCAAGAAGAAAATTAAAAGACAGATAGACAGACAGACACACACACACACGCGCACACCTGAAGTACCTGAAGTCTTGTGCCAGCCCAGGGTGGTGATTTGAATATTAATGCACCCCATAAGTCTATGGATTTGAACACTTGGTCCTCAGCTGGTGATTTAATTTGGGAAGGTTGTGGAACCTCTAGGAGGTGGAGCCTGGCTGAAGGGAGAGCTTCATGGGGGTGGGTGGAGATTGAGGTCTTATAGTGTGGTCGTACTTCCTGTTCTGGGCTTTTGCTTCTTGAGTGCAGATGAAATGTGATTGGCCAGCCTCATGTCCCTGTCACCAGGCCTTCCCGCCCCACTAAGTTGTCTTCCCTATGGAACTATAAACCAGAATAAACCCCTTTCTTCAAGCCCTCAGTTGCCTTTCCTCAGGATATTCTATCTCTAGTGCACAGAGCTTGCTGCTTCCCATCCCCCACTGCACGACCACCTGCCTAGTCTAATCACCAGTAATCCTGGTTTGAACTATAGCAACATCCTCCACGGTTGCATGTTGTATAATCCATTGTTTAAATTTAGATTTAAAACACGGAGGCTGGGAGTGGTGATGCACACCTTTGATCCCAACACTTGGGAGGCAGAGGCTGGAGGGTCTCTAAGTTCAAGGCCAGCCTGGTCTACAAAGGGAGTTTTAGGATAGCCAGGGCTACACACACAGAGAAACCTTATCTTCAGAAACCAGAAGCCAAAACCAACCGAAAAAACTGGTTCTGATTACTCCCCAGCCTGAATGTCTTCAATTTTTTTGTAGCCCTCCAAGCCAAAGTCCAAGACCTATTCCACAGCCTCCTGGAACCCACCATGAAACCCACCGCTCATCAGTCCCTGCTGCCTCTCTGGCCAGTTCCCACCATGCTTTCTCAGTCGCACCAATTTCCAGCCCCTGTGCCCCACCCCCAGCCTTTTCCTGCTTCCTGTGCATCCATCCACACCTTTAGGATTCCACCAGTGCACACGAACTTGGCACCAATAGCTGCCTCCTGTCCTTTTAGTACGCGACTCAAATGTCGCCTCCTTAATAGACTTTCCCAAGCTGTTATTGGTTCTAGGACCTTATTTTATTTTTCACTGTACCCAAGACACACACACGTGTGTTTGTGTGTGTGTGTTTGAGAGACAGAGAGAGAGAAATGTCCCTCAATCCCAAGGAGCCTCTGCTTCCGCTTCTGTGGCTCTTAGCCTGCCTAAGGTCCACAGAGGAAGATGGCTTCCCCCAGCGGGAGACTCTAGTGGCAGGCGAATGACATTTATGCTCCAAGCACCACCTATTGTTTTCCTTCATGTCCTTTGTGTTCAGGGCGTGGGAATTTATTTTTATTATCTATAATTGTGTGTCTCTGTGTAGATATGTGCACGTGAGTGTTGATGCCCAGATCAGAGATCAGAGGGGATCAGAGGGGATCAGAGGAGATCAGAGGGGATCAGAGGGGGTACTGGATTCCCCAGACCTGGAGTTACAGGTCATATCAGCCACCCAACCCCATGTCATAACTCGAGTCCCCTGCTAGAGAAGCACATGGTTTTAACCACTGAGAAGTCTCTCAAACCCTTAATATATATTGTATGTTGAGCATATTCCTCTAAACCACGCCCCCCACATTCTCTCCTGCCTCCTATTGGTTTCACCTCTGCTTTCAGATCTGATACATACATGATTTCATGTATCTATATTAAATCCAGGAACCACAAATGAAAGTGGATTTTTTTGTTTGTTTTGTTTTTTTGTTTGTTTTCTGAGGCTGGCTTAATTAATTTAGTATAATTGTCTCCAGTTGCATCCACCTCCCCACAAACAACACAACTTCGTTTTTCATTGTATACATAGATCACATTCTTTATTCATGCCTCCATGTTGGACACCAAGGTTGGTCCGTAGTCAACCACTACAGAGTAGAACAGAGCCAAGATAACCAATTTGCAATCATCTCCGTGACGGCTTGATTTGAGTCCTTCAAGGAAACACCTAGAAGTAGGTCAAACGCTAAATCTATTGTTAGTTTTTGGAGAACCCTCTATACTGGTTTCCTTAGCGACCGGATCAGTTTACATTCCTACCGGTGGTATAGAAGAGCTCCCTTTTGCCCACATCCTGGCCAACATTTATTGTTTGTTTCCTTGATGTCTGTCATCCAGGCTGGAGCGAGATGGGATGCAATGCATTTTAATTCAAAGCTATCTGGTTCTTCATAACGTAATTATTTGGGAGCATCCCAGCTCTTTAAGTCTCTGGAGAGGCTGGGTTTCACTTGTCCCTTGTCGTTACATCGGCAGCACTTGGCAGGTACCAATCAATACTGTCAGCTCTTCAGTGTCCTTTAGTGTTTAAGGAGAATTTATACGCGACACAAATTTGTACCCCTGTTTGCATCTGATATTGCATTATGAGTAGTTTTATTACCCAGGCTGTATAAACAGCGTTTTCAAAATTATTACCATATGTCAGTTGTACATTGTAATGAGTACATGTCTACGATGTCCTTGGATCATTTTTTATCACCCCATCATCCTTCCTTATTCCCCTTTCTCCCTAATTCTAGACTCTTTATTCTACCCAAACAGCATTCCCTTTACTTTTATGACTTAAAAAAATAAAATCTGGATTTCACATGTGAGGGGAAGTGTGTGATGTTTGTGGTTCTGAGGCTGAGCTGCTTTACCCAATGTGATGACCTCCCATTTCATCCATGGTCCTGCGAATGATGTCATCTTTTTTTCTTCATGGCTGAATAATTCCCCATCATGTACCCACAGTGCACTCTCTGTATCTCTTTATCTATGGGTGGGAGCCCAAGCAGTTTGCTTAACCTAGCTGCTGTGAATATTGTCATAGTACACAGCTCATCATCGGTGCTCTAGTAGTAACCATCGGGGTCTAAGTTACTTCAGGTAACTTTTTGTTGCTGGAAACTTTAGATATATTGTATCCCCATTGCACTCAATACCAGTGCGGTCAGGAGCAACATTCTGGAGTTGAATTTCTTCCAGTGGCATTACTTCTACAAGAGCGTCTGTCTTTAGGGAATACCTAGAAAGGATGATTAGGCTCAACAGCTGTAATTACATCAAATAGACTCAGCTTTGAGAATCTAATTTGTTTTGCAATCTAATCCATCTTGTGGAAGAGTCAAAAGATCAGCGTTCCCTGGTATACACAGGTGGAAGAATACCTTTGTAAAACCCGTTCATGCTTCTATCCCTGGCCCCCCATTCACCTTGCTGGGGGGTATGGCTTCCTCCTAGGAGGCTGTGGTCTTCTCCGAAGATATACTGTTTCACCATCTGTAGTGTGGCCTTGCCTGTTGGTGAGCTAAGCCCAGAGGTCATTATGACTGCTTCAAGTCCCACTCAAGCCCACGTAAATTTCATTATTATGTTGGACACTGCAGAAGTTTTTGAGGTGTCAAATTGAAATGTCAACTTCCATTGTATTTAAAAATACCCAACTGCCCCCATTAGCATCAGAAATTCCCCTGAAAGATGCCTTAAAGCACAGGGAGGGATGTGAGAAGGGCAGTATAGATGGAAGTTTCTGTCCTGCCCAGTCCCACAGCTATTCAGTCCCAAGTAAACACACAAAGGCTTATATTAATTATAGACTGTTTGGTCTGTTAGCGTAGGCTTATTATTAACTAGTTCTTACAACCTAAATTAACCCATGGTTCTTTTCTATGTATAACCACATGGCTTGGTAACTTTTCTCGGTGAGTCATTCTCATCTTGCTTCCTCTGCGTCTGGTTGGTGACTGCCTCTCCACCTTTCCTCTTCCCAGAATTCTTTTAGTCTGGTTGTCCCGCCTATTCTTTCTTCCTGACTACTGGCCAATCATTGTTTTATTAAACCAATAGAAGTGATAAATCTTTACAATGTACAAGAGCATTATCCCACAGCAGGGAACCAACCGTATTGCTTGAGCATCAGTGTAAATCTGCCTGGAAACCGTACCACTTGTTTTGCAAGCACTGGCTGAGGATGGTAAAGTCTGATGCCAGCTGCCCTGCCGCTGCTTCATTGACGTCACTTCCTATTGCTTGAGCAGAGCAAAATTCTCAGTTTCTCTTCCTTACTTTCATGATCTGCCAAATAAGGTAAACATGCCATCTCCTTTCCAGCCCAAAGAACCCTAAATCCATTTGTACATGAGGACACAGTTCAAGGAGATTAATGCCTGGAACATGTTAAACAGTGTGAATATTCGATATACCGCTTGCCTTAGGGTCACTGTTGCCATGATAAAGCACCGTGGTCAAAAGCTATTTGGAGAGGAAAGGGTTTATTTGGCTTACATGTCTACATCACAGTCCACCTCAGGACATGGTTGGAACCTGGAGGAAGGAGCTCACGTAGAGGCCATGGAGGGGTGCTGCTTACTGGCTTGCTCTCCATGACCTGCTCAGTTATAGAACCCAGGACCACCAACCCAGGGATGGCACCACCCACAATAGGCTGGGCCCACCCCCGTTAGTCATTAATCAGGAAAATGCCTCACTGCTGTAAAGCAATCCTTTTCTACACTATGGATATGTATTACTCTCATTCATTAATAAAAAGTTGACAGGGCAGTAGCTGGGCAGGAAATTAGGTGGGACAGCCAAACTGAGAATGATGGAAAGTGGGAGGATGGAGTGGAGGGAGACACCAGCCAGCCGCCCAGGACGCAAGACATGCTTAAGGACAGGGAAAGCCACGAGCCATGTGGCAGTGCATAGATGAATAGAAATGGTTAAATTAAGTTGTAAGAGCTAGTTAGTAATAAGCCTGAGCGTTTGGCCGAGCGTTTATAATTCATAGTTAGCCTCTGAGTTGGTTATTTGGGACTGACTGGTCAGGACAGGAAGCATCTGTTTACACCTCACAGAGCTGCCTACTGGCCAAGAGAAAATCCAAAATAGAAATGCTATAAAGGCATTTTCTCAATCGAGAGTCCCTTTCCCCAGAGGACTCCAGCTTGGGTCAAGCTGACATAAAACACCAACACAGCACTCGTTTTATTCCAAGTGTTTTTTTATTTTTTACTTATGACTATTCTACGGGGCAGATCAGGCATTGAAAAACAGTCAGTCAGTGTCTATGCTCATCAACTCAGCCTGCAGCTCTTCCTTCAGTTAGAGCCCACACTTGAAATCCTGAAGTTTCATATAAAAGACCCAGATTTTCTTGGAAAAAAAAAATCTCATGTGGTAGCAACCAGCCTGAGGCAATGCCTCCAGCTTGAAATGGGAGTCTTCCTTGCTAGTGTGCCACAGAATGTTAGAGATGGGTTTGCCTAGCGTGTGCAGGGCCCTGAGCTCCATCTCGAACACTGCAAGCGAGCAAACACATGGGAATTATGTCAATGCGAGTAGTAGATACTAGAGCAATCACTTCGGGCCATGACTTCTGTCTTGTTAAGAAACTCAAGGTGGGACAGGATTAAAACAGTGGGGCTTATGTGTATTTGAAAACTGATGGTTCCTCATTGCTGCCGTTCCCCAGCTGTCTGCTCTGATCACTTCAGGGTCAGCTCAGAAGGTCTCCTCGTAGCTACCGCTTCATCCACTGGTTAGGCAAACTGCATCTAAAGGCTCACACAGCATATACTCACACGCATACACACCAACACACACTCACACACATACAATGCACACACACACAAAGTGAAGGACAGCATACCTTCTCAATGACATATACTTTCTGCTTTCTGCAGTCATGTATTTCCTTAAAAAAGAAAAACCTTTATGTAAAATAAGCAACAACCAAAAGTTTGCCAGACAAGGTAGCCTGAGTAGTTTGTGCATGGGGCTGAGGCAGGAACTTCACAGAACAGATGGTGAAACTGTCTGGAAACAAATAAAGAAGCCTGGGACAGTGGTTTAGTCCCAGCACTCAGTAGACAGAGGCAGGTAGATCTCTAGGAGTTTCAGGGCAGCCAAGGCTACATAGTGAGACTCTGGCTACAAGCAGATCCCCAGAAGCCCACTTAAAGAGCACACACACACACACACACACACACACACACACACACCCTAGTCTCATCTGTCAGCACCCTCCTTGCAAGAGAGAATCTTGCTCTGTTGCTCTGAGAGGAGACACAAGGTCTACCCATGGGCAAGAAGGGGCAAGTCAGGTGGATAAACCTCCAACTGCCAGGCACTTCTCAGCCAGTGGGAACACACTCAGCTCCTGCTACAAAGCTAACTGGGGACACACAGTTTCTAAGAAAGAAGTTGTCTCTATTTTTAAACTAGACAAAAAGCCGTAGAAAACACATAACTTGTTCAATCCAACAAATAATTGCTTAAGAAGAAGGCTTGCCACATAGTAATCCTTTAGCAAATGTCAGCTCCCAATTCTCGGTCTTATGGGCAATTTGAGGAACAATTATTTTCCAAAATCACTTTGAGTTCCTTAGAAAGGTTTGAAGCGTCACGGGGACTTCACTGTTTAGAGTTTGAAATTCATTTGAGCCTGGCGGTGACGGCGCAAGCCTTTAATCCCAGCACTCTGGAGACAGGCAGGCGGATCTCTTGAGTTTGAGGTCTATAGCCTGATCTACAGAGTGAGTTCCAGGACAACCATGGCTTCCTAGAAAAACCCTGTCTTGAAGAAACAAAAACCAAAGGGAGGAAGGAAGGGTATTCACTGGAATCTTCTGTTCTTGTGTGTGGACATGGACGTGCGTGTACCACAGAGAACATGTGGAGATAGCTTTCAGGAACCATTCTCTCCTTCCGCCACGTGGATCCCAGGGATAGAACTCCGGTTATCAGGCTGGAGTAGCACATGCTTTTTTTAGGCCTGCCCTGGTAGGTTTTGTGGCGGCTGCAGGAGCTCATGTGGGATGCCCTTTAAGATGCTCTACAGAGACAAAGCATGGCCCTCTAGGTCCTCACCATGGGCAGAACATATTTCCCCAAATTCACATGCTGGAACTTAATCGCAAGAGTGAGTGTATTGAGAGGTGGGGCCACCAGCAGGTGTTGAGCCAGCCATGAGGGTGTCCAGCCCTCAGGAAAAGGATTGGTGACCTTATAGAAGGTTGTAGGGAACTGATGCTTGTTCCTTTTTGCACCTCTGGCCCTTCCACCACGTGAGGGCTACAATTCCAGCTGGGAAACCAAGACCAGGTCTTCATTTTGACTTCCCATCCCCCAGCACTTTGAATCATGACTTTTGATGATAGATTATTCCGACTCCGATATTTTGGCAGTAGCTGAAGAGGTCTGGACCCTCCACCCAGGACTTTTACTTCCCACCCTTCTGCCCGGAGTGGACAGGCAAGGGATCAAGAGCCACAGGGAAGATTACGGTGTCTTCCAGTGATTAGGCAAAGCTGTTGCCAATTCTAACAAGATCCTAGAACAAGACCCGAGAAGGAGTTTGCTAGCGGCTAAGCCTTGGTATGGCTGTTGAATGTCCTGGCCAGCGCATTTAACTGTTCCTTCCCAGCTCAGCTTTCTGGGTTGCCTTTCCAAAAAAGCAGGTTGGAGCCCCGCCCTTCACTATCCCCAGAGGTAATTTTTTTAAAACTCCCAGCTGCGAGTGAAGGCCCCGTTCCCTCCCTCCCCACCTCCGAGAGCCTTAGACCTCTTGATCATTGGCTCATTCTGGGCTGGTAATTTCCCAGGCTGAATCATTCTGACTATCTGGCCATCTCCTGGGGGAGACGAACAGTTTCAAACATTCTCAGTGACTCATGCATCCTCTCTGGTTCTTCTATTTATTTTTTTGTTGATGTTACACACACAGAAAGTCATAGAATACCAACATTTTCCGTGGGCATGCCTTTACTTGAACTTCAGCTTCTTCTCAAACAGCTGAAAGAGAGGTCTAATTATTTCATCTTTAACCAGCTCCTAGGACTCGACCCTCCAAAGAGAGAGACTGTCTGGATGAGAAGGGAACAGTATACTGGTTTTTATGGGAGGAAAACTGCCCAGCACTTGATATGCGGGGCCACTTGCTTTGCTTCCTGTAGTGACTGTGGCATCGGAACCTTGCGTCTGAAACCCTGCAGTAATGAGACTAACAGAGGCAACAGAACAACCCTTCTATGACTTAAAGCAGTTCCAAAAACAGCGTCCCAGGGACCAGGAGAACAAGACCCCATGATAATGTCAGCCTGAGGTGGGAGTCAGGTGCGCCTCTGAGAGTAGCTAGAGTCTGGCTTTTAGCTTCTGCAAAGGCTTGGCTCTTGAGAGTTGGAGATCATTGCCTGGGTCTTCTTAAGGCATATTTAAAATGAAACAAACCTTTTTGTGCTTACTCTGTTGCCCATTCGTATCCGTGGCTGCCATTTGTGTTACCAGGAACTGACTTGGGAGGTTCTTAAAGCGTTATTTCAGTCTCTGCTGTAGGTTGGTATGAGTGCCTCAGGCTGCCAGCTTCACAGCACACCCTACCCTCCATCCTCAGCCTGGCACCCTTACCCAGCCTTATCTCGCTGGCTGTTTCCCCACTCCACTGCACCCTCCTAACAGACTCTACAGTCCAGGCATACCTCATAATCACACAGCTGTCAACCGAGCCAGGACGCTCTCACGTCAGAGATTCTGAACACTCTGTTCTGTCCCAGCAAATTCTTCCTACCCCGTCTCCCCGGAGAACTCCTACTTATCCTCCATGGCCCAGCTCAAGCATTTTTTCCTCCCTGTATCTCTCCAAACAGCCCCAGAACGTCTGATCCACCCTGTACCTAATGTACAATCCTGTTACACAACCCTCTTGACCTCAGTCTCGGTTAAATGCTCTGTTGGTAAGAAATTATTTTGCACTGTTTACATGTTTTTCATGACACGGCATGATGCGATCATAGAAAACATAGGAAGCCTATGGAGAAAGACCTCCCACACTCTAGTAACAGACTCGAGTGGGCAGCTCGTTTCTGAGCTGGCATGCATGTGGGCACACACCTGTACACTCAGATGAAACAGGGGTGTCTGTCACGTGCCCGAGACAGGTCTGAGTAACATAACAAATAGTTTGATATTTTTCTGTATTTTAAAACATCAGCTGTATTATTATAGCTTATGTACCACACAACCACTCATTTAAATTATAGAATAAATGCGATGAGTTTTGCTACACAGTTGTGAATGCACACAATTATTTTGTGAACATTTGTCCCTCCTACCCTTTGACAATTTCTCTTTCCCATGTACTCTACCCCCAGCCAACCCCAGGCAACCACTTACTTATTTTCTGCCTCTCTAGACTTGCTTGCTCTGCTCATTTCATACAAATGGAATTAGCCAACATTTAGCTCTTTGTGCTCCCTCCTGCTTTAACCTCGTGAGAACAGGTGTACAGGTGGGTGGCGCCGTTTCTGGCTAATATTTCCTTCTTATGTTGTTGGTTTGGTATTGTTTATACCTGTTGAGGATTTGGGGACTATATACAGAAGTTTTCTTTCCTTGCTATCTCTGTCTTGTTTGGTTCTCAGCAGCATGATAGCCTCACAGAAGGAGTTGGGAAGCAGTCTCTACTATTATACCTTTTATGAGTTTCTAAGGAAGTAATAATAATTATTATTATTTTAAAAATGTATAAAGTGTGCCAGTAAGACTATTAGTTGTTTTTTAATCTATAGATAATTCTAAAATTGCTAATTGCCTTGAAATGAAGATTTTTATTATTATTCGAATATTGTGAGGTCAGCAACTTAAGAAATAAGTCTGAGGACAGGACAGTTTGTAACTTAGGGCTCCCAAGAGGACCAAGCCGCAGGGAAACATCAAAGGCCACGTGGGGAAATATCAGGGCGGTCAGGGAGTAAAGGGGTCAAGGGGAAAAGTCGGGCAAGAGACTTTACTGCAGCTTCTGAGGGGAGGATAGCTGATGAAGGGTGAGCAGGGTCGGGATTCCCTGGTAGGAATGACTTCAGAGTATGCTCTTTGGGGCCCGTGAATTGTTTATCAATTGTTTGGTACCTGGCGCTGCTGTGATTAGGACAGAAGATAGCACAGGACTGGTGATGTGTAGCTTAGGGGTCGAGTGCTTGCTTAGCATGCCAAAGACCCTGGCTTCGGTTGAAGGCAGTATAGGATGTGGGTTTATTAGCCGGCACATGTCAAATCTTGCTAGCTGTAGGAACTGGTAGCCTGGCATTGCCTCTCCCTGTGCCCACGAGACCTCAGGTTTCAGATAATCAGAAATGGTAATTCTCTTTAATGTTTCTTATAAGATAAATATTCAACTTCTGCACTGAGTTTTGTTTCATTTCATAGTCTCTAATATTTGTTGTCAACTTAAAAAAATGAGTTAGCCGGGCGGTGGTGGCGCACGCCTTTAATCCCAGCACTCGGGAGGCAGAGGCAGGCGGATCTCTGTGAGTTCGAGGCCAGCCTGGTCTACAAGAGCTAGTTCCAGGACAGGAACCTAAAAGCTACGGAGAAACCCTGTCTCGAAAAATAAAAATAAATAAAAAAAATAAATTAAAAAAATGAGTTAAAGTTGGGTGTGGTGACGCATGCCTTTCTTCTCAGGATGCCAGAGGCAGCAGTCGGTGGATCTCAGTGAATTTGGAACCATCCTGGGCTACATAGAGTTCCAAGACAGCTGCATAGAGACACCCTGTCTTAAAAAGCAAAGCAAAACAAACAAAAACCCCAATTAATATTTACATGAGATTGTTCTTCCTTGTTACAAATGATGCAATCACTAACTTTACATATACGTCATCTAGGAAGCATTTGTTTTTGTTTTTTGTTTTTCGAGACAGGGTTTCTCTGTTTAACAGCTCTTACTGTCCCAGAACTAGCTCTGTAAACCAGGCTGGCCTCGAACTCACAGAGATCCGCCTGCCTCTGCCTCCTGAGTGCTAGAATTAAAGGCGTGCGCCACCACTGCCCAACTTCTTTTTCTTATTTATTTAGGTATTTCTCAGACTCGTGTCAAACTTCTAGAAGCAGGTGAGTCGCCTACCTAAGCCCTCTACTGGGCCTACCAGTGTGTGTTACCTTGTTCAGGTGATATTGTTCTCCCCTGCCTTTATTATTATTATTATGCCGTGTGTGTCCATGATGTGTCTCCTGCCACCACGTGGGTTCTGGGTATCAGATTCAGGTTTACAGGCTCAGCAGCATGTGCCTTTGTCCACCGAACTATCTTATCAGCCCTCTTTTCCTTATGACGCACAAGTAGTTTTAAAACATAGCTAGGTCTGAAATAATTCCTACAGTCCCACAGTTCCATTCCAAAGTGGCTCGCCCTGCACATTCCACCTCCTTCTTGAGTTCATCACAGCGGATGCATCGATTCTCTCTGTGTATTGGTCTTTCTGTGTGTGTGCCTGTGAGTTCACACACACACACACACACACACACACACACACACATGAGAGAGGGGAGGGGGCAGGGAGGGAGGAGGTAGGCATGGTTTTGGCCTTACATCAGGGAGGTCTTTCTTACTTTCTAGGATGGCTAAGCATTCTCCCAATAATTTAAGCTCATTCCTCTCTAAGCTGCCACACTGATTTCCAGGGCCGGTGAACAGATGGTCCGTGGGTCCCTACTGTGTGTCGGGCCCTAGTGTCCAGAGGCACATTCTCATAGAGCATCACCACCACCATAAGGATGAATAAAATTTACCACCCCATTTTGAAGAATGTATAATTCCCACCCTCAAGAATACAAGCTCAGAAGAGGACTTACCGAGTTAAAAGACTCTTGACATGAAATTGCTTTCTAAGAAGTGGGATCAATCTCCTTTCCCGGGAGAAGTGTGTAGGAATGCTTACCAACATGCAGATAGGACATTTCAATTTTAATTTGCATTTTTATATTATTTTGAAACCGAGTGCTTTTTCTCCTGTTCCTTTAGAGAACCGTGACTAATACCACATTTATTAGACAATTGTATTTTCTTACTGGATTACAAAATTTTTGTGCTTTTGCTAGCTTTTCAATAAGATCTATTTTTGTGTTGTGTTTATTTGCATGAATGATATATTGTTTCTATTTTCCTTTTAGAGTTTCAGTTGAAAATATTATTTCGCATTTGTTTTGTGCATTTAATTAAAAATATTTTATCATTATTTTATGTGTATGAGTATTTTGCCCGCATGTGTGTTTGTGTGCTACATGTGTGCCCCAGTGCCTGCAGGGACCACAAGGTATCAGATGTCCAAGGATTGGAGTTGCAGACAGTTGTGAACTGTCATGTGAGTTCTGGGAATCAAGCCTGGGTTCTTTGGCGGAGCAGCCAGGGTTCTTAGATATTGAGCCATCTCTCCAGCCTCTGCATTTAGTTTCCATGAATCATTATCATTGTCATTGTTATTATTATTATTATTTTGAGACAGGGTTTCTCTATGTGGCCCTGGCTGTCCTGGAACTAGCTCTGTACACCTGGCTAGCTTTGAACTCACAGAGTCCACCAGCCTTTTCTGAGTGCTGTCTCCTGACTGCTTTAATTAAAGGTGTGCACCACCAATGCCTGGCTAATTTTCATGGATTTTTGATAGACATATTTTTTTAAAATTCACTTTAATAAAGGCAAAGCATCCAGAGTTACCTCCATTGCTGTTTCTTTTCTTATGCTTTTACTACAAAATTCTTCCCTGAATCAATCCAGAGTAATAATCATTTGTTTATCTAGTTATTGGTCTCTCTCTTCCACCCTCCATTTTCCTACTGTTTTATGAAATGAGGTCCTCCCTCCACAACCCAGACTGGTCTCTAACTCATAACCCCCCCTGCCTCTGCTTCCCGAGTGTGAGGAAGGTGGAGATTCAGCATACGCTTGCATACCAGCCCTGCTTCCTTTCAACACCAAGCAATCCAAACCAAATGACAAGTGTTATGGGGAGCAGAGGAAGATCTGACTTTACTATCTTTCCTCAAAGCACACTCACAGACCTCACTGAGCAAGTTTTCCTGTGTCCGGTGCCACGGTCTGTCTCCACTCACCATCCACGTGGGGCCCTGCCATTCATGGACAATTGACTTTTCTCAAAGATCCCACTCCCGTTTTGTTTACAGTATAGACATTAATTTCAATATGCTTGATATAGTCCTTAAATAATGTCTAGATCCCTACAGAATAAGCGTAAAATGGACATTTAGTGGTAAAAATCAGATAGATCATTTAAAAAACATTGATTGATGATTGATTGATTTGTGTGCATGTGTGTGGGAATGCATGTTCTTTACTTTCACTATGAGGGTCCTGGGTACCAGAATTAGGTTGCCAGGTTTGGTGACAAATGCCTTTGCCCACTGAGCCATCTCCTTCCACCACAGGTAATTTTCACCCTTATTTCTTATTGATCAGTCTTAGCAGGTTCTATAGTTTGGGCCTTAAGCATCCTCCAAAGGTCCACGTATATAAGACTTGAACCCCAGACTGTGGCTCTATAGGGGAGTGGTGGAACCTTCAAGAAGCATAGGAGGTTAGGTCCTTATGATGCCCTATGCTGCCACGGGCTGGAAACTATGAAAACAGAGCACCATGACTGAAATGACCGAAAGCCTGAGCCCACACAAGTTTCCTCTTCAGAAGTTGGATTTTCTCAAGGATTTCGTCACCAGGATGGAGAGCTAATCCGTGAAGGTTGTCTCTGTTTTGTTTACCATTTCAAACAACCCTTCTTTGGTTTGTTAGTGTTCTCTTTCTGATGATAGCTCTGCCATTATTTTCTAGTGCTTGATTCAGTGAAACACGGTTACCGTATTGATTAAGCTTGGTACCTTTTTCTAATACACAGCTCTCTGATTTCTGTGCTTTGGGGGCATTAAATTTCATTTTATCTGGAAAGTATTCCTAAGCCGTTTGCCTTCCTGTGATAACACTCATCTCTACTCCTCCCATTTAAACTTCTGATTTTAGTTTCACAAACCTGACTCTTACATTCCCTACAGTACACTTAATAGAAGAGAGATAATTTAGTTAGGTATAAGCTTCAATCAAACGCAGTCTGTCTAGTCCCTCCTCAAGTTGAAAAAAGATTCCTTTAATTCTCCTACAAGTCTGTGAATTCTCTGATGACTTTAGACATTTTCATGACCTCTGTCAGTTTTGCTTGTTTGTCTTCCTTCCAGGGCTGCTGTTCCAGTAGTGCACACCCTCTAGGTCTCTAAACACCCTAAACACTTTCAGCTCAGCAGGTTGTTCTCAATTATTAAGTTTTTCAGCTATATGATTTGTAACCCGTTTTGTTTTCTATTTCTTCCTTACTTTGTTAGGTCTTCTTTTTTCTTTTCTTTTTTTTTTTAACCAATATTGTGCCTTGACTTTTAATTTTTATCCAGCATGTTATTGGCCAATGTCAACAATCCTGTCTCCTCTTTTTGCTGTCTTTCTTTTAGTGATTTTCGCCACTTCACATCTCCTCAAATCTACAGCAACAGCCTGCACAGTAGGCATAGTGGTGGATTAGGTCCTGGGAGAGAATGGGGCCCCTTTCACAGGCTGCTAATGAAGACGAGGCTGTTATCTCTACCTGGCAGAGGAATTCTTTTTCTTTTTCTTCTTCTTTTTTTTTCCAGACAGGGTTTCTCTGTGTAGCCCTGGCTGTCCTGGAACTCACGCCTCAAGCCCGGATGGCCTCAAACTCAGAAGTCCATCTGCCTCTGCTTCCTTCTGCTGAGATTAAAGGTGCCACCACTACCCAGCTAGGGGATTTATTCTTATGTCCTCCATATCCTGTTTGGTCAGCTCAACTCCTAGGTAGCTTAACACAGAAATGACTTTGTAAGATCACATGAAAGTACAAGGAAGAACAGGTCCAGGACTTTGGCATCAACAGCTCAAGTGATGAAATAGGCACCGATAGGAGGAATTCTGAGAAAAGCATTAGCCTCACCTCAGTTTTAGGGTCATTCACTGTGCCTCAGGGCAGAGGATGGCTGGTTGGTGAAAGCAGTGGTTAAGGATATACTTAGTTCATTTTTTTCCTCTTGTGCACATGCATGTGTGCATGTGTGCATGTGTACACGGGTGTGTGGCATCCATGTGTGTATGCATGTTCACATGTATGTGTGTGTGCGTGGGTGTGTACAAAGTTGATGTCGGGTGCCTTCTTTGATCACTCTCCGCTGTCTCCATTATAACTATTAAGGCAGAGCTCGCCAATTCTAGTTAGTCTAACAAGCCAGGGAGTCCCCTGCTCTGCTCCCTCCCTTCCTAGTACTGGGATGGCATGGGAGGTTTTATATGGGTACTGCGACTCTCCACATCAGCCCTCATGCTTGCAAGGGAGGTGAGCACCCTAGCTCCCATACTTGACCCCCGACAATAGTTATAACATCTGGGATAAGTATCTTGCATTTATTAGGTATCCATCATAGCAGGACACCTAAGACAATTAATTTATCGAAACAAACAATTCCTTCTGGCTTGCAGTTTTGGAAGCGCCAGTCCATGGCTCATTGCGTCGGAGTCTGTGGTGAGGCATCATGGTCCACAGTGCATTGTGAAGCCGCACTGTTCATCTCAAGGCTGGGAAGCCAAAAGGAAGAGAAGGGGAATGGGTCCTACAGACCCATTTGAGGGCACACCCCCAATGACCTAAAGATGCCCTCTCTCTTAAAGTTTCCTCAAGATTCCAATAGTGTCACCCCGAGGGATAAGACTTTAATATGTGGACATTTAAGATCAGAATAACAGCCCATCTTACTGTCATTCAGTTTCAAAAATACTAAATAAAATACTAGCAAATTGAATCCAAGAACACATCAAAACCATCATCCACCATGACCAATTTGGATTCATCCCACAGATGCAGGGATGGTTCAACATACAAAAATCTGTCATTGTAATCCACTAAATAAACAAGCTGAAAAATAAAAACCACGCGATCATTTCATTAAATGCCAAAAAAGTTTTCGACAAAATACAACATCCCTTCATGATAAAGGTCTTGGAGAGAGCAAAGATACAGGAACATACCTAAACATAATTAAGGCAATATACAGCAAGCTAACAGCCAACATCAAACTAAATGGAAACTCCCAACTATTCCACTGAAATCAGGAACAATACAAGATTGTCCACTCTCTCCATATCTATTCAATATAGTTCTTGAGGTCCTAGCTAGAGCAATAAGACACCAAAGGGAGATTAAGGGGATACAACTGGAAAAGAAGTCAAACTCTCACTGTTTGCTGATGATATGATAGTTTACATAAGTGATCCCAAAAATTCTACCAAGGAACTTCTACAACTCATAAACACTTTCAGTAATGTAGCAGGATACAAGATCAACTCAAAAAAAGCAGTAGCCCTCCTGCACACAGATAATAAAAGGGCTGGGGAAGAAATCAGAGAATCAACACCCTTCACAATAACCACAAATAGCATAAAATATCTTGGAGTAATTCTAACCAAACAAGTGGAAGACTTGTATGACAAGAACTTTAAATCTTTGAAGAAAGAAATTGAAGAAGACACCAGAAAGTGGAAAGACCTCCCATGCTTTTGGGTAGGCAGAATTAATATACTAAAAATGGCAACCTACAGATTCAATGCAATGCCCATCAAAATGCCAGCAAAATTCTTCAAAGACCTTGAAAGAACAGTACTCAACTTCATTTGGAAAAGCAAAAAGCCCAGTATAGCCAAAACAATCCTATGCAATAAAAGAACTTCTGGAGGCATCAGAATCCCTGACTTCAAACTCTACCACAGAGCTACAGTACTGAAAACAGCCTGGTACTGGCATAAGAACAGACAGGAGGACCAATAGAACCTGGATATCAATGGATAAGGAAAATGTGGTACATTTACACAATGGAGTACTACACAGCAGAAAAAATAACGACAGCTTGAATTTTGCAGGAAAATGGATGGAGCTAGAAAACATTATTTTGAGTGAGGTAACACAGAAAGACAATTATCACATGTACTCACTCATAGGTGGTTTTTAAACATAAAGCAAAGAAAACCAGCCTACAAACCACAATACCAGAGAACTTAGATAACAATGTGGACACCAAGAGAGACTTACATAGATCTAATCTACTTGGGAAGTAGAAAGTAGAAAAAGACAAGATCTCCTGAGTAAATTGGGAGCATGGGGACCTTGGGGGGAGGGTTGAAGGGGGGAGGGGAGAGGCAGGGAGCGGAGCAGAAAAATGTAGAGCTCAATAAATATCAATTAAAAAAAAAGATCGGAACGACAGCCCATCTTACTGTCATTCAGTTTCAGTACTGTCACTAGGGAAATAGGGCCCTGCTTCAGAGTGCAGTTGTTTGAAAACTAAGAGATAATATGTAAAGTTTCAGACATGACCCACAGTTGGAATTATTTTATTTTATTTTATTTTATTTTTTAAGACACGGTCTCATCAGGTAACTCTGGCTGGCCTGGAACTCTCTATGTAGTCCAAACTGGTCTCAAACTCACAGAAATCTGCCTGCCTCTGCCTCCTAAGTGCTGCAATTAAAGGCGTGTATCACTATCCTTGACCTCCGTCATTTTTCTTTCCAAAGGAAATCATACCCATGGGACAAATGAATGAATATGATCAACTTTCAGGGACTGTGAATAACTTTTCATTTCATTTGTCGGTGCGCTCATACTTACTCTCTTCTCAGTCTGAAATTCATGCATATCTGAGATTCAAGACATCTTCCACCCTCTCCTCCTACACGCAAGTCGAATCTTTCTGTGTTTGTAATCGATCTCACTTCGAGATCAGCACAGGACGAGGGTGCAGGCTGGGCCCCTGCGCAGGAGCGTTCACGGCTGCGGGTCTGATAGCTGCTGCGGAGTTTTCATTGTTTGTTTGCACCTCCTATTCCTTCGCCCTTCTTTTGCGCTACATGCTCCCGCCCCTGCAAACAGCTGCTATTGTTGGCTTCTGCCGTTATTATTCTTGCGAACACTGGGAACCGTTCTTTGGTCCAAAGTCTTCCCAGCTGGCTCTTGGCTAGTATTTTCCAAAACTGAGAAGTTTTACAGTTCCCAGTCTCTCACATCAGCTGTGCTTTCTGTATTAGAGATAGTCATGGCACGCTCAAAGGCTCTGAGTCATTCCCTCCCTTCCACCATGGCTTTAAAAGGGACAGAGAGTTCAAACTCCTAAGACAGACAGTGACAGATCACTTAGTTCTTTTCTGCTTGGTGGGATGGCTTGCGTCAAAGATGCTCTTGTCTACTCCTCCTCTGGGTCCTAATTTGCTCTTGAAGTCCACGTGGTCCATGCAGTTGTTTTCTAAGTTGTCTTCTGTTTTTATTTCTCTGTGAATAATTCTTAAGGAGTTCCAGACTTTGGAATAGGTACCAGACTTTGAAATCTCATAGACCAAAAGTTCAAAACAACATCAACCACGAAAAAGTTGGACAATAACATTCTGTTACATTGTATGGGGGGTAAAAGAAGAGTGTGTGTTTGTGGGGGGGGATATCATCTTTATCAGTACAGTATCATAGAAGAATAGTTCATATCGAAATCGAAACCAAGGAAATAATCCTAGAATAAAGGAACGTCCTTCAAGCAGAGTGCATTTAAAGGAGAAACCAGCTATGTGGTGCTTTTCCTATGCTCTGCTCCAGACTAGAGAAACCCTCTAAGCCACCCGCTGAAGGAAGGGCTCTCCCTACACCCTCCTTCGAGGTTATCCTGAGCCCTCTTTCCTGATGCTGTCTTTATCAGGTCAAGGTTGTTCCTACCCCACACTTTCCTTCTTGCTTTAGCAACATTTACAGGCCTTTCTCCCGGCAAAGGCGTCAGTGCCGCTGGAGAGAGCCTTGGCCATCAATTCTGTTAGCCTGCGTGGCAAAGGAGCTGGTGACGGGAAAGCCAGCAGTGGCAGCAGCTGTGAGCTCTGCGGAAACAGAGCAGCTGCTCACTGTCATTCCAGGGCTCTCTCATCATTCATCACGCACAAGGGTAGCCGAGGTGCCCTCCTGCATCCTTGTCCTAGCTCTCACCTGGGCAGAGGGAGCCTGGTACCCTTCATCTTGGTACCATTTGTCTTATTCTCTTCAGGGGCCGTTTGTCAGGTCTTTACATCAGATTCTGGCCTGTGGCCCAATGTCACACACAAAATGCAGGGCCACACAAGCCAGGATTCCCACTTGGCTTCCCTCAGATTTTCTTCCCCCACCCCCTTCTTTTTGAGGCTAGGTTTTGCATAGCTAAGGTAATCTGCAACTCTGAGTAGTCAAGGATGTCCTTGAACTCCTGATCAATCTGCCTCCCCTTCCCAAATACAGAGATTACGGGTACCACCATCCCGGCTTTTTGTTGACGTTTTGAGGCAGGATCTCATATAGCTCAGGCTAGCCTCAAACTTCCTATGTAGCCCAGGCTAGCCTGGAGATTATGGTCCTACTTTGTCCTCTCAAACCCTGGGATGACAGGAGTTGAGTCACTGGGCCTGGCTCAGATTCTCTTAATCCCAACCACAACATCTACAAAATTCAGAGGAAGATGAGGTGTCTGCTGTTCTTGGATGTTCCTTTGTTCTCTCCCTCCCCTCTCGTCCCTTCCCTTCTCTTCCCCTCTTGCCCTCCTCTCCTTTCTCCCTTCCCTTCCCTCCCCTCCCCTCCTGTCACTTCCCTTCTCTTCTCTTCTTACCCTCCCTCCTCTTCCTCCCTTCCCTCCCCTCCCCTCCCCTCTCTTACCCTCCCCTTCCCTTTCATGGAGTTCATTGTAAGAACTGGTGGCTTTATACTGTCATTCTCTCTTCCTCCAATTCTCAAGCAGTCAAATAAAACCACACGCGTTAGGGGTCAGGACATTAATCTTCTTCCTCAGAAAGGCTACTGAATACAATAAAGCGGACAGAGATTCCAGTTTTCAGATCCAGAAGATTTCGTTCCAGCCATGGCTTCACTTGCTGCTGGTTGACTTGGGCAAAATGGGAACGAAAATAGTGAAATCAGCCTCATGGGACTGATGTAAAAATCAAATGAGATTATCAAAATGCTTGTTGCCAAAATGAGTTTTTATCACTTCTTAGCATTTTCTTTCTTTCTTTCTTTCTTTCTTTCTTTCTTTCTTTCTTTCTTTTTTTTTTTTGCAAAGGGGGGCGGGTTGTAGATACTAGAAATGTCCATGAGCTAGCAAAGACACTGAGTTGAAGTAATCAAGTTTCAAGACGTTCTTTCCCTACAAACAACATATCCTTCTAGAATTTACTATCTGACTCAAGTAGGCACACAGTGAAGTTAAGATTTCATAGCCTTATGTCAGATGCTGTATCCATAAAGAACACTGCTGTTTAGACCTGAGCGGAGTAAGGGCAGCAATGGATAAGCTAAGGTGGTCAGGGAAATGTCTGTAGCCTCAACCTCAGTTGTCTGGAGCCTTGACCCTACACAAGGAGCTACAGACAACTTCCGAATGCTGAGAGCTAGAGAAATAGCCTTACCCGGGGAAGAGCACACAACTGGTTGTTCAGTACCAAATGGTCCACCCTGCGAGCATCGCACAATGAATGTACTTGAGAGGGAGGAATATGGGTATATGGGAGGGCTTGGAGGGAGGAAAGGGAATGGATAAATGATAGAATTTTCTTATAATCCCAGAAACTAAGAGAAATACTTTAAAATATTTCCTAGTCTTTTATTTTGGTTTTTAGATTATGTGTATGTTTGTGTGTCTGTACATGCCCGTGAGTGCAGGTGCCCACGGAGGCCAGAGGTATTGTATCTCCCTAGAGTTTCAGGTGGTTGGGAGCCATCTGGTGTGGGTGCTGGGAATCGAACTCAGGTCCTCTGCAAGAGCAGTCTTAACTGCTGAGCCGCCTCACCATTTTTTTTGTGTCGATAAAGAGCTATGTGACTGAAGTTCGGTGAACGGATTGTGGAAGCAAGTAGTGTATGTCTCTTATGGGTCTGGTTAGGTTAATGCTCCAAACCTACTGAGCATCATAGTTTGGCAACATAACAGTGGAGTACAAGTGACTTACCCCTGTGATAGCATGCTTCAGTGTCATCAAGAGCTCCCGAGATGCTTTCATTCCCGTATTGCTGGCCAAGGAAAAGAGCAAACTTTGAAGGAAAAAAAAAAGTTCCACTGATTGTGTCCCTTTGATACCACTGTGGAGTTGAACCACCATGATCTGGTAAGAATCTATGTGGGAAGTCTATGTGCCCTTTCCTCGTTTGGATGGTGGGAATAGGAAAGACCACACAACAACCGCCAGGCTGGAGTTGCAATGTATGGCAAACAACCTAGGAGCCCAGATTCTGCCCTCAAAGTGTAGGTCTTTGTGTATATGCTCCCCTTTCTGCCTGAAGTGGCACCCACCCCTCAACAGTGTGTTGATCCTGGTTGATTTCAGGACTCAGCTCCAACACGCCTTCTAGGAATGGCCCACTCACACTCAGGGTTAGATTTTTGTGCTACGTTCTATACTTGCCTCCTTAGAAAAGTGACATATCTTTCTTCAACTGCAAACATAATACATGTTCATAACGGTTCCTAAGGTTTGGATATGGTTTGAGTGTATCCCCAAGAGTGTGTAGGCTGGGAGCTTGCTCCCCAGAATGGTATTGAGGAGAAGTGATAGGTCCTTTAAGAGGGAGCCCCCCCCCCCCGCTTTCTGTCTTGCCATGTGATCTCTCTGTCCTTCTGCCACCACTGTGATGGCATCTGCCATGAGGTTCTCATCAGGGATCAGTTGGTTCTGGTGTCATACCCCTGAACTTCCAGAACTGTAAGCTAAATGAGCCCTTTTTCTTGAAACCTATTTGGCCCCAAACAAAAAAAGTATTTTGTTATAGTAAATGCTAATACATTGCTATAAACTTTGGAGTGTTCAAATATTCAAAACAAAACCCCACAATCTTCCATTATCTCATCATCTAAGGAGAAACATATGTTTTCACACGTACAACTTAGTTTCCCTTCAATTTTTGTACGTGCTTTTCCCTTTTAATTATATGTCATGAAGGATTTTCTGTTTACCTATAGGGCATTGTAAAATTAAGTATGCAATAGCTTGTATATGTCCCATAATTAAGCGTACCTAAAAATTAAGCCTTCTTGTTATGATTGTTTTACTATAATGAAATTTCCATCTTAATAAATGATTCTGAGATGAACAGCCTTGAATGTAAATCTTTGCCTACTTCTCTGATATTTAATTTTGGAAGATTCTCTTATTTTATTGAAGCCACGAGTATGACTGTGGGTTTGTGTATGAGTGCAGTGCCCTCAGAGGCCAGAGGTATCAGATCGCCTTGGAGCCAGAGTCGCAGCCATCTATGAGCTGGGAGCTGAAAACCAAACTCAGGTCCTCTGCAAGAGGGGCACATGCCCCTACCTTCTGAATCATCTCCCCAGCTCTTTTACTTCTTGGAAGATAAACTCTTAGGAGTAAAATTCTGGAATGAAGGGGTGGGCAAACGGATCCAAAGGTGAGGAAGGAGAAGTGGAAAACCTCCCCAGGCCCTGCCCTTTTTTTCTTAGTGGTTCTCTCCTAACACCTCCTGCACAGAATTACAGCATCTGCGTTTATAAAGTCCAGGCTGTGGCAAAAGGGGAAGACTATACACTCGTATTACAACTCACAGATGAAGCTCCTTCCTTTATTTAATTGAAAAATATTTTCATACAATATATATTGATTATGCTTTTCCTCTCCCACAGTTTCTCCCATGAAACGCTTTTCTAATTTAGGGGGGGGGTGGGCTGGCTGAGATGGTTCAGTGGGGAAAGACGCCAGCAAGCTTGATGACCTAAGTTCGATTCCAGTACCCACATGTGTACCAGGATTTTTCTTCTGGGCCACCAACCAGCTCCCGAATCATGACACGGAAACTTCTTATTATAAGTTATGAATGCTTGGCCTAGCTTAGGCTCATTTCTGGCTAGTTCTTTTTTTTTTTTTTTTTTTTTTGGTTTTTCGAGACAGGGTTTCTCTGTGGCTTTGGAGCCTGTCCTGGAACTAGCCCTGCAGACCAGGCTGGTCTCGAACTCACAGAGATCCGCCTGCCTCTGCCTCCCGAGTGCTGGGATTAAAGGCTGGCTAGTTCTTTTACCTTAAATTAACCTGTTTCTCTTTATCTTTTTTTCTAATTTATTTATTTATTTACTTATTATGTATACAATATTCAGTTTGTGTGTATGCCTGCAGGCCAGAAGAGGGCACCAGACCTCATTACAGATGGTTGTGAGCCACCATGTGGTTGCTGGGAATTGAACCCAGGATCTTTGGAAGAGCAGTCAGTGCTCTTAACCGCTGAGCCATCTCTCCAGCCCCCCCCCCCTTTTTTTTTTTTGAGACAGGGTTTCTCTGTAGCTTTGGAGCCTGTCCTGGAACTAGCTCTTGTAGACCAGGCTGGCCTCGAACTCACAAAGATCTACCTGCCTCTGACTCCTGAGTGCTGGGATTAAAATTGCATGCCACCACCTCCTCCCGGCTTTTATTTATCTTTTGCCTGGAGGCTTTTTACATTTTCTTTCTGTGTCTCTTACTTTCACAACTTTCCTGGCTGCCTGGCTGCTTGCCTCTGGTGTTTTCCTTTTTTTCTCCCTTGTTCTCTTCTCCTTTTCTCTCTTGCCTAGATTTCTCCTCCTGTTATCCTCCCTGCCTGCGATTCCCACATCTGTCTCCTCTGCCTAGCTATTATCGGACATTCAACTTTTTATTAGTCCAGTCAGGTGCCTTAAGCAGGCAAGGTGAAACGGCAACACATCTTTTCCTAACTAAACAAAGGCAGCAGAAACAAATGTGACCCATCCTTACCCCGTTAACAAAGGCAGCAGAAACAAATGTAACAATTGTAATAACACCGTCATACTGTTAAAGTAACACTCTGCAGCATAAACAAATGCAAGGCATCTTTACATCATTAAGATAATATTCTACAACACATGGAGGAAGGACAGACTGACTCCTGAAAGTTCTCCCCTGACCTCCTTCATGTGCTGTGGTGCTCACATGCCCCGCCCCTACATAAATGTAATTAAACATTTAACTTATTAGGAGACAAATACTTTCTCAGCCACTTTTGTTTATAGTTCTGTGATTACTAGTGGGTATAACATTTCTTCCCCAAATCTCCATTGGTCATCATATTTCTTGTATGATTTGCTGTTATGACTCACATATAATGCATCAGTGTCTTTTGAAATCCTGTAAACGTTCAAACCGCATCAGCCAGACAGCACAAAGGAGAGACCCTTCACACCAATGGATGTCTATGTTTCCGCATGAGCAGGCATAGTTGAGAGTGCGTTTTCTTGTAATAAGGATAGATGGAAGTGTGGCTCCAAATGCAGTTGGCCTCTAGGGACTAAAAGGTCCTGGGGGAACTGACAAGGTGACCCAGAAACAGAGGCTTTCTAAGGCAAGCCATGAAGTCATGCCCAAACCTAGCCTTCTTCTCTGCGCTTCAGAGAGTTTTTCATTGGCCAGTGTTTGAATCACCTTTGGCACAGCCTTTATAATGCCATCCTTTTTTGGAACCACAGAGGAAAAATAAAATCCATCCCTGTGTGAAACCACTACCCAGATGGTAATTAGAGAATTGTTCACCTGGACGGTGATATTTTTAATGAGCCTTTCTGTAATTATCACCCAGTTTTTACCAAGTGTGAGTCTCAGTTAGGAGAAACTGCCATGGTCTCCTAAGAATGAAATTATAGAATGTTGGAGAACACAGGCCAGAAATGTCAGTTCGTTGCCAGAGAGCTAATGCGGTGAGTCACTGGCTGGAATCTAGCGTTTTATTGGACCTCAGAAAAGCTTCTCAAATTTGCTTTGAGAGGCTTAGGAATTCATCTCACAAACCCAAGAGCTTCAAGCTCTGACCGAAGAAAGTGGACGGATTTTTATTTCATGATAAAAGTGTTTACAACATTTTTGTTTGTTTTTTGCCTTAGGGATGAAAACTCAGAACAGCCTTCCATGAAGCCTGGGATAAATGAACGTGCTGTCCCTTTGTATCCGACTGATGATCTTCATCAGCACAGACACGAATCAGTATCACATTCAGGTAATAAATAATTACGCGCTCCTTGCTCTGTCAATAACTAATTACTTGACTGTGTTAACAGAACCAGCCTTCAGGTGCATGGCTATTTAGATTCGGGAGAACTGATGGGGTGTGATTACATTGACCTTTACGATAATTTATACAAGTCAAACTCCTCACAGCCCCTGCTTGTGAACGGGGAGCTCAACAAGCCCCACCCCTTTCCTTTAACCTTGGGAAGTGGATACATCAATACCAACCCCACTCCAGGTGCGCGTGCCAATAATTAAAACCTTGGCATGGCTCTGCAGGAAAGATATGTAAACCGTTCCAGGCCGGGGCTGTGAATTGATTACCGCCTTCCTTAATCAATTGCAGACATCCTTAATCCTGTGTCATTCTGACAGCAGAGCCGTCAACGGCAACCTGATGAGAGTCACAAGGTGCAGAGGGCTGAAAGTCGTTCATCTCCCCTGGCATGCATGTGGACGAAGAGATCCTAGAAATACATTGTTGATAAAAGGAACCATCGGATTTTGTACCCCCCCACACCTTCACATAGACCACACACAAATATTACTCCCCTCCCACACACATGTGCACTCCTGCACATACGCACGAGCATGAACTCATGGGAAAAAAAAGAAAAAGAGAAAAAGAATGACAAAAGACAAAGTAAACACAGCTATGAGCTACTGTCCCATAATAATTAGTTAACAGCCACGGATGGGCACTTTGGATAACACACATGACGTTGCAGCTGAGATTCTATTAAATAATTTCCACTGAATGATTCTTCATCGTACTGAACAAAGAATTTTTGTTCCTGTACAGCCTAGAGCTGCTTCTGTTGCTTAGCAATGGGCTCTACCATGCCATCACAGGTTTGGGGTTTTCCCTTCCAAGGCACAGCACACCCCAGGTATTTCCAGACCACTGTACTCCCATGAAAAAGAACCCATAATCATTCTGCATTTCATCTAACAAACCAAAAGTCCTCAAGGCCACACACTTTCTTTTGAGGCTGCTATAAATTCACCGTCCTCTTTTTTTTTTTTTTTTCAAAGTGGAAACTGTATCCTCTCTCTGTGAAGTAACTTGGGGACAGACTGGCCTTTGAGACCAAGAATCGTCCGTCAGCTAATACAGGTACAGAGTTGGGGGCTGGGCATCTTTGTGCAGATGCAAGAGGCATCTCACACAGGGTCTTTGAACACGCTTTGTATGCTGTAAAGTCACAACCATAAGGTACGGACGGTGTCTCCTCTGTGAACTCTGATACTTAGGAAAGATTAACTTGGGGAGGAAAAGCAAGCTGTATGGGACAGTATGCTATTAGCTGCTAGATGACATAGCATTCAAGGAAAGGCCCTTTAAGGATCCTGAGAGGGTGGAAGGGTAAGGGAAAGAGCCCATGTTAATCAAGTGCCTCCCATGCAGTAGGCACTTCAAATGGACGGTCTCTTCCAGTAGTCGTAAGAGGACCTCCAAGCCACTAACCGCCATCCCTCTTCATTTTCAGGAGAGGACAGGAAGTCATAAAGGTTAATTGGCTCACTTGTAAACAAACCCAGGACTGGGCGAAACAGGAGAGCCCTGGAGAGTGGAGCCAGATGAAGGTCCTCCCGCTGCGCTGCCCCTTCCCACAGCTCTCATTCCATTATTCGTAAGGGCAGGGCTGAATTCCAGGCGGTGTGGTCCTCAGAGGACACAGCTCTTGCCAGCTTCAGGCTTCGGGACCTTTGTGAATACCCGTCCTTTGGGCCAACAGGAAGTCCCCTGGGACACAGGTAAAGGAAGAAGGATTTCTTTTGATACGGTCTTTGAACAAAGAGGCCTGTGGAATGGTACGGGATTTGTATAGGCATAGTCTGACCCACAAAAGCACAACTCCTATTTTTTTTTTTTTTAAAGATTTATTTATTTATTATGTATACAACATTCTGCCTCCATGTATGCCCACATGCCAGAAGAGGGCACCAGATCTCATTACAGATGGTTGTAAGCCACCATGTGGTCGCTGGGAATTGAACTCAGGACCTCTGGAAGAGCAGTCAGTGCTCTTAACCACTGAGCCATCTCTCCAGCCCCCACAACTCCTATTTTGACAGCAGTCGAATCTCTTCCAACCTCACTGGTTCACATTTCTGGCCCAGCTATCTTTCTCCTTGATTGCCTTCAGAACACTCTGGCCTCTTCTGAGGAAATCTTTCCTTGAATTTTATCTCCTACCCTGCTGTAAAGACTTTCCAAGTAACAGGGCGCTTATCACCCCAGACACCCTGACACAATGCCCCAAGGTCCAGTATCACTTAGGAAAACAGAAGATAAGTTGTTTTCTTCCGTGGAGAAAAAGATAAGACTTGGGTGGGGAAGGGTCCCTCACAGCACCAGGCTGGGCTTAGGGAGTGCTCTGCCTTCTTTTTTTGGGCTAGGTCGGAGCAGGAGACACAGAAAGGGCTCCTGTATTTCTCAGGCAAATAGAGTTGATTATCTTCATGGGCCCTGGAGACAGGAAGGACAGAACTCCATCATGGCCATGTCCACACCATTTCTAAGGAACATTTGTACAATGCATGTGTGTATCAAGAAATGAAATGATTGTTTTAGGTGTGCATTTGTGCATGTGTGTCTGTGTGTATATATGTGTACCTTGTGTAGGTAATACCATAAAGTCAGGTGTTAGTCTTCAATTTCCACCTGTTTGAGACAGGGTCTCTTGTTTTTCTGTTTTATCAGGCCAACTGGCCATGAGCTCCCAGGGAATCTCTGCTTCCCATCTCTCGGTGGGTGTGCTGGGATTACTAGTGCTCACTTTGGTTTTTGGGATTTGAACTTGGATTCTCACACTTGTACGGCAAGTGCTCTTACCGACTGAGTGCTCCACCTAGCCCCTGCTAGGTTTAGTTTTATGCAACATTGCCAACTGTCATGAGAACCTGTCATACACACAAACACAAACCACAAGATACTAACTGTAATTTCTGTGATTGCATGTACCATTGAAATGTTTTTATATTGGTTTTTCTTTGTATTTATTCTTTTCTCATACAATACATCCCAACTGCAGCCTACCCTGCCTCCACTCCTCCCAGCACCCTCCTCCCCTCTTTCTCAGATCCTCTGTTCCTCTTGTTCCCTTCAGAAAAGGGCAGGCATCCCAGGGATATCAACTGAACACAGTTAACAAGTTACAAAAAGACCAGGTACACACCCTCATATGGATGAGGCAACCCAATAGAACAACCCCACTTCTCTGGGACTCATGATGCAGCCCAGGTTGACCTAGAAGCCATGATCCTCCTGCTTCATCCCTCTGATGCCGGAGTGAGAGCAGTGTGTCTGTGTGTTATTCCTCGAAGTTTGTTCTTATATAAGTGAGAGAAACAACCAGTAGGAACATGACTCGCTGGTGCCGGGCATATGGCTGAGGATGCGTCTGTGGCTGAGATGGGCTAACGATGGCTACGCATCCTTGACATTCCTCTCGTTGAGAAGTGAGATCTGTTTCTTTTCTCCTTGGATCTGGGCTATGGCTGAAGAGCCTGGGAGAAAACAGGCAGCTTCTGCCTTTGTCCCTAGAAGCCTTGAGCTTCTCTGGCAGGCAGCTGAGTAACCTGCTGTAGGGAGCAGGCAGAATGCCTAAGAAGACATGGAGGAGAAGAGCGCCCAGATGAACCTAGCCTTTTAGATGATCCTGCCAACAGCTAGTAAATGACAGAACCAGACAAAGACACCGGATGCTATCAAATTGGCTTGACAACAAATACTTAACTAATTCCCTGCCCCAGCAAATGACAGTCTAGGAGGGGAGAGCAAATCCTCCTGAGATTTGCAAGGATAGGATGTTTCTGTTTATAGTTGTGCATTTTGTGTTCTGTGGTCATAGGGGAAAATCAATGAGGGTCATATTCTATAGCCCTTTCTGCCTTTTCTTTTTCTTTTCAAAGAGGCTGAGCCATTGCTACTTGGGTAGAAGGTGGGGGCTTGTTTGGGTAGAGACAATAATATTTCAATCCATATCACACTTCTACCAAGCTGGTGTCCAAGCCTCCAAGCATTTATGTATCTATTATCTAGGAGAAAAGAGACACCCAGAAGCCTTTCGCACCTTTAATGGCTTGCCTCTTTTTGCTTATTAAATAATCAGATTAAATTTTCGTTTTAGCATGAGTGTTGGCTCTTTGTTCAGAACTGTATACTCCCTGTCTAGCTATCACACGGGTTGGATGCAGGCCCACTTATCAGCACAAAGGACAGGAAGGGAGCTCTCCTTTTCTGGAGTAAATGGCTATATTTGCTTGTTATTAAGATGTAGCTGAGCTATTTGGTGGATTGTTATCAGAAAGAACAGTTCAGCATTAATTATGCTAAAACAAAATCCTTATATTTAGTAGACACTGTCTAGGCTTTCAATGGACTTTATGAAATAACGCAAGATAAAAACTTAGTTCATTCGACTCTTTGGTATTTACTGATAGCTCATCTTGGCAGAGCCATGGTGATTTTTACTTTTCCTTGGAGAGAAATTTTCAACAGGATTCATGGTGAAGTTTATTTGTAGTCAATATGACCACTTGGTAAGAGTAATGTCCAGGGACTTTTGTGGGCATGCAAATTTTTTGTGCATATTTATGATACTAAAGTCTATGGTTTTCAAATATATGGCTACACTTGAAACAGGCTTATACATTCTTTGTTGTTCATTAAAAAAAAAACCTTTCCACTGGGAAATGTAACTCAGTGGTAGAGTGTTTCTCCAGCATGTGTAAGGTCCTAGGTTCAACCCCTGAGCAGCTAATATAAATGAATAATATCCGGCAACTACTGAGTTGAGTGTGCATTGGAAAATACAAAACATCTTAGCTCATTCCCCTGGGACCAGGACAGCCTGCTTCTATTTTACTTTACTTGAACAAGAATCTAAAGCTTGGCTGCTAAATTATTTTCATAAAATAACTCAGTCTCATTTATGCCTGCTATTTGAATTTTATAGTTAGCGCCTCTGTCGCTGTGATAAAACGGACCAAAAATAACCCAGGGAGGAAAGAGTTTATGTTATTGTGTGATGGTTTACTCTTTTGGCTTTTTTTGGGGGGGGGGCACACCATCTAACACCCAAATAAATCACACAGAGGCCTATTCTTCATTATGAATGCCCAACCTTTGCTTGGCTTGTTTCTTGCCAGCTTTTCTTAACTTAAATTATCCTGACTACCTTTTTCCTCTGGGCTTTTATCTTTTTTACTTCTGCGTATCTTACTTTCACTCTTCCTCCGTGACTGACTGTGTGACTGGGTAGCTGGCCCCAAGTGTCCTCTCTCCTCCTTTTCTTGCTCTTCCAGATTTCTCCTTCTATTTATACTCTCTGTCTGCCAGCCCCACTTATCCTTGCTCCTGCCTTGCTGTTGGCCATTCAGCTCTTTATTAGACCATCAGGTATTTTAGAGAGGCACAGTAACACAGCTAGCTTCACAGAATTAAACAAATGCAGCATAAACGAAAGTCATAGACCTTAAAATAATATTCTCCGACAAGTTTATTTCGTCTTACTCTTCCAAGCGGTAGTACATCATTGGGCATAGCCAAGGCAGAACCCTAAAGTCAGGGGCTGAAGCAGAGACCATGAAGGGGCGCTTCTTACCCGCTCTGTTCTTTATGACTTACTCACTTTATTCTCATATAATGCAGAACCCCCAGGTCACAGGGGTGGTACTGCCCACAGTGGGCTGGGCCCTCCCACACAATCATCAATCAACACTGTGCCTCACAGGCATGGCCACAGGCCAATCTGGTGGAGGCATTTCCTCAATCAAGGTTCCTTCTCCCTCTGTGACTGGTTTGTGTTAAATTGACAAAAATGGAACCAGCACGTTGAAGCCCATACTTTCTCTCTAACCATTGACACCTGATGTCAGTCCAGTAGATACTCAGTAGACAATTTAATTATTGAAATGTGCCATTCAGGGAACTTAAGGTTGGTTGTTACTTAGTACTTGAGAGGATCTCAAGAGCATCTTCTTACTGTTAGTCTCTCAGTCTTGCACTTAACTATGTCACTGGAAAACCAGTACCTGGGCTGCCTTCTCTTGTACAATGTATCTGAAGACCAGAAATGTTGCTTGATGAATATTTCAGTACCTTATGCATAGCAGCATGGGAAAATCCCTTAATTTATCTGGTATTTAATATCAAGACTCCTTTGATAAATTCCTGCTTGAACCAGTTCCAGATTCTTCTGTATCTTTGGCGTCTCCTGTAACTCTGCCCTTCTTTATCCCAGCATCCTTAGTTTGGTTGTCCCTCCTGTACTTCCTGCCTGGCTCTCTGCCTGCCAGCTTTTAATTAACCCACGGGAGTAATGCATATTCACAGCGTACAGAAGGATTATTCCACAGCACAAGAACGTGGTGGCACTTACCTGTAATCTCAGCTACTAGAGCTGGAGAATCACAGGTTCTAGGTCAGCCTAGGCAACTTCGTGAGCCTCTGTCTCAAAATAAACAGTAGGGAAAACAGAAAGAAGGCTGGAGATATAAGTCAGTGGTAGGGTGCTTTCCTAGTTTATATGATGCCATAGTCTCAATCCCCAGTACTGGATATAGTAAAGTAAGCTAAAGGTTGAACTGTCTTCTTCTCCTCCCTCTCTTCTTCTACCTCTCCTCCCCCTCCTCCATCTCTTTTTGAGACAAGGTTTCACTTTATAATCTTCTCTGGCTTTGCTACATGCACCAAGTTGGCCTTGAACTCACAGAGGTCTGCAAGCCTGTCTTGAGTGCTGGGATTAGAGGCATGTGCCACTGTGCCCTGCTTACTTTACTTTGTTATCTTACTTTATTTGCAAACTCATGCGATGTTATCCTTCTGTTAAAATTTTGATTCTTGTTGTATAATGAGAAATACACACTTTTGTACATTGGAATTTTTCAGTTTCTTGTGACCTAAATCAAGATCTAGTTTTGTGATTATTTGATGTCTACTAAAAGAAGGAATCTGTTTTTCTGTCTCTTTGTCGCTTTATTTTCACATCTATGAAACTGGAAGAAACCAAACATCCAGCTTCTTTGACTTGTTATTTTTTTAATATTGCAAAAGTAAGGATCAAATTGAAAGACATAAAAATACTCTTTCTCTCTTCAAACCCACAAGGAGTATATCTTGACATAAGTAAACATAAAAGGAGAGGAAATGAGGAAAAGAAAATATCTCTCCTTGAATCTCTGGGTAACAGGTGCTCACCCTTCTTTGGGGCACAATTCAAACTGACAGAGAGGGACTGGCCAGGGTGGTGGAGGGGCCACCTGCAGTGATGATTCTGATGTTTGTTTCCTTAGAGGCCACTGACCTTGGACATTAATATAAGTGAAGCTATAACGTGGTCCTGAGAAGAACCGCCGTGTGCTACCTTGGGTAATGGTCCTCCGCTAGGTTGGTGGGTGGTGGTTCACTAGTCAGTTAGAGCCACTCGGGTTGCTTAGGAGGCAGTACAGAGAACGGTCCACAGTTGCACCGGAAGAGGAATTTGACGGTCATGGGCATCATCCTAGAGATCTAAGTCATATCCTTAACCGATAGCCCCTAAAATTGTTTACTGTAAGGAGTCCAGCCTTTAACGCCAGCTTTAATTCTTATCCTGCTGCTGCTGCCCTCTTCTCTTCTGAGAACTCTCATCTCACTGTTGCCTCCCCACCTCCTGGACAGGGTCATCAACTTACCTTGTAGTCCCAATAAAATGTCAAGTATGTCTAGACACTACAAGTCACCAAAAAGTGCCTTAAACTTGAAAACAAACAAAGAAACAATGTGAGTATTTATTGTGCTATTTCTTTTTCCTACCTGTGTGACAATTGTTGCAGCATATTGCTGGAAAAACCATGCCTCCTTTTCTCTCAGCCATTTGGAATCATGCAGAACCCCTTTACTTATTTGGGTGAAGGTAGCAATTATTGGTACCCCTTATCCATCTCTCTCCCTCCTACCCCAAGGACAACAGTTCCAGAGCTAAAGATACCGAGGAAACCTCTGTGTAACTCAAGAATAGCAAGAGCAGGAGGTGGCCGTTCGCTGATTCACTGGTAATATTTTGGCTTCTATTAGGACAACAGAGTCCATCACATGTGATTGTCTGGTATATTGGAAACAGCATGAAATGAGAGGGACTTGGTTAGAATTTAGGTTTTACTCTGTATTGGCTGTGAGATTTTAGCTGACATTGACGTTCCTGAATCTGCGAGTATTTGAAATGTTAAAAGAATTCCTACCACTTATATAAAAATACTGTCACTAAGATGGCAAGTGCCTGTCTAAAAACACTGGAGCACGTTAGCACTGGCAACTGCACACACAGTCGGAAGGCTTTGAGGAGGGAGGTTTGTCACTGTTTACTGATTGAAGCGTTGGTAAAGGATTCTTTTCTTATTCTCAATTACTATTTTTTTTGGGGGGGTAAGCCAGGTATTATGGAACACACCTTTAATCCCACACTTAGAAGGCAGAGACCGGTGGATCTCTGTGAGTTCGAGGCCACCCTGGTCTACAAATTGCAGGACAGTCAGGAATTTTACACAGAGAAACCCTGTCTCGAAAAACAAAATAGCATAAAACAAAACAAAAAAAGAGTTGGTGGGGAAGAAATGGCTCAGCTGTTAAGAGCACATACAGCTCTTGCAGAAGACCTCAGTTTGGGTGTAAGCACCCACATGTGGTAGATCAAACTTCCTGTAACTCCAGATCCAGGGGATCGAATGACCTCATCTGGCCCTGTATAAAGATCTGTTTACATGTACACACACACACACACACACACCCTACAAAATAATAAAAAGAATTAGCAGTTGGGCAGTGGTGGCAAACGCCTTTAATCCCAGCACATAGTAGGCAGAGCCTTTAATCCCAGCAGGGTTCGAAAGCAGCCTGGTCTACAGGAGCAAGTTCCGGGACAGCTAGGACTGTTACACAGAGAAACCGTGTCTCAAAAAATAAAACACAACACAACAAAACAAAGCAGTCACATCCTTTTTGGTATATCATCCAATTAATTAAAAAAATGAATTGCCGAGTTTATTAATCGTTTCATGTTATAAGAGTAATTTGTGCATTTGTGCAAGTGTGTGTTTTTACTGGGCGTTGAACCCAGGGCTTATTTGCTCGAGTAACTTTTGACCTGCCTGCTATGTGCAAGGCTCTCATGGAGAGTTTGTGTTAAGAGTCAACGATTCATTTACTTAGATAACCTCTTGGATCATTTAAAGTACATTTTTTTTTTTTTAAATCTGGGAGAGGGTGTCTCTTTTACCCACAGCAAACATGGCGGAGAAAGTTTTAAACTGACCTCTTGGTCCCTCAACAAAGATGGCTCCCACACTTCCTGCCCTTGCCCTCAACAAAGATGACTACAGTACTTCCTGTCTAGGGCTTTTGCCTGCAACAAAGATGGTGTTTATGGCACGGGTTCCCTAACACTTTGGATTCCGGTTGTAGTCTTTTTTTTTTTTTTTCTAAGATACGTGGGCGCAGACGTAAGTAACAGGAGTCCATCTTCTCCCGAAATCCCCGCGCTGTGGCGACATCGCCTCTGCGCGGCTCTCTCGGCGCAGTTTGCTCTGGTCCCAGCTGGACGAGGGTTTGGGTGGCGGGTCCGGGGGCCGGGGGTGGCTTTCCCGGTGAAGATCATTCCGCGGGTTCGTGTCCCCTGCACATCGCTGGTGTGACATAAGGACGGCTTTCAGTTGCCCCGACAGGGAGACCTCAGAAGTTCCACAGGGAAGCACGCTGCGGGCTACGGACACTCCCCACCCCTCCCCCGCCCACCTGCCAGCTCAGGACTTTGCAGAGGCTGGTGGCGAAGGTTGGGATCGGGTGTCCCCCGTCTGCGCTCCCTCCATGGGTGTCTGAAGCCCTTCCAGCCACCCATGCTTGCCCTTTGCTCCCCACCATGACCTACCTTCACTGCCACCCCACGGCACACTAGCCACCTGCGCTCATTAAACGTCCATCTGTACTGTGACCCAGGTTCTGGACTCTGACGATGTGTATAAGGCTTACTGTAAAAGGCACACACATATTTTCTTGAAGGTGCTGGTCCTGCGGAGGGAGGACTTGTCTGTAAGAAAGATCCATAAACTCCTTCTTACCTTTAGATTGTCCCCCCTGCCTCCCACCCCCCATGGCTGGTCAGGGTCTATAACTGTCCCTGGTCATTTTGGCAGCTCCTGAAGGATGGGTGCTGCCCTGATGGATGAAAGCGATATTAAATTAAAATCCGCTATAATTAAATGCTGTTCTGTGATTCTCAGGGATTGCATTGTATGTGAGGTCTCAGATCTGTTTTCTGTCGGATGGATCTCTTACTGAAAAAGGAATTGAAATAGGGCCCCACAGTGTGGAAAGTAGAGATAGAAACAGATTCCTCATTGGTGTGGTTCATTATGTTTGGAAGTGTTTGAAGTTAACTTGACTTGGCTTAGCTGCCAAGGTAGAAAACACTGTGGCTTGACACTCAGATCTTAAGATGGGGAGATCTGACTGGCCTTAAGGTGCTTATTAATGATGTTATAGCAGCACTATCTTGAGGGGCCCATGAGCATTCCCATACCCTGAGTACTGATTTTGTTGTTTTTTTCCAGGGAGGAATGGACGCCAGAGACAAGCAGGTGCTCCGCTCGCTGCGCCTGGAGCTGGGTGCCGAGGTTTTGGTGGAAGGGCTGGTTCTGCAGTACCTCTACCAGGAGGGGATTCTGACAGAAAACCACGTCCAAGAAATCAAGGCTCAAACCACGGGCCTCAGAAAAACAATGCTATTGTTGGATATCCTGCCTTCCAGGGGCCCCAAGGCATTTGACACCTTCCTAGATTCCCTGCAAGAATTCCCCTGGGTGCGAGAGAAGCTGGAGAAGGCGAGAAATGAAGCCGCGACTCAGCTGCCCGCCGCAGGTAGGCCTCAAAGAGATCACTTCAAAATGGCTCGGGAATTGTCGCAACTCTGCCCTTTGGATTGAGAGTTGGGTGTTTTAGGGGGGCGGGGGGCAGTGGTTCATGAACACAGACAAGGACATTGGACCGAAAGGGCATCCGGGGTCACTATATGGAGGTGTTAGGAAACTCAAGGGAAGAGGGGAGAGTGAGCCAAGAGACTGAGAGGTTAAGGAGGGAGCCCAGAGACAGCTGAGATACGCTTCCTGGGAAGCCTGGCAAGTCGCTCAGGAGGCATGTTCTCATGGGAGAGCCAGGTCAGTGTGAGCCCTTTGGCAACAGGAGCAGTTTGGAAAGTGCAGATGGGAAAGCAGGCTTTGGCCTACTGATAACTGAGGTGTGGGGTGCCAAGCTGAAAGCTGGAGAAGGTCAGAGGACGGGGGAGACAGCCTCTAGGAAGGCACACCCTGCACCTGTCCCTCCAACCAGCCCCTGATGCCCAGGAGATTATTAGTTTGCTTGTTTGTTTGTTTTTAAAAATGCTATTGGTTTAAAGTGGCCTTTGAAATTTCAGCTTTGTTCAGATACCTGGGGCATTTTGTTTTGCAAGGGCAGTCATTTGGGGGTATGGGGGGGGGATTTCATTCTGCTTTTCAAGGAGAATTGGAAATTGTGGTTTTAAAAGAAACAGTTTGGTGCTGTGTGCCCGGAGCTGTACACATAGCTCTTCCCTGTGAGTCCTCTAATGAATGCTATTTTTACAAAGATCAGCGAACAGAGGCCTGACCTAGAAAGGCTATTTTTTTTTAAAACATGTTGATAAAGTCAACTTTAGCCTTTTTCCAGAGTTAAGAATTCAACATATTCTGGGTTTTTGATACAGGGCCACTTAAGCCAGTGGTCTTCAGAATTTATTGTTCCTATTTAAAAAAAAAAAACTCTAACAGAGCGCAGACCTTTGGTCTCAGCTCCCAGTGGGCAGTGCCAGGCGGATCTCTGTGAGTTCGAGGTCAGCCTGGTCTACAGAGAGAATTCCAGGATAACCAGGGCTACATAGTGAGACATGACTGTAACTATTTAAAAAACACAAATGCTACCAGTAAATTCCTTTTATTAATTTTTGCACCACAGGCCTTGTATTTCAAATGGTTTTGAGACCACATGTACTAAGCAATTATAACTAACGCTTTATTCATAAATGACATATATTTGAGTATCTGACTAGTATGGGGCATCCGGTTAATCTAGAAAGATCCGGAAAACCTAAAAATATCTGTATCCCTAACTTGTCCAAATTCCATGTCGTTTTGAAGCACTGAAAATGCCGGCTTCTGAGGATCTCTGGAATTTTCAGCTTGGGTTGTCCTTAGAAAATGACATATTCCGTGTGCCTGAACACAACCAGGGTAAAATATCTCAGGTACTCCTACCACTTTGTTAAAAGCAGAATATATTTATAAATATATAACACAGAGTCGGGGAGTTGTCAAAAATGACTTGTGTTTTCCTGGTATTCACTTAGAATACGGGTTCTCAGCCTTCCCAATGCGGCGACCCTTCAATACAGTTCCTCACGTTGTGGTGACCCCCCCCAACCATAAAATTATTTCGTTGCCACTTCATAGCTTCAATTTTGCTACTGTTGTGAATCGTAACGTGAATATCTAATATGCAGGATAACTGACTGATATGTGACCTGGTCCAAAGGCGACCCACAGGTTGAGAACCACGGATGGAACAGGCCTTCCTGGCTACATGTGTTTGGAAATGACAGACCAACCCCAAGCCTTTCTCTCTCAACACATTTAGTTTACTTATGTGATTAGTTTGGGTTCTATAAATAGTTTTGTCATGGATTGTCCTAGAAATGTGGCCCTCGTTTTTGTCTCTTCAGATTTATTCAGAGAGCAAGAGAGAATTAATAAAAGTGAGAGAGAAGCTGAGGGGAAAGTACTTCTGAAATATATTTATTTACTTTATGTGTGCAAGTGTTTTGCCTGCGTGTGTGGATGGGCCTGGCGTGAGCCTGCTGCCCACGGAGGGAAGAGGAGGGGCCAGATCCCTTGGAACTGGAGTTGTAGATTGTCGTGAGCTGCCGTGTGGTAAAAACCAGGTCCTCTGCAAGAGCAGCCAGTGCTTTGACCTGCTGAGCCCTCTCTAGCCCTGAAAAGTCGCCTTTAAAGGGGAAATAAAATAAGTGTGTGGTGAGAAAAAAAGTTGAGCATATCTATATAGAAGCTCAGAAAAACAGATTTCCCGGGACAGTTAATTCTGAGGAGAGGTTAAACGGGTCGCGGATTGACTGTAGGACAAGTGAGCACTGTGAATTGTCCGTTTTATATTAACACTGATAGTGAAGAAGATTCTACTGTTGGGGGTTTCATTTGTAGAGTTCTCAGGGACAGTTCCATAAACTCATATTAAAATATCACTGTGGTTAGATACTGACTCTTAAGAAACACTGAAGATTTAAGTCAGGTGCAGAGACTAACCCCCCTCATATTGGCTTTAAGGAAGTGACCCTCCGTTCATGGTTAGCTCTCTCTTTGCCTGGTGCTCGCAGATATGTGAGCTCTCAGCTACTGTGGCAGTTTTGGCGGTGCCCGGCCTGCTTGTCTGCCGCCAGGCTCCTCGCCATGACGGTCATGGGCTCTAGCCCTCTAGAGCTGTGAGCAAGCCCCAATAAACTCCTTGTGGATAAGGAAAACAAGTGACCCTGCAATTGCCTTTGGGAACCCGACCTTCCTAATTCTTACGAATGCGCCATGAGTCTGAGGTTCGTCATTCATTCTCTTCATTTGCAGTTTTCTAGCTCGGAAGAATCACTTAAAAAACCCATATTGATTATTGAAAATCTATTATGCCATAGGGCCTGGTGGTAAATGTGTATACCTATAAGTTTTGTGTGTGTGTATGTGTGTACGTGTGTGTGGATGTATGTGTGTATGTTTGTGTATGTATGTACATGTGTATGTGAGTGTATGTGTGTATTATGTGTATGTGTGTGTATGTGTGTGTGTGTATGTGTGTGTGTGTACGTGTGTATGTGAGTGCATGTATGTGTGTGTGTGTTTGGGACTGAGGCTGGAAGAAATATATTTTAAAGGAGTTGATACTTAATTGTTTTCTGTTACTTAAGACATTAAATATTTTTAACTTTAATTTCATGGAACTATGATTGTAAAATTAAACTGAGGTTTAGTGAATTGGAAGCTTGTGTGGGTGTTGGTTTTTTTTAGGGGTGTATTGTGGGGGGCTTAAAGCTACAGACCGTCGTCAGAGCTGTTTGCCCCCTCACTTATGTCTCTGGAAAGAAAGCAAATGCAGGCAGAGGCCTATTTTCTGGGACCTCACGTGGTTTTCCTCACGTGGTGTCAGAACAGCATGAGCGGGCTTTGCAGTGGCTCCCTTCGATTTTGTGAACGCAGCTTGGGCCGGGCATGGCGGCGCAGGCCTTCAGTCCTAGCACTAGGGAGGCAGAGGCAGGTTGCCCTCTGTGAGTTTGAGGCCAGCTCAGTCTACAAAGCAAGTTCCAGGACAGCTAGAGCTACACAGAGAAAAACCCTGTCTCGAAAAACAAACAAACAAAACAAAAAACCAAACCAAAACAAAAAGGCGTCTTGGATTCTGAGAACTAGATTCAAGGAAAATAGGGTGCTGTAACACAATGGCTGTTTCTTACTTTCCCTCATGTTGGCTGTGATTGTTCTCATAGAACGGGTTTGGTGCCCTGCCCTTGAGAAGCCTGGAGAAAGGATGGGACGGACTGGCTTTCTCTTAGCCCAGCGGGTGATCCTTCCCCAAGAATGACCTGACTTTATTTTGCTGCAGTGTTCGGCTTTCTTCCTCTAGCTGTCTTGGCTTTCTCCTTCTTCATGTATTTCAATTCTGTGTTTCACTTCTACACTTTGAGCCGCGTCAGGCATTTGTGTGTGTGTGTGTGTGTGTGTGTGTGTTATTTGTCTTTGTATATATGCTGAATGTAAGTTTTTAGAGCAAAATTGAGTTGTGTCTCATTCTCAACATCTCTAACTTCCACCCCTCAGCAAGTTCTGAAACAAAACAAAGACTACCCGGAATCTTCTGATTGTATCTCAGAATTTTCTCAGGTCTCCCCATCTCTATTTAAAAAACAAAACAAAACAAAACAAAACAACAACAACAAAAAGTATAAAAGTCCGCGATGTAAGAGGATAACTGGTTTGTGTTTCCTCACCCCACAAGGACTCTTACCTTTCAAAAGAATTCTGCCGCTAAAATGGGCTTGAGCCATCTTGGCACGGTAGAAGGAACACTTCTCAGGGCGTTGTTACTGTGGCCAAGGTCACACACTAGACATTAGATCAGCAGGAACTCCTCTCTGGACTCTTGCTGGGTCACTTTAGGAGACAGGACAGCTCTGGGTGTGTTGAGGGCAGCCTGTGGCTGGTGGCCTGGCTTCCTCTCCTAGGGGCCCTGTCCGCCCAGCAGCTCTCTCTAGCGTCTGAGCTAATCTGGCTTGTGAAAGGAGCTGTTCCTGAAGCCCTGGCCTGGCTATCTGATGGGACCTGGTGTAAGCATGGTGGACCGGCTGCTGAGCCTCTGTTCTGTCTTGTTTGCTCCGGCCTGGCTGCTGGACTCTATCTGTGCCATGGTTCTCTCTTATACAGTCTTCTCGGTAGCTCTGCCTTTCCCCTCATCTTCCCTCTGGCTTGGGCTTTGTTTTTTTCTCTCCTTCATCAACCAGATTCCTGTTGTTTTCTGGCCACTAGTAAGAGGAAAACCATAGCTCTGCCTCCTGCCTAGGTCCTCAGCCTGGTTCAGTGGCTGAGGACCATGTTTTCAGCTTTGCCTGACCTTCAGGGGGTCATCCCAGTGGACGGTACGTCCCGGATTGCCCGACTGGCCTCACTGGTGCAGTACACTGGGTTAACTTGCCTATTTCCTCTCTGCTCAGAGGCGTCAGGCCCAGCCTGCCCCTTGTGAGCTGGCCTTGAGTGACCCTGACGAGCACCGTCAGCTACTCTCTTGCGAGGTGCATTTTGATTCTTAGGTATGCGCTTGGGTGTATTTGACGTTAACTCAGCTCTTATGGTAGATGTATTATTACACACCGCCATGGGTTCATTGGTTTCTGACTTGGGGTTCTCCTTTGGCTCTTCCAGTCTCGCTGTGCTGCAAAGTCTGCCCTCTTCCCCCGCCCCGTGATAATTGAGGTGCTGATCTCAGTTTCTCCAGCCTGGACTCTATATCCAGGCAGTGAGACTGTTCTGTTAAGCCCCAACATACTTAGCATATAAGTTCCTGCGCACTAAGGACCATGAATCTAGCGTGAAGGGCCTGCAGATAATGAAGGCTTTCCTTCCTTCAGTCTTTCAGATGTGTTGTAGCCCTGCCTGTCCTGGAGCTCACTCTGTAGACCAGGCTGGCCTCAAACTCACAGAGCCCCCTCCTGCCTCTGCCTTCCAAGTGCTGGGATTAAAGGCGTGCCCTACCACCGTCCATCTGTATGGTTCTTAAAATGAAATTTAGATCATTTGGGATATGGGATTAAATAATAGCGGAGCTCATAATGAGAAGCCACTTCCTGTTTGATTCGGTAGCAGTCCAGGTAAGGATAGAGGTTCCATGCATAAACCCTTGCAGGCAATAGAATTCTAACAGTGTTTAGTTGCTGCCCTTCAACACACACAGTGTGTTTTCCTGCGTGCAGAGAGAGGCAGAAACACGGGAAGATTCACTACCACTGTTGGGTGGTTTAGGAAAGGAAGGGTCTGTGTAGCTCATACGGCAGATATGTTGTTGTTGTTGTTAAGAATAAAAACGTCAAGATCCGCAAGTGCAGTGGGTTGAGAGCGCCTTAAAATACCTTGTTTTTATGAACGCTGGTTTGAGTCATCTGCACGGAGTCACGCCGTTCGGGGCTGTGTCTTATCAGAGGCTTTTCCTAGCTTCTGCAGGGCTGACAGAAGTAGAAGCAGACGACTTTTATGAGCCTTTATGGGACTGATGAAATAAGGCATCTGCTGGCAGCTAACTGCCACTCTTTCTAGGAATGGCAAGCCATGTGACAGGTCCTGCCCCAGCAGGGATGGCTCCAATTCACTTCAAAATGCGTTTAATGCTCTTTTCTGCTGAGAAAGTCTGACTGTGCCTCTCTCTCTCCCGCCCATGGTGGCAGGGACCATTTGGCCGCCACCAGTCTCCAGATCCCCTTCGAATGGTTAACCCTGGCTTCTGTTGGAATTACCTGGGGGACTTATTTTATTTTTTAAATAAGAGTCCTGATGTCCAGGCCCTGCTCCTGCCCCAGGCCAATCCATTACACAGTCTCTGGAGGTGGGACCCAGACAGTGACATTAGACGCGTGCCCGCTGACGCGTGTACAGACAAGCCTAGGCACAGATGGCTTCTCAGCTTATTTTAAAGTAGAGAGATCCGGCCAGCTGGTTAGGTAGGTGGCTCATTTCTTACCATTGGCCCCCAAATGTGGGCGCCCCAGAACTGTGAATGCCGATGAACTGTTGTTTTCAGTGGGGAGACGCGGCAAGGTGGCAGAAACAGATGACACAGAAGGCCATTAGTGCCCAGCTGGTCTCGGTCCTTGAATGTCTTGAATACTTGCTGAAGGCTTTTCCAGAATATCAGACCCCAGGCAAGCGTGACTCTACTGCTGCCATTCAAATGTTGGGGACACACACGCCAGATGCGCATAAGATCAAAATCGGAGGGATTTTGCGTTAGCTGTTGAAGTCGGATTTGGGGCATAACTTTTATTGTTTATTCACTCCGTGTGGCACTTGCAACACCCTCCCCTCGATCTCTGCTCCGCAGATGAAGCTCTCACCCTTTGGAGATAGAACCTGCTAGTGAGGAATGAGTTAGCTGCTGCTCTCAGGTACAAACTGAGCTGAAGGCGGCTCCAGGGTGGAAAGGAGGAGACAGTAGTCTCTGGGGAGAGCAGACCCGGCTCACCTGTCCGCCTGTCTGCCTCTTGGGTAGCAGGCTGTGTACCTCTGATTTTCTTTGTCCTAAAAATGAGTCTGGGGGCTGGTGAGATGGCTCAGGGCTGAAGAGTATTTGCTGCTCCTTCAGATTCTGAGTTTGTTCCCAACACCCATGTCTGGTGGCTCACAACCACTGGTAACTCCAGCTTTAGAGGGCCCAGCACCCTCCTCTGGCCTTCATGGGCACTCATAGGCATGTGTGCGCCACAAACACACACACACACACACACACACACACACACACACACACACACACAGAGCCGGGACTGGAGCTCAGTTAGCACAGTGCCTGTCCGGGAAGCAGGAGGTCGTGAGTTTGATTCCTAGCACTGCATAAACCGGGTCAAGTGGGGAGAGGTGCAGGCAGAGGGGTCAGAAGCCAAAGGTCACCTTCAGCTGCACAGCGAGTTCTAGGCCTGAGCTATATGGAGACCTTTATAACATGGGTGAGACCGTGTAAATACCGGGGTGTTTAATAACTCATTTAAGGCTATGGAGGTCTGTGGAGCCAAACTGTAAAGCCGAGGTATGAGGTACTTTGACTTCAAAGCCTGCTAACTTATGCTCTATACAAACACTGTATCAAAGTAGCCTTTTCCCCTCCCTAGTCTGGACAGCCCAAGTGTATTCCTGCCCTCTCAGCCTTGTGATTTTTGCTCTGGCCAGACACAGGCTCTTAGAAAACCTTTTCCTTTCCCATTGTCGTGGGATTCATTCACTCCTGATGTCCCCTTTCCTAATCTCACTCAGTCCCTTGAAGAGATGGTTAGAGTCTGAATCCAGGCCCTATGGAGGCCCAGGAACGGAATCTCCCCATTTCTCTACTATCTTGAGACTCAAAATAGACTAAAGCTTGGCCGTGATTAAGGGGCAGTGTGGTGTCTCTGCTGATGCTGGAATCAGGTCCCACTTTGCAGCTCTTAAATCATGCTAGCTCCAGCCAGCGGGCGCAGGAGCGTGCAAGTGCGGCTGGCGGGGCTCCAGAGAGTCACCAGCCGCCTAGCAAGTCGCAGTTCATCTTTCTCAGCACGGTTCAGACTTGCAGGCTGCTGCTACAGCCAGCTGCAGGGATGTTTGCTTTACCTAAAATTAATAGGCAGCTGTGTTTATACTTGTTCTTCAGCTCGGCCAGTAAGAAGCAAAGATGTATGTGATTCTTTGGAAGCCCCCCCCCAAACCTTAATGTGATTTTCCAAATAATAAACTTGAATTCAAAAGGAAGTGTGTCTTCTAGATGTTTCGTGAGGTTTTAGTCCTAGGCTTTATTTTGCTAATGGCATGAAGAAATTTACCCCTTTGTAGGAAGTGCCAGGCTGACAAGTTCCTGGAAATGTCCAGGCTCTGTTTATACTCAGCACCATGGCAGAGAGGGTGGTAACACAGTTACCAAAATAACACTGCTGAGACGGCTGAAGTGGCTGAGAGGACGCGGGAATAAACAAACTCGGGCCTCACATTCTCTCACTCAGTCGTCAACACAGACCGCTGCTGTGACTGATGAGGGATGGGGGACGGACACAGCACCTGGGTGTCTGCTGCTTCAGCCGCCAACCTGAAGCCAGCATGTGATCCCACACTTGAGGACTCAGTCCCTGAGACTGCCCTCACTTCTAAGGCCAGCTGCAAGTTCAGTGAGCTTAGACCTTAAAGCTTTTTCCGCTTAAAGGTGGGATCCCCATGACTTTCCCCTCTTGTTCAGCTAATTTTCTTAAGCTTCTCAGAGAATTGAGAGAAGCATATTTACCAGCTTATTATAAACTGGTCTATTAAATTATAAACAGTTTATTATTGTGAAGGATAGAGATGAAGAGATGCATAGGCCGTGGGATGGAAGGAGAGACACTCTTCCACGTGGGCCACATTCTGACGCCTCCAACTCTATGTAACCTTTAGCCCTCCGGAAGCTCCCTAAACCCCACCTCTTGGAGGTTTTAATGGGCTTCTTTATACGAACACGACTGATTAAATCACTGCACGGATTCAGGTGCTCTCTGCTTTCTGGAGGGACAGGATTTGAACAGTCATTGTCCCAGCACTAGGGGGATAAGAGGCAGGAGGAACAGAAGTTGGACCTGTTAAGTCTCAACTTCCCACTCAGTCTTGGACTTTGTATGACTTCCCCATCCAGAAACAATCAAGGGGCCGTCGGTCGTCAGTCAGCTTAGTAGCGTGGAAAAAGACAATCGTTTCGAAGATCACCAAAATTTAGAAGTTGTATGCCAGGCAGTAGGACAAAACATTACATATTTTGTGATGTCATAGTAGCAAACTAGAGGCCCGTGGATTTGAAGCCAAAGTGTAAGTCCGTAAGAGCTTGTCTCAGTTCCACCAAGTGTGGATGGGTCTGTTACTGGCAGCAGCTCGTCTGCTGGGACTCGTCCTGCTGCCTTGACCATGGAGTGAAGAACTGGCGAGGATCTTAGGGACCTCATTTCTATAGTTCCCCTGTGCCTGCTTTGAGTTGCAACCCGTCGACCAAGCCTGGGTCACAGTGCTTCTGTTAGGCACTGGGATCATGTGAAGCGGAGAATTCTGGTCATCCAGAGAGGAGAGGGAAAGCTGACGGGCACAGTACCGACTGTACTCCCCAACTCCTTCTGGGCTTAGCAGGCTCATATGCATGGGCCTGGACAAGAAACACTAGCCAGCCCTTTAAGGTCGGAGGATGTCCATATTTTTATAACAAGGGCCAAGTTAAGGAACAAATGTGTCAGAGAGAACACAGGAGAGTCACGTTTGGAATAAGAGAAACCTCCCTAAGCCTCTTAAAAATCAGAATACATTGGCAGGGGGCAGGGTTGAACATACTGCAGGTTAGAAAGAGAGTTGGGTTTTGGTACTGGCCTCAGGGAGGACACCCACCCCCGTACCCACGCGTGCCCCATCAGTTGGGTATGTAAAGTCAGTCTCATGCTCTCAGAGGCCATCTGAGTTATGTATTATGATTATCTCTTCCACTTTACAGAGATTGGAGCTGGGTACATTGCCCAAGCTCACATGAAGAGGCTGCTGGATTGTGAACAGACTATTCTTTTTCAGTCACTTGGTAATCTTATCTTTATTGCTGATGTCACTTCTTCCCTCTAACTGGGTCACCTTAGATTTCCTGACCTGACCCGAGATGACTTATTTTCGACTCAGGGTTTCCACGTAGCATTCTTACTGCCCATTTCCCAGAGTTTCTGCTTGTTTGTTTTTAACTGTTTACCAAATAAGACTTCTTAGACCTGGAGGCGGTGGTGGTGGTGGTGGTGGTGCACGCCTTTAATCCCAGCACTTGGGAGGCAGAGGCAGGCGGATCTCTGTGAGTTCGAGGCCAGCCTGGTCTACAGAGTGAGTTCCAGGACAGCCAGTCAGTTTCTCAGTTACACAGAGAAACCCTGTCTCTAAAAACAAACAAACAAAAAACCAAATAAGACTTTTTAAAAAACAATTTTATTTTTATTTTTCTATCATGTGTATATGCATGTGTTTGTGTAGAGTTTGTGCACTGAGTGCAGTTCTTGCAGAGGCCAGAAGAGGGCATCAGATCCCGCTAGAGTTGGAGTTACAGCTGGTTGTAAGTTGCTGGGATGCTGAGACCTTGGCTTGGGTCCTCTACAAGAGCAGTACTGTTCTTAACTGCTGAGCCATCTCTTTACCCCCAAATAAGAGGTTTTAAAAAAAAGAAGATAAAAGATTTCCAAGAAATGTGATGAGATGGAAGAAAGATCTTGAATGTGATAAGACATGGAACTTCTTCATTCAGTTTTTAAATTTTTTTTATGTTATTAGTGTGTTTGTGCCCACATGTGCACTTGTGCGTACGACAAAAACATGCAGAGGTCAGAGGGCAGCTTTCAGGAGACTTGGTTTTGGGGATCGAACCCATCATGTGGTTTCCACGGCAACAGACATCTAGGCTGGTCCTGTAAGCTTACTCCTAAGGCTTGTCTTTTCCTCTTTCTGTCTCTGTTACGGCTCTGTCGCATGCTGGTGCCGCAGGCAGCTAGGCCCCCTCGGTTCTTTCCTATTTGCTTTGTCACAGTTTGACCAAGGACTCTTTCTGCTGTAACCAGATAGAAAACATGAGTTGGCAAGGGGAAGCTTTTGCTTTTGCTTGGTGTGTGGCATCGGGGAGCAGCCATAGTGGGCAGGGGGCAGCAGTGACGGTGGTAGCAGCAGCAGCAGCACCCGCACCCTGTAGAGTTACCATCCTCCTGGAGGCTTGAGTACTGGCCATATGACCTCGCCATTGTTACAGCCCTCAGCCTAAGACCCTGGCTCTGAAAACCTGATGACTTTCTGGAACTCTCCTGGGGCCTTCACTTCCTCTTCTCCGTGTCCTCGCGCCCCTTTCTCCTTCTGTGGTCTTGGCTCTCCCTTCTCCCCATCCCATTTTTTACTGCTTCTCTCCCCTTTCAGCTCTGGCTTCTCTCAAGCTCCTCAGCCGCTGTCCCCTGAGCTGCCAGGCAGTCCCCTGCCTTACAGCTTTCACAGCTTGATTGCTTGAATGTCTGACCACTCTACTGGCTGCCTATGCCACTTCTGTTTCGTGGTCTCCTTTGTGTTAACAGCTCAGCGGAGAAAAGACCTTCCGAGAGAAGCCTCTTACTAGGCTTGTTATTGCAACACCAGGGGAGGCAGCACAAGAGAGTGTCTCTCAGTGCAGTCTCTGAGTGAGCCGCAGCAGCCTGTTCGTCCAGCCAGAGAAGTGCCGATATTGCCTCGCTCCTTGGCACTTGTGGTGGCCACGGAGGGTTGCGTTCAGACCAGTCATAGCTTGCCCTTAGACTGGTCAGCATCTCCAAGCTTCTGTTTTGTGCCACGGCCTTGTCTTAGACCATAAGCCGAAGCTGCCCCTCTGCTAGAGCTCCAGGGCAAAGGCTGCCTTTTGGACCGTGTGGGAACTGTTCTAGGGTTCCAGAGTTCTCCAGGGGCTGTGTAGTCAGCCATATCCTTTGCTCAGCTGTCACAGACGCCTGAGGAACTTGGGGAATGTATTGTGAAGAATTCTTTTTTTAAATTATTGTTTCAAATTTTTATACTTACACACATATTATGCATACATATACACACAGATATGTGTATGTATATCTGTCTCTCCATGTAGGTCTTAATCACACATATCTACTCCTCAGCCCCTCCATTCGACTCTTCCTGCTCCCCACAAATTCATGTTCTCTTTTAATTTTTTAAAGATATAACGTGTTGAGTCTGTTCACTGGGGCGTGGGTGGGCAGATTGCCAGTGGCGACCCCTCAAAGTTGTCAAGGATTCTTAACCAGGAAGTTAGCGCTGATTAGTTACTAAAGGAGTGAGGAGATCTCCAGGGAACGACACTAGAGAAAGCCCTCCCACTTTTATGAAATGGAAGGAGAGTACAGGATACAATGTCTAAGAGGTAAGGATGCTGAGGTTGGCTCCCCACAACTGGTGGCAGGGGACGCTCAATTCTAGTTAAGGGGCAGGCCACTGAGAGTTTGACCTTGCTCCAGTGAGTGTATGGATAAGACAAATTGAATTTTTTTTTTTAATTTTTGATTCTTTTTGGGGGGGAAGTTGCAAGGAAATGGGGGCAGACCTGGGAGGACTAGGACATGAGAGATGGGTGCATGATGTGAAATTCCTAAGAATTCAGAGAGAGAGAGAGAGAGCACATGCATGCTTATAAGAGGCCCTCCCTCCCCACCCCTCACCCCACCCTCTGAGTCAGGCCTCATTGGAGAAGAAGTAACTCTGGCTTCTTACAGAAGTGTTCCGTGAGATCAGGTCTCCACTCCCGATAGGGTGCCTGCATGGACCAGAAAGCAGTCTGAGATAGAACATAGCAAAGAGGCCGCTTGGAAAGCAAACACTACTGGCTACCAGCAGGATGTGTTAGTGGGTCCGAGCATCCCAAACTCAGAAAAAAAGGCCCTGCCATTGCCAAAGCCTTTTGGTCTCCCTCCAGTGCCTTCTAAAGCTAACGTAGCACTGCATGGTCCAGCAGAGTCCCGCAGAGCTGTGGCGTCTCGGGATCCAGCTCGGCACCAGAGCAGAGAAGGCGGGGAGTGAGTCATGATGTAGAACTCCAGGGCTGCTCAGAGCAAAGAGCTTTTGCATATTTATCATTACTGGTTATTCTGCTAAGGATTGAAATTGTTGTGTTTATTTTATTTTTCGTGTCTGTACGACTAGGCTGTAGTGTTCTTCAAGGCAGAGATCATCCTTAAATTGTAAAAAGTCAAACTTGGAAAGCATAGCCCAGCACCTTGATCTAGGACTTCTAGTGCCCCGAACTGAGAAATAACTTTCTCTTTGTTTATCACCAGTCTGGTGTTTTGTTACAGCGGTACAAACACGAGCTATGTTACTATATTGTTCATAGTAATTATATACAATTTTTATTTGTTTTTCATTACATTTAAAGAGATAACTATGAGCCGGGCGGTGGTGGTGCACGCCTTTAATCCCAGGCAGAGGCAGGCGGATCTCTGTGAGTTCGAGACCAGCCTGGTCTACAAGAGCTAGTTCCAGGACAGGCTCTAAAACCACAGAGAAACCCTGTCTCGAAAAACAAAAAAACAAAAACAAAAACAAACAAAAAAAAAAAACAAAAAAAGAGATAACTATGGTTTGTAATAAACTAGTGATAAAGTATAATATGAAAATTTTGAGCTTTTTTTTTTTAATCTATTTATCTTGCACCCTGGCTGCAACCTCTCCCTGTCATTATTCTGGCTTCCTCTACCACTCTCCACGTTATTTATTATTAAGTGTAGTTTATTCTTGTGTGTGTGTTTTGTTTGCGTGTATGTGGGTGTACCACATGCATGACTAGTGCCCACAGAGGCCAGCAGAGGGCGTCAGATCCCCTGGAACTGGAGTTACAGTCTGTTGTGAGCCCCCACGTGGGTGCTGGGAATTGAACCTGGTTCTTCTGGAAGAGCAGCCAGCACTTTTAACTTCTGAGCCATCGCTCCTGCCTGCCTCCAAACTTATATGAGGTTTACGACATGGATGCCTTCATAAGGGAAAGCGGACTCAGGAAGCAGTTAAACTTGTGTGTGTTTTTTTGAGCTTGATGAAATACGGAGAAACAGTGTAACCTAACGGCTGTAAACAGGGAACTTACAAGGCCTGGAAGTTGCAAGTTCGCCTTCTCATCTGGGATCAGGACTTCAGAGGCGGGAGCCTCTGCTTCTTTGCTATAGGCAGGGACTTCTCACAGGAGGGTCTGACAGTCGGCTTCAGGGAAGGTGCAGGGAAAGCCGCGGTGAGCAGCCTCTGTCTGCTGCTTCCCCAGATTGCACGGTTTGGAACAGAGCACCCTAAAGCCCCCTCTCACCATCGTAGGGGCTCCCAGTGGGGAAGCGCTCACTTACCACAGTCATTTCCAGAAAGTCACTGTTTACTTGCCGCTAAGGCTGAAGTCTGGGATTTCTTACAAGATGCTGAACAAAAAAGAAAAGTTCAGTTATGTATGTGTGAGTATGTCACACCTTTCTGAGAGTCCCGAGTCAACCTGAGAGAGTCTTTTCACGATTATTGAGACCTAGTGCAGCTTCACTTAGCAGAGGCAGAGGGTGTTATGGCGGGTGGACTGAAATGACCCCAAGTGCCTCTTAAGGAACTGGGGACAGTATTTTCACTGTGCTGGTGAAATATTTTTTGTTTGTGTATCTTTCGGTGAGTATCCGATTTCAAAGCCTTTCCCTAGATGGTTATATAACCTGACTCTTTTTCAGCATCTTCCATTCACATGCTCTGTTGGGAGCTGTGAACCTCCAGATCCTGAATTTCTTGTAAACAACTTGTTTTCCCCTGATCTGAGTGCCTACAGCTGCTCTGAACACAAGACCTTCAGGAGCTCCTGATGGCAGGAGAGTGGTTTCTGGTGCGTTTGGCTGGGGCGAGGCTATCCCTAGATAAGCTGCCCCTGAACACAATAAAGGGGGCATTCTTGGGGCATTCTGGCATCAAGGATGACCCGTGTCTCTTTGTCTCTGTGTGTTTCAATCTCCAGCCCCTTGCCCGGTTCACCAACTGCATAGGGCGCAGACGGGAGTGGTGTGCCACAATTCTTTTTGATATCAAGTTCCAAAATCTTTTCGTTTTCCACAAACTGCTAGATTATAGGCGATTTCTGATTTTGCCTGTGCTATGTTAGAAGTGTTCTGCAGGTAGGGCTGGGTCTGTGGGCGTGTGGTCTTCTGGATCACTGACTGTCTTTCTGTTTGTGCTTAGTAAGGCATCCTGATGACTTTTTCCACTTAAATTTTTATTGCAAAGAGACAATTAAAAGCTTTGGCAGCCCAATCACATCCCTCCTCCATTACCCCTTATTCACTGACTCAATACCATGCATGAGCAAAAGACGCAATTAAGTAGAAAAATCACAGTACAACTACCTCACACCTTCTTCAGCAATCCGCCTTTAGTGAGGGTCTACTATGTGCCGGAAGTCCAGAAGGTTGTCAAGTGTAGTCCCTGACTGGCGCAACCCCTTGGGTCCCCTGAGTCCATACAGACCCAGTGGTTCGCGTGGAGTCTGGCGGGTCAGTTGTCATCATCATATGGGGCTGAAGGACTGAGCTGCACAAATTCAGCAGGACTGGACTGGACTGGCCATACAGGAGGAAGGTGGCTGTGGGGTGGGGCGTGTTTGTGGATGAAGGAGATGCTTGCGTCCCTTTCCAGAGTACTTGCTGTGACCTAACCCCACTTGGTGCCTGTGTTCTCAAGGATGAGATGGATGCTGGGATGTCTATGTTTTACCTGGGGAGACTGAGCCCCTGTCCAGGCCACACAACATTCTGTGTGCACAGAAGCTCTTAAACTGTTGCCGGAGGGGTCAAAGCAGGATAAAGTCTTGCTTCTGCTTTTTGTGTGCTGGTTACTGTTGTTTTTCCTACCTCCAAATTTAAATAACTTCACCAGTAAAGGAGATACTTCCTACTCATTTCCAGTGGCAGGTAAGATTAGAGAAAAGGACATGTGAATCAAAATTTAAAACCGGAATTGCTACATTAATGGGAGTAGTATTGTTTTTCATTTTTTTTATGTGTGTGGACATTTTGCCTGCATCTGTGTCTGTGTACTGTGGGCGTGTGGTGCCCATGATACCCAAAGAGGGGGCTGGATCCCCATGGGATTGGGGTTACAGATGGTTGTAAGCTGCTGTGTGGGTGATGGGAATTGAGCCCGGATCCTCTGGAAGACTGGCTAATGCTTTTGACCACTGAGCCATCTCTCCAGCCCCTGGAGGAGATATTTTTAATGTGGTCACGTGCCCAGTCCATAATCAATAAGTACGTATTTTTCTCTTGCCTCACCTCTGCCTTTTATCCTTAGAGGCACCTAGAGAAGCTAGACGTGGTGATGCATGCCTGGAGTTCCAGACTTGGAAGGCTGAGGCAGGAGGATTGCAAGTTTAAGGTTGCCCGAGCTGCCTTTCAAGACCCCCTTTTCAAACAAAGAACTAGTAAACCGATGGTTCTCAACCTGTGGGTCACGACCCCTTCGGGGCTTGAATGATGCTTTCATAGGTCAGAAAGACCAGATGCTTACAATATGAGTCATGACGGTATCAAATTGTAGTTATGGAGTAGCAATGAAAATAATGTTATGGTTGGGGGTCGCCACAACATGAGAAACTGTATTAAAGGGTCGCAGCAGTGTTAGGAAGGTTGAGACCCACTGCTGTCGAGCAAGCAGTCCTCCCGACATGGTAGACCCTGCCCACCTTTTTTTTTTTTTTAATTATTTAGGTATTGCCAGACCCTCTCCTTCTTTTCAAGCCCCGAGGATTGGTTTTCCTGCGTGTTTTCTTCCACATAGACACAGGGAGTCATTGTTTACACTTCCCTATTTAACTTTTAATGAAGCTCGTAGACATTTTCCAAGTGGCCCCTTGCTGACTTGTCTTTGACAAAGCCGCTGTCCTTCATTATGACTGTTGCTTCCTCCCAGGTCCGTGATCTTCTGGGGCCACTGCCTTGTGTGTGGTTTGTTGTTGATTTACGTGTCATGCATTACCTAATGTACAGCCACATGCTATACTAGGGATTAGGGTTTCCATGTGGGAATTTAGGGGAGACACAATTCTTTGCATGACACTATTGCTCTACAAAGCCTTTGAGTGGGATCATTAGGAACTCAAACTATGGGGGGGGGGGCTGGACAGATGGCTCAGAGGTTATGAGCACTGACTGTTCCTTCCAAGGTCCCAATTCCCAGCAGCCACATGGTGGCTCACAACCATAGGTAATGAGATCTGGTGCTCTCTTCTGGCCTGCAGGCATACAAGCTAGCTGAACACTGTATATAAAATAAATAAAACTTTAAAAAACAAACGAACAAAAAACAAACCCAAACTATAAGGGCTAGAAGTATTCAGTACCACCCTGGAACTCTAGGCCTACAACTTAATATGCCAAGTGGCACCTGAGAAGTTGTCTCAGTTGAGGGCTTGCCTGGTCAGATTGGCTTGTGGGTGTGTCTGTGGGGAATTGTCTCAGGTTCACTGATGTAGAAGTACCCAACACACTGTGTTTAGTACTGCTCTCAGGGCAGGTGATCCCGGGCTGTACGGGTGGTCCTGGGCTGTGCGGGTGGACCTGGGCTATACGGGCGGACCTGGACTGTACGGGCAGACCTGGGCTGTACTGGTGGACCCTGGCTGTACGGGTGGTCGTGGTCTGTACGGGTGATCCCGGGCTGTGTGGGTGATCCTGGGCCGTACGGGTGGTCGTGGGCTGTACGGGTGGGTGGTCCTGGGCTGTGAGAGTGATCCTGGGCTGTGTGGGTGATCCTGGGCTGTACGGGTGGTCATGGGCTGTACAGGTGTGTGGTCCTGGGCTGTGCGGGTGATCCTGGGCTGCCCAGGTGGTCCTGGGCTGTATGGGTGGTGGTGGGCTGTACGGGTGGTCCTGGGCTGTATGGGTGGTCGTTGGCTGTGCGGGTGGTCCTGGGCTGTACAGGTGGACCTGGGCTATACGGGTGGTGGTGGGCTGTACAGGTGGTGGTGGGCTGTACGGGTGGTGGTGGGCTGTACGGGTGGTGGT